>BGPR01000085.1:1022033-1073898 GCA_013235015.1 Araneus ventricosus | reverse complement strand
ACCCCTGGTGGCGGGGAAGGAAAGTTCTCTTCAGTTAAGTTCAGTCCCTGGTGGTTTCCGACAGTATCAATGTCCCCGTGTTCCCACTATATTACACTTTTGGGCAGCGCGAAAATTAATGTAGGAAATCTGTTATTAACGACCGAATAAAGTAACAGTGCCATTTAGAACCAATAACAAATGCTTTAGTCAGTTTCAGAAATTTGCGACATAAAGTTAATAAAATGAAACATACACTGAAGAGCCAGAAAAACTGGTATACCTGTCTAATATCGTTTAGGGCCAACACGAGCACACAGAAGTGCTGCAACACGACGTGGCATGGACTCGACTGGTGTCTGAAGGTATCCTGGTGGAAATTCACACCAAGAATCCTGCAGGGCTGTCAACAAATCCATAGGAGTGCGAGGTGGTGAAGATCTCTTCTCAACAGCATGTAGCAAGGCATCCCGGATATCTTCAATATTGTTCGCCTCTGGGGATTTAGGTGGCCAATGGAAGTGTCTAAAGTCAGAAGAGTGTTCATGGATCCACTTGGTAGCCACTCTCGACATGTGGGGTGTCGCATTGTCCTGCTGGAATTGTCCCAATCTGTCGGAATGAACAATGGACATGAATGAGTACAGGTGATCGGATAGGATGCTAAGTACATGTCACTTGTCAGAGTCGTCTCTAGACGTATCAGGGGTCCCATATGACGCCAACTGCACACGTTCCACACCATCACAGATGCTCCACCAGATTGAACAATCCCCTGTTAACAAACAGGGTCTATGGATTAATGATGTTGTCTCCATACTCGTACACGTACATCCGTCCGATACAATTGGAAACGAGACTCGTCAGACCAGGTAACGTGTTTCCTGTCATCAACAATACAATGGTAGTGCTGTCGGGCCCAGGAGAGGAGTAAAGCTTTGTGCAGTGCAGTCAACAACGGTACACGAGTGGGCCTTAGGCTCTGAGAGCCCATATTAATGACAGTTCGTTGAACAGTTCGCACGCTGACACTTGTAGATGCCCATCATTGAAATATGCTACAATTTGAGGAAGTATTGTTCGTCTGTCTTGTTTAAGGATTCGCGTCTGACGTCAATGGCCCATTTTTTTCAAGGTCTTTTCTCCGGCCGCACCGATGGCGGAAATTTGATGTTTTACCGGATACCCGATATCCATGGTACACTCTTGAAATGGTTGTATGGAATATCCAAGTTTCATCGCTACCTCGTAGATGCTATGTCCTATCTCTCGTGCGCCGTCTATAAGCACCCGTTTAAAGTTACTTAAATCTTGATAACTTGCCATTGTAACAGCAGGAACCAATCCAACAATTTTGTCAGATACTTGTTGTCTTAAATAGGCGCTGCCGACCGCATCGCCTTAGGCTGATGGGTTGCTCCGGCTAAATGAAACAACCCAGCCTCATATGAAGCGCGTTTGTATAGAATGGCAGTTTAACGGGGTCGAGAATGATCAGTTTTGTTCTGAAATATATATATATTACTGCTAAAAAAATAAGCAACAAACATGAAAAGACGCGGTACACATGCAAAACGGTGAATTAAAACACAGTATTTACATATGAGGTAGAGGTTTCATAGCAGAATGCAAATAGGCAACCAAAATTAGCGTAAAACGCAATCTATCGCTACGTCTTAAAAAAGGGGCTTGCCGGACCTATGCTTCAGTTCGCAAGCAGAGATAATTCCGTGGAATCTGAGAGAGCCGAAGCAGAAAGCATGAGTAGAAGAAACCATTTGCACGATGAGATGCACTGGAGGGCTGTCAGTATGTTTCGAGCCGGTGCAAGACAATCTGTTGTTGCCAGAGAGCTGAATGTGCATCGTAGTGTTGTCCATAGGCTGTGAAACTATTACCAAAGGGATCGAAACGCCAGTAAAAGACGTGGGTCTGGATGCCGGAGAATCACCACAACGGCAGACGATCGCTACCTGTTGCCATGTGCCAGACGTCGGAGGACAGTAACAGCGCGGCAGCTGGCGTTGCAACTCTCTGCTGCTGCAAGGCCCATATCCCAAACTGTGTCGCGCAGACTGCATGAAGGAGGACTGTCCGCAAGATGACCTGTTGTTTGTGTGTCTTTGTCCCCAGCGCACGTCAGAGCGCGGTTGCATTGGGCCCGTGAACATCGCAGTTGGACACCCGAGCAGTGGGGCCACGTACTTTTTACGGATGAGTCTCGATTTAACATCCAGAACGATTCCCGAAGGGTAATGATATGGCGAGAGCCAGGGACACGCTATCGAGCTCCAAACATCATCGAAAGAGACCATTACAGAGGTGGCGGGTTACTTGACTGAACAGGGATAGCAACGAACGGCCGAACCGACCTCTACGTGTTCGCTGGGGTTCCGTCACAGCTGTCCGATATCGCGACGAAATCCTACACCCTCTTCTGCTGCCTTTTATCGCTGCAATGGGTACCGACACGATATTTATGGACGATAACGCCCGCCCGCATAGAGCACGATTGGTGAGGAGTTATCTGGAGAGTCAAACCATTCCACGGATGGCGTGGCCTGCTAGATTACCGAACCTGAATCCCATAGAGCATGTGTGGGATGTGTTGGAAAGACGGATCGCAGGTCACAGTGCGCCACCAGGAACCCTCCACGAGCTCCAACAAGCCTTACTACAGGAATGGGCATTACTGTCACAACAAGCGATCAACGACAGTATTGCCAGCATGCCTCGCCGTTGTCAAGCATGCATTTCAGCTAGATTGTATCATACCCATTATTTAGAGTGTGATTCCCATTGCACATTCTGCCTACCAATTTCGGCTGTCGTGCCGCGACGGTCGTAATATGTGATTGTGTTTGTTTTTGCTTTATTGTTTAATATGTGGTCTAGTAATGCTACACCTACCTCGTGCACAACTTTCACGCATATCCATTAAATAGTTTTTGTTTTATTTTGAGTTTTGCCTTTGTTGCTTATTTTTTTAGCAGGAGTGAATATATAAAAAATCATCAAGGAGTAAAATTTCTGCTAAATGCCTGACACAGTATCATGTTCCGTAATTTTGTTTACGAGAAAAAAGACTCCTTTATACCCTAAACACCTTTCCAAAATATAATATCAAACTCAAAAATGTCAAAAATCTACTCTGAAGAGATTCTGATTTCTTTATACGTGAATATCAAATGAAGAGTTTTCTCTCGGATGGGAAATCGGAAAACGTGTTCATGTCTTTTCGCATATTTCTGAAGATGAGACGGAAGATAAACGAGAATTTCAATGTTTATATCGAACAGACGAATCCTTTTGAAAATTACATTTTATTTTTCTTCAGAATCGTCACTGTATCTGGCTTCTATCTGTAAGATTTTGATATGCTATATTTGCGTGAAAGCAGCTTTTCCAAAATAATTTATTTGAAAATCAACTTAAGGTATCTGTCTCTCAAAGGGAGGAACTGTCTAACAGGAAATGTTGATATGTTTCCGTCGTTGTTAGACATTGGGAGCACACGTTTTGATTGTTTGATTATTTGATTATATGGGCAAAGGTAAAAAATATCTTAAAGCAAATGCATATCATAAAGTTCATGCATTTCTTTCCGGTCAAAATTTCTTTGGAGTTCTATCCGTGTGTCTGCACCTGGATGAAAATATTTTCAAGGATTAATAACATATTTTACAAAATACGAAAAACAGTGCTTTTACATCTGATACAGAATACTGATTATCAACTCTGTTTATATGTCGTTATTTTTTCTGTTAATGTTGGCATGCCATGTGAAGAGGATATGAATTATTCGTATTTTTGCACAGTTTTAATAAAAGTTAGCAATATTTAACACTTAATTTATATTTAAAGCAAAATTTCTTTTCTCTGTTCTCATGAGTGAAATTTTGTGCTCATTTCGATTGTTAATCAGTAAATGTTTTTTTTTTTTATTTTTTCGAATACTTAAATGTTTCAAGTTTGGTAGGCTTGGAAATCTAGAGAGTTATTATGATTTGTTTTTTAATGTCCACTTTTGGAATTCATAAGCAAATTTTTGCAAATTGTGTGCTATCGATGTTTAAAAAAATTAGCTTAAAATATGTCTGATGTTGATTCTACAATTGTAATTTACAATTAATTGTTCAATCATTAAAAGTAGATAAAATCAGTAGCATACTGCTTTTAAAACCTTGAATTAATATTACTAAGTGAAGTGTCTTTTATCATCAGCTAGAACATGAAAAATATTATATATT
Organism: Araneus ventricosus; assembly: GCA_013235015.1. Lineage (NCBI taxonomy): Eukaryota > Metazoa > Arthropoda > Arachnida > Araneae > Araneidae > Araneus > Araneus ventricosus. Next base: position 1,069,669 of record BGPR01000085.1, on the reverse strand, counting down.
TTAACTTTTTTTTATTTAATAAGGGAATACACACCTCATGTGGAAACTAGTTTTTGACACACAAACAAACAAAAAGATACACAATTTTTTTATGTTGTTTTATCGCTGTACGAATTCTTTTGCGAAGAAAAAAACTAAGCACATTTAAATTTTAATTAATTATGCAACCTACAAAAATTTATACTTTTCAAACAGAGAGCTCCTATAATCGTGAAGTTATCTGTTTATTTTCGTTGCTATGAAATATTATCTGAACTTTTTTTGAATCTTATTTTAAATATACACTAAAGCACCGTTAATACGTTTCTCATTTATACGTCGTTAACATTTATACGTCGTTTCATCACGGTCCTGATTCATTTGTGTTTATTCATTGTAATGGTAAACTACTTCGTTTATTCGACGCAAAGCTTCGGTTTGACGTCGTTTTCTCCTGTTCTGAAATATGAAAATGTCCTCTTTTCTAGTTTGTGAACTGTGATTAAAATGTCGTGACTTCAAAACTGTTCACAATTGATAAATTAAAAGAAAACCAATTGTCTGATTGTAATTTAAGCGATGTTGAAGGAGTTATTCTACCTCCCTTTAAAGACGCAATGTATTCCATTGAAAATCTTCGAACTTATTTCTTTTGTCAAAAGAATAGTGAAAAAACATTCAATGAACTTAATTCGATACATAATGATGTTCTTAATAGTCTCAAACAATCAGCACGTCAGACGACGGTTAAGAATTTTCTTAATTAAACACCTACCTACATGAACATAAATCGTATAAGATATGTATGATTAGCACTCAAGATATGCAATTAAGGTATGGTTTTTAACTTTTCCACTTTCTTGATAAATGAATAATTTTTAAATTCAATTATTTATTTCCATACTATGTAGTATTATGCTAGTACTATCTTAAACAATTTTGAAATTAATACTTTTAAATGAATTTACATTAGTAGCATTAAATCTGTAATAATCAAAGTTGTGTAGTAAAATTTCGATTATACGTCTTTTCATTTATACGTCGTTTTACGATAGTCCCTTGAAAGACGTATAAACGGTGCTTTATCACATTCTGTACGTTTATGCTCTAAGTTTTCACTCGAACTATCGGATTTATTCCCCCAAAGCAGAATTTCTTTCTAAATACATTCCTTATCTTCTGATCAAACTTCATTATCACACAAGTTTTCTTACATGTAAAAGATAACATTAGCTCATTTTCATTACATCCGATAATCATTTAAGATAACAAAAGCCCTCCCTCGAAAATCGTAAACTTTTCAAGATTTCTCCTTGATGAGGTTTTAATTCTCTTGATTAAAAGCTTCTTTCAAACTCTCCTGGCTTCTCCAGTTTGGAAAAAAGGAAAACTATATGTTAAAGCTTCTGCCTACTCTTATCATTACAAAGAAGTAATTAATTGTTAAGTACTTAAAGTTATAAGCGAGCATGAAGTTTTCTTGATAAAGAAAACTAATTAATTGGGTTTTTGTTTCTCCCAAGAAAATTTGTATCTATTAATTAATAGCTTGTTTAAAGTAATTGAGTTTATAAAATCAGAGTTACCTATTGTAAAAAATATCGATTTTTGATGCTGAAGTTTTAATTTCTTGCTTTAATTGCTTTTAATTAACGTTTTAGTCTTTGATAAGAATTAGATTATTTGCTTATGTTTTAGTTTCATGTATATGTAAATCAATTTTATATGGTAAAGGAAAGAAAGGAGAATGTTTTGTATAAAGAATATAGTAGTTTTATGCTTTTTTATATAAGAAATTTTCCTTGCTGATTCCTGGTTATTCATACCAAATTTTTAAAGCCCAAAAGGAGGCATTTACTTGTAAATGTTAACGAAATGGTTCAATAAAAGGTTCAGTTTTGGTTTAAAACTCGCCATTGTATGCCTGGTTTATATGGTATTTTACTGACTGTATTTGAAAATATTTTTTTCTCTTTTTCACGTTATAGAGTAGAACTTACGTAATTCGAAAGTAACAGGAATTAGGCAAAAATTCTCCAAAGACAAAGTCCATTAATATTATGTTAAATAGGGGATATAAGTTACCAAAGATAAATTCCGTTTACCGAAAATTTCGACCCATAATTGTTCGAATTAGCTAAGTACCACTGTATATTATAAAGTATTATAGCGAGAAAACTATTCAAATATTTAATTCTTCTCTGGTTACATTTTACACCGAAGAACGTAAAAAACCTAACAAACTCGACGAACCATGCTAACTAACAAATAATTTTACGATATCAATAATCAAAGAAAGAAATTCAATGTTTTCGGAACCAGGTGGCAAGAAAGGTATCTACTGAATGTTTATAATTGAGCGAGCGAAACGAGGTCTCCGTTTAAACTCGGCCTTTCAGCATATCATCTGTCTGTAAATATATTTGTTACGCAGTCACGACCAAACGTGTTGTTTGATTCTCTTCAAATTTGGTATAGATGCCCCTTGAAACCTTAAAAAATGTCATATGTGCAACAATTTTTATTTTTTTGATTCCGTTTCAGGATGGAAGTCGTTTTAATTATACCAAAGTGTTGTGTAGAGTAATTGGCGACTTTGACACCGTTAAAACGTTTGAATCATTTTCGTAATGGTGGTAGGGTCAAGTATCCCTAGGTATTGAATTTCAGAAATATTGATTTCAAGACATCATAATATTTATAGTAATGATTTACAAATTAAAGACTAATTAGCAGATAATAATCAAAATGAAAAACTGCTTCTTAGCATATAAATTAAAGTATGTTTTCAAAAACCGTTTTTATTAAATTTAATAAGTTATAAAAAATAAGCTTAAAACAACTGCAGTGCGTTTAATTCATTCCATAATGTTCTTCTGCAATGATTTCAATTTTAGTTGTTTCCTGAATAGAGTATAACAATGAAGTTTATATTTACAGAAATAACTTCCAACCTAAAATTATATTCCGGTGAAAGATTACTTCGGAGAAAACTTGGTAACAGTTGATTCTTGCTAAAACTTTGAAAACTATAAAGACGGTACAAGATATTCCCTGAGATCAGTAGCTAATATGATAAATTAAATGATATTTATTTTGAATATTGTAACGATTATTTTACCATCTTGCTCGAATATGATATATTTTTTTTAAAAGTGTCGGTGACAAAATTCATGTTAGTTTAGTTATATTAATGTCCCGTTTTGAAGCAACATAGGTCTATTTTGGGACGGACCTCTTAATTTTGATCCACTTTCAGATGACAAGTACTTCACCAGAGCTGGCTCCCCCATTCCAAGCTTCCGCACCACACCAGCGGAGGGACGTTTGGCTTCCTACGTATGATTTTGCGTCGAACAGGCCCAATAAACAGAATTTTCAGTGGAAACGGGTTTCGGAGCTGGAACCCTCTTGCCCTAAAGCAGAGGCCTTACCACTAAGCCACCGCGACCCTGTAAAATAGTAACAATGTCAGACAAGAGCTTCGTTTCAGAAAGTAGAGACTCGATTATTTTTAATTGGTGCGACATTTAAGATTTTAATTTACAACTTAATAAAAAATAGTAGTAGCAGTTGCAAAGCTAGGTGTGAAAATAGATATTAAAAAGACGAACATGAAAGTTGTTACTTTTTGAAGACAAATTAAACCATATGTGTTTGTCTATAATCATATATGACGGACGTTCGGTGGACTCCATGAAACCTATAATATATTTGACTCTTTTATATAATTTTACAGATGTGCATGATTATACTACATAGATATATCTTGACGGTATTAATATAATGGAATTCAGTAAATATACGGCATTTCAACCGAAGAGTTTTACTCTAATATGCATTTTGTGAAAATAACTTTGCAATCTTAGAATTCTATTCTCTACAACATTATTGTCGATTGTGAACGTAAGATTCGTTATGCATTCAAATACAAATTAAAATAACGATTGAACGGTTGTTTCTCTGTGAACTGTAGTCACCAAGCCTTATATGGTTTATTTAAGCAATTTACGAATTGTCCTTAAGCGTGTTGTTGATCTCTAAGAGGGAATGTAACAATACAGTCTTGATTGGAACCAAGTATTTGCTCCGGCACTTCTCCTAGAGATCTTAACAATGCAATTGTTCTGAACTGGGATGAAATGAGACGTTTGTAACTCTTGTATAAGTTAAAGGAGGTCATGGCGACAGGAAAGCGTATTCCTTTATTGACTGGAGTTTATTAAATTGTGCGAAGTTTCTGTAAAATTGTCTCTGAGTAGTCAGCTCCGACAGAATAATATCGGACATTTGTTTGGCGGGGTGAATTAGAGTCTAGTGCAAAGGCGTTGATTTTAAACTAAATAAACTGAACTTGGCCATTTGTTCAGAATCATATATCTTCCTGTGTTGATACTCCTTGTATATGAGTTTTGAAGCGTTTATTAAAAATTAATGAATGACTCTACGCGCGAATCATAATCGTTAGTCCGGTTGGAATATTATTCTTTTTATTTGTTTTAAATTACCATGCTCCTTGCTTCTTTTGTTTAGTCATTATCTATTTTGTTGCTGCTGTTCTGAACTGACTTGTATTCAGTCATATTGCTGGTAACTGGAATAAGAGTGGAAAATCACATGTATTCTATATTCGGAGGTTCTTACATCTGAATATGTTTTAAAGAATCTTAGCAAATAGGCCCGTTCGAAGCCGGTTGGAATATTATTCTTTTTATTTGTTTTAAATTACTGTGCTCCTTGCTTCCTTTGTTTAGTCATTATCTATTTTGTTGCTGCTGTTCTGAACTGCCCTGTATTCAGTCATATTGCCGGTAACTGGAATAAGAGTAGAAAATCACATACATTCTATATTCGGAGGTTCTTGCATCTGAATATGTTTTAAAGAATCTTAGCAAATAGGCCGGTTGGAAGTTGCTCCTGTTCTTAACTGACTGGTATTCAGTTATATTGCCGGTAATTGGAATAAAAGTGGAAAATCCCATTCATTCTATATTCGGAGACTCTTACATCTGAATATATTCTAAGGAATTTAAACAAATAGGCCGGTTGTAATATTATTCTTTTTTGTTTTAAATTACTGTGCTCCTTGCTTTCTTTGTTTAGTCATTATCTATTTTGTTGCTCATGGTCTGAACTGACAGGTATTCAGTCATATTGCCGGTAACTAGAAAGAGTGGAGATTCTTACAGCTGAATGTGTTCTAAAGAATCTTAATAAATAGGCGTTTTGGGAAGACCATTACTAAAAACGATGGGGTCTATCGCTATGCGACACAAACTCAATAATACGATACCTGCTGAATCAGAATAATATGTATCATTTTAAATAGAGTAACCTTGCATAGAATATCTCCTATTTATGCAATGAATAAAAGAACAAAAAGTTCTTAAATAGACGGAAGTCGTTAAAATAGATAGTGTTGCGTCTTGAAATTCCATTCTCAAAGAAACAAAATTAGTTGGGGTATCAAAATCTACTCCCTTTAGAGAGAGAGATCGTTGTATCGAATTCCTTCTATCCCAATTTGATTAAGTCTATTTTTTGTTGCATCCTGCGATTATCACAGGCAAATATTTATTTACTTAGTACTTTTAAAGCGTTGGATCATATTATACTCATAAATCTTTGCATATAATAACAACTCGCTTCCCACAAAGGCATTTGAACACATTTGCAAATGTTGCATTTAAATAGTTATTTAAATAATATCCACAATCAGAGGGTAAAAATTGCGGAATTCTCAGCCTTGAATTTGATAGAACTTTATCTAGAAATGCGCATGACGTCAATGAATAAAATGTGATGTAAAATTTAGATATTTATGCAAATACCTTATAAAAGTCACTAATGCTATAAAATTAACATACAATACTTCTAAAAGTTATTAATTGATTTGATTAAAGGACGATGATCTTGAACTTCTTACCTAGATTTTAAGATTTCATTTGCTCTGAATTAAAGTTAAAGGATATAGTTTTAGATTCTAAATAAGTTCCAGGGTTTTAAGATAAAGAGAGGTCATGTCAAACACTCTTCCAGGTCGGCGAGAGTTTTGCAGGAAGAGAAAGGGAACACAATGTCCTCTAGTGGGGGAAAACTCAACAAACTATTCATGAAGGGAAAACATAATGTTTCCAGTGAAAATGTACTAACTTCAATTTCAACATTGTTTGATGAAATAAAAGAGCTAGGTAAAATTTTAGATGTTCTGATGTACATAGCACAGGGTGGTCATAAATTATTGGACCTATTTTCAAAAATTAATTTTTAAAAAAACTAATAATGTTACAACTGTGATTTTTATTTTAGATGAGAGATCAAATAAATTTTTTCAGATAGGTGGCGAATCCTTACGCGTTCTAAACTTGCTACAGCGAGAGATTTCCATACGCAATTACTACCGATCAGCAGAAGCCGATGTGCGTTTTCTGGTATCCTTTTTCAGTTTTTCTTGAATATCTCGAAAACTATTCAGTTTTCAACTATTCAGTTCCATTCTCAGAAAACTATTCAGTTTCATTTTTCTTCTAGCTTTAATAATTTCGTTGATAATGGCTCTCAAAATGGCAGATGTTCAATCATTTACGACCATCTCGAATACCTTAACGGCGCGTTACATATCTGAAAAAACTTTTTAAAATGCGATCTCATTTAAAGAACAAACGTAGTTGTAACATTATTAGTTCCCGATCAACAGAAGCCGATGTGCGTTTCCTGGTATCCTTTTTTAGTTTTTCTTGAATATCTCGAAAACTATTCAGTTTTCAACTATTCAGTTCTATTCTTAGAAAACTATTCAGTTTTCAACTATTCAGTTCTATTCTTAGAAAACTATTCAGTTTCATTTTTCTTCTAGCTTTAATACTTTCGCTGATAATGGCTCTCAAAAATGATAGATGTCCAATCTTTTACGACCATCTAGACTACCTTAACGGCGCGTTACATATCTTAAAAAAATTTTTTAAAAATGCGATCTCATTTAAAGAACAAACGTAGTTGTAACATTATTAGTTTCGTTTATTAATTTTTGAAACGTGTCGAATAATTTATGACCACCCTATACAATCATAATTCCATCCAGTACATTTAACTGTGAAGGTAGTGGCTACACAATAACAGCCAGTGAAAAGATTTTGAAGTTTAATTGCAAATCATTTGTGCTTATAAGTTTAATTTTTGTTAAAATCTCATTTTGGAGCTTCACGGCGGCGGCGGTTACTGAAGTGGTGTGAAATGAAGAAATTTATTTAATTGAAATTCAGAGCGTAGTGAATGCAATGGACCTTATGCATGTGATATCACATACTCCGACACGTGACCTGCCGGCGGCAGCCATTGGTCAGTCTTAAACAGCTGACTCAGAACTGCTTTTGTTTCTGAGTCACTTATAGGCCGATCGTTTTGTTTATTCCTCCACAGCTGTTTTTGTATACTCTCGAACCCAAACTGTACATAAGGTCCATTCACTTTAACAATGCTTCTGATCTTCCCTGAAATGAATTGATAGAAATTCTTCTAAGCTGCAGAGTATATTAGCACGTTTTTAGAACGACTTCGATAGAGAATTTTTAAAAAGCAAATGTTTTGGAATAAAAAATTCTAGCAACAGCTTATTATTTGAAATGAGAAATATCATCTACTACTTTTAAATTTATTCTTCTTTCAAAATGTCGCATGTAAAAAACCTGTAGATTAATGGATATGTTTTTGCGCTTTCCGAAGATAAATATTCCATAATTCAAAAAGGTTTGAAATGCATAAATATAGCAAACATATTTACCAAGGCTTAGACAAAATTTCAGCTTAATAAATTTAATGAAAGATTATTCAAAAACTAGATTTATACAATATTAGAAGTAATTTATTAAAAGTTAGTGTTATATAATTTTAGAAGTAATTTATTAAGAGTTAATGTTAAGTTGCATGGAATTAAGTTCTCATATAAATATATGCACAATATAAGAATGTGTTTTAAAGAGTTTTATTAGATGCATTGCTTTGAGATCAGGTTAATTTTCTCTTTTCTGAAAATTTGTTAGGGTAATTTATCTCTTGCCTTTGTCACTTGGGTAATTTATATGAGATGATTCATTTTGAAGTTTTTCTTCTCTCATTTCGGAATGTTATTAAAAAACTATACAAAGTGAAAATAATATTGAGTATTTAAACATTATAAAAATTGTTAGTTAGAAGTATTCTATGATATATGTGTTAAAGTCACTCCAGTATAAAAATTTTAATATATATATATATATATATCAAAGTTAAGTAACCATAGGTCTAATTAAATTTATAAAAAAATGTAATGTTAAATTGTTTGGGCATTACCAAAATTTAAATTCTATGTTTGCGGGTATAAAACTGATCCAAATTCATTTCAGGTTTGGTCAATTTATAAACAAATTTTTGGAATTTGATTTATTTTAGGAATATAGCTGAAACACTGCCGAGGGGGCATTTGTTGGGAATAAATTAAAACTCCCTCTTTTTAGCGGCAGCATCAGCAAAAGGTCAATTTTAGAATCTTGTTAGCTCTTGCTGATCAGCATTGTGTTCTACGGTAACTTGAATGATATGCTGATTCGAATCACTGATTAAACCGAATTGTCAGCTATGAAGATGTAATTTTTCTAGGTCGCCGCACCTATATAAAGGTGATACTGGTTAGTAGTTTGCGAGCTGTCATGAGTATTACATAGTTTCCTGTATGCTAAGTATTGTTTTTTCTCTATCTTATGTTATGGTTACAAGTAGTAAAGTTTTAAGTTAAAATTCAAATTGTTTCTGTCGTCATTGTGTGGATCTCTATCTTTAGGGAAATTAAATTTATCAATTCAGGTTAATTTTTCGCAAGACAAACAAACGCCACCTACCTCAATTTTTTTAAATTTCGGAGAAGATGTAAATATTCGATTTTTCGCAACCATTAACGTATATTTTTAAATGTTTTTAACATCTGATATAAATATAGAAAAACATGTTCATAACAGATGTGAAAAAATCAGAAATATTTTTTTTGGTTGCGAAAAATTCAATATTTTCTTCCTCTATGAAATTTCAAAACTTCAAAAAATTGAGATAGGTGGTGTTGCTGGTTAAACTACGATATGCTTTATCTTGTCATTTTCAGTCGCAAAAAATAAAGACACCCACTGAATTTCCTTTAATATATTGCCTCATAATAAATCACGTTGATGCTAACAAAAATACCAAATAAAGAACCGAAGATATAATAAAGGGATATTCAACCCCAAAGAGCGCAAAAACTAATCTGCCTCATAATTTACATGTTTAGAAAAAAAGAAAGCCAATGAATGACTTTTTATTTCTTGTTTTCACTATGCGTCCGCAGTATTTTCAAAACAAATTCATTTGTTATGAGGGGAATTCAATTATCTTGGTGGGTCAAGTGCAAATGGAATTGAATATACTAAGATGAATGGAATATGTCCTTTTCTTTCCTGCTTTTGTCGATTCCCATTTCCTTTCAGAGAGTGAAAAAATGTTCCTCATATTTCACTAGTGTTGAAAAATCGTCTATTATCTTCGTAGAATGGCAGTTACGAAATTCAGAGAGCGAATTATAACCTTAATTTGAAAATTTTTCCAATTCGTAAAAATCATTTGTGTCTGAAATTAATAAGGAATGTATATTGTCTTTACTTCTGTTAAACGTTCTTACAGAGAAAATTAGTGTAAGATGAGTAAATGGATAATTTATCTTTCTTGACACTTATTTTAGTATCATGTATACAATTGTTTTTCAAAGTCATATACATAAATGTATTGCAAAGTTTCGGAATTAGCTCTATAGGTTGGAAACAGATGATAGCACAGGGCTGTACCACAGTGGTAGTGATCTAAAGTCTTGACTGTACTTTAAGTGGCATAACTGTATTACATCAGATGTTATAATGTTTATTTAAATCACATTCGTGGGTTTTTTGTCATGTTGCGGTACTCTGTGATTTTGTAAATCATACTCATCTGATGGACCAAGAAACATCTGTTATTAACACAGGATATGAGACATATCAACTCTGCTGGCCACTGTCAAAGCATATGCGTAATTTTGCACTGCCACTTTTTGGTGCTCTTAAGAGCCATTCCAGGGATAGAAAATATGTATACCAGATTAACAAACACACCTGATAACAAAATTCCTAATAACTCAGTGATGTTACTTGGTACATTGTTTCATTCTGATTGTAAGTCAATGACGCTGCTAACGCAGCGCTGTGGTACCATTTTCTGGTAGTCTAGTGAGAAATTTGCGGTGCGCTTAAGTAGAGGAAAGTGGGGTAAAGCTGGATACCTAAGGTTCGAAGGCCTGCTGGAGCTAAAATATTCGATTGAGAGTTTGTCACATTTTATTAAAATATTCATTATTTATCGGAGTACAGAATACTTTTCGAGAAAAGTCACTGTTTCATTATTTTTTTCCACTAATGATATTTTTATGAAAAAAGTCATACCACCCGGTTTTACCTCACTAGTGGTATAAAACCGGGTATGTTAATTACATGTTAATTCTATTGGAAATTAGAAAAACTCGATTTTTAGCAAAAAGTAGCAGATATTTTTTATTTTGTATGACATTTTAAGAATATTAGTTACAAAATTCACATATAAAGCAGATGTCTTCTTCCACCGTGCCATTGCAGCTTTCTTGGGCACATCGAAGACAGTTTTTACACTGGATTTAACATTCTTCTTTATTTAAATTAGAAAATTCATCATTAAAATATAAACAATCAACGTCTGATGTGTTTTTATCATCTAAATCGGAGGAATCATCAATACTGACTTCCCGGTCTTACACCACTCGGAGTACCCGGATTTACCCCGAGTGCAGAAGTAATGAAAAACTAAATAGAACCGCACAATTATTGGAGTAAATCCTTATTGTTTCATAGGGTATAAATCTTTAGGAAACGTATAATAAGCTCTGATAAATATAGTTTTTTTAATTGTAATGATTAATAAATAAGGATGGTTTAAAATCAAACGAACATTGGAGAGTTGACGTCTTAAAACAAATAAACCTTCACAGACGCAGTAAATTCAACAGCAATTTTCATTTTTCCTTTTTCCCTTTCATTTTTCTCGTGAATGTAGTATTTGTAATTAAATTATTTATAATTCAGTATTTGTCCGCTAGAAAGAAGATCCAATAGCGCCAGAGTCAAGGGCACCCGGCTTTATTCCACTCTACCCTATTTGTAGAAGTTGCATTAATTTGATCGTCATAGGATGGTTTTCTATGCATCTGATAGATTTTCTCTTTTTTACTTTTACTCTTAGAACTGTCATGTGGGTTGATTTAGAAGGCTTGGAGTGAGGTCACATATTTCATAATTTGCTAGTTTTAACCTATGGTGTGAAATTTTTTTCGTGCTATGATATTTTCAGAAGATATCGCGGAAAGCGGCAAAATTTCGTTTAATTTTTAATTAATAAAAATTTCAAAAAATTCGTTCCTAGACGTATATTTCCACTCTACAAAGTATAAAGCTCCTAGACGCACATTTCTACTCTACAAAGTATGAAGCTCGTAGATGAAAATTTCCACTCTACAAAGTATGAAGCTCCTAGACGCACATTTCCACTCTACAAAGTTTGAGGCTTCTAGACGCACATTTCCACTCTACAAAGTATGAAGCTCCTAGACTCACATTTCCACTCTACAAAGTATGAAGCTCCTAGACGCACATTTCTACTCTAGAAAGTATGAAGCTCCTAGACATTCCACTCTACAAAGTATGAATAAATACAATTTGATAGCTCTAGGTCCAACAATCTACTCTAAAGAAGTTCACCAGACACGTAGACAATCACGCACACATTCACATACACAAAGACGCACATTCATTTTTATCCTTAGTAAAGATGGATGTGCTAATGAGTTTTTTTTTTTTCATTTTTGACACGAGTTAGCAAAACTCCGCAATAAAGATATTTCAGATTAAAATTTAGAATTTTCAATTCAATTAATTTATATAAAACATTTTTTTTGAAATTACTTTTTAGAATTAGTTCTCAAAATTGCCAATTGAATAAAACTATACACAATAATAAAGAATTACATAAATGTAGTAATTAATCCCAGCTAAAAAAAATCTGCAGAAAAAATCTGCAGAAAATCTGAAGGTATTTGGAACATGTTTTCTTCAGATTTTCTGCAGAAAAAATTTGCAGAATATCTGAAGAAAACTATGTTCCAAATACCTTCAGATTTTCTGCAGAAAAAAAATATGTTCCAAATACCTGCAGATTTTTCTACACAGTCAAGGTTTAATTATTAATTTCAATTATTAATTTAATTTATGAATCAACTTACTTATACTATGTAGAATGTGACGAAACTTCAAGCTGATCCTGTCTGGGATTCGAACCCGCGATCCTACAAGCAGGCGCGCTATAGGCAGGCGTCCTAACCACAAGGCCACGTCGGCATACGCGAGGTGGGGATAAATTAATCTACTTAAGTTATAGCATCAACATGGCTATCGTGGCGCCATCTAGTGGTGTAAAAATCAACCAAGGTCAGAATACTTTTTCAAAAGTCGTAGAGATGTGTAACAGATAAGATTAGTAATATTTTTGTTCAATAATTTAGATTCTCAGTTTCAATAAATTCGTTTTCACCTTCTATATTTCTGGGAAGCCTTCTCTCCATCCAAAGGGCGAAAGCTCCACTTTTCCTTTCTTTTTCGAGGAAAATAGCTAGTCAGAAAGACGGTTGGAAAACTAATTGGAAATTAATTAAATTTTGGGGTAAAAGTTTAAAATGGTAAAACCTCAAATATTTATTTTAAAGATTAATTTAGAATTCATTGTTTCAGTGGCATATTTAAAAAATTTAGTCCTAAGACATTTTTCCATTGGGAAATTTTTTGAAACTCCTGTCTGCTGTAGAATTAAACAATAATGATAATTACATTCTAATTTTGTTTTATATCCATTGGAAAATAGAGCTGCAATATTAGAGAATATGGTGCAAAATACGTATTTAGAGAAATTCAGATATTATGAAATTGCAGTTAAATCTTCAAAAAAATCAACAGATTTTGTGAAAATATGCTAAATAACTGCAAATTGAATTAAAGACAAAATGCAAAGTCTTACAAAATCTACAGGATATTTAAAGAAAAAATAAAAATAAATTTTTTAGCAGATTTTATGCAGATTAAATTGAAGAAAAAATGCAGATTTTTTGTTGTCTTACAAAATCTGCAGAATATTTAGAGAAAAATATAATAGGATTTTTTTTGCAGATTTTCTGCAGATTAAATTGAAGAAAAAATAGATATTTTTTCTGTCTTCAAAAAATCTGCAGAATATTTAGAGAAAAATAGAATAAGAAAATTTTTTGCAGATTTTATACAGATTAAATTGAAGAAAAAATGCAGATTTTTTTCTGTCTCCAAAAAATCTGCAGAATATTTAGAGAAAAATATAATAAGAAAATTTTCTGCAGATTTTCTGCAAATTAATTTGAAGAAAAAAATGAAGATTTTTTTTGTCTTCAAAAAATCTGCAGAATATTTAGAGAAAAATATAAGAAGAAAATTTTCTGCAGATTAATTTGAAGAAAAAATGCAGATTTTTTCTGTCTTCAAAAAATCTGCAGAAATCTTTAAGAAATCTTCAAAAAAATAAATTTTCTGCAGATTTTCTGCAGATTTTTTTTAGCTGGGATACTACTACAAGACTTTCTTTAATACGTTTTTCCTGTCACCCTTTCAATCCATTATTTTAAAAACATCGTTTGAAAAACCCCGAACCAAAATATATAACTAGTAGAGAATCTGTTAATGAGGGGATAGTGGGATTTGAAATCCCCCTCCCCAAATGACAAAAAGAATGGAATATTTATTTTAACAATTTATATCCGAAATATATATTTATATCTGAATAAAATGACATTAAAATATGATTTTAAATTTAAAAAATAGTTAATAGGTTCAGGAGAATACGAATATTTTAAATTATTTTTTCAACAAACAATGGTATTTTTTTCAGATTTAAATTTTTTTCGCACGCTTCCATGCGTATTACTTTTTGAGGAAACGAATAAAATGAACAATAATGGATTCTTATTATACAGTAAAAACCATAAAAGTTTAGGTTTCGACTTCATTTAGATAGTTGAAATCCAATTTCAATTTATTGAAATACGAAATTTTAATGAATGATCAGTATTCATTCGTAAAAATAGTTCCTGAAAATTAAGTTTAAAATGAAGTATTAGAAAAATACCCAGATGTTCATATATATATTTGAGTGATAATGTTGAAAAATTAATTGAATGAATGAAGGTTAGAAGGCATGGGACATATAAACTTTTTAATTAGATTTTTAATTATTTTAAATATGCATCTAGTCTATTAAATTGTTCGAAAATATTTAATTATGTTATATTCAAAAGCGGATGTTTACAAAATTCAGTAACTTTAAGTCAATAATTTAAATGGATGGTATTATCTTTTTTTCCCTCCTTTATAAAGAAACTGAAGTATTTGCTTTTGTCTTTTCCCCAGAAAGTTTGATCCTTTATTCTAATTTCGTTTAGCAATTATTAAATTTTTAAAAGAAATATTTTTGCATACCTGAACTCAAAAATGAATTTGTTATTTCTTGTAAGAATGAATTTTAAAAATTGATTTTGAGGCATATATCTATTCCACTGAAGGTACTTTTAGTGAGCCGTAATTGCATACAATTATGCAGAAGAAGATCAACATAATGGACATCCCATTAGTACCTCTATAGAAGAAAAATTGCACTTATTGCAAAATTTTGCAGGGTTACTTATAATTTAAAAATTATTTTTCACTAAACAACTTAGCCTTAAATCCCTTTTGAATAATTGTAGAAACTTAAAAGAATGGCGAAATTATACTTTATCTAGTTTCAGAAGAGCAGTTTCTTTTAGAGCAATAAATGATATGAATGATTTCTTCTTTCAAAATATTCGAATTTCAAAAATAATAATTACAGCCATGTTCTTAAAGCCGAAGCTTATTTGATAAACCTTTTTTTATCTTTACTAAGGATAAAAATGTGTACCTATCTTGAGAAAAAAATAATGTAATTTACTTGCGTCTTTAACCAATGGAAATAATTTCTGATAAATGTTTTGATAAATGGTTTAGTGAATTATTTATGTTTTCTTGGATAACTCATTTCAGATCGTTCTCTTATTTGATTCTCGTAAAATTTATATACGATAAATAATTTTCGTTAAACTCAAGTTCCGTGAGCTTTATAGGGCACATTACAAAAACGAAGGAAATAATTTCAGATGATTTTTTTAAATAAATGGTTAAGTGCATTATTTATATTTTCTTGGATAACTCATTTAAAATAATGCTCTTATTTGATTATCTTAGAAATTATTTACGATAAATCAAGTTTGTTAAACCCAGGATCCATCAGCTTTCTAGGGTACAAAACAAATACCTTTGCAACCTACCAAACATAACAATTAATGTATTTGTTTAGAATTATATTCAAAATTCCTGGATTATGGAAAAGACCTGGTTAAAGAATATCACCTGTTGGATCATTTCCACACCATTAAACTTGGCAAGGGATACTGGTAAATATGTGGAAATTTCGATTACTGTTCAGCAATGGATTCCGAGACTACCACTTTTGGACGATTTTACACCGGAAAGGGGTGTCAGGCAATGAGTCATATGAGCGCATTTCCGAAGTTCTTTGCTAGATTACGCTCAGTAAAATGTAAACATCACCCTTCCATTCTTCACTTTCTCCTTATTTTGATGAAAATAACTCCACCCGGCGCATGCGCAAAAGCGCGGAGGGTTCTTAATCCGTTTCTGAACAATATGTACACCGAGTGCTGAGTTGCTAGAATTCCACCGATCGTATTTTCTGATAATCACTACGCATTAATATAGAACGAAACTATGTAATAAGTTTGTTTTTAGAATTTTTCTGTTCTTTAAGTATGTAAGATCATGCTTTTCCGGTGAAGCAGTATGGATTGAAGCAGAGGAGAAGCTATTGCATGAGGAGTGCTGCTCAACAAAAGTTAATATGGTATTTCAAAAAAGCTTAGAATATGTGATGCTGGACACAAAATCAACTTGTAAATTACGTCCTCGAGACCTCGTACGACTTATGTAATTATATTTTAAGTGACAAGCCATTTTAATTTTTATTGCCTTTAATATGAATGGCTCGACTTTTTGTCCAACATCAAATTCACTTCATGTATTATTTATTATTTTATATTTCGTATTTTGAAGTTTCTCAATGATAATAAGACGTTTTTTAATAAAAATGTTTGCTTATTTGACATTAACCCGAGAGAGACCGCGCCTCCTTACCGAACGCTGAGACGCGGTGTGGTCATAGAATGACCTCAAACAAATATTCAACCCTGTGCTGTTAAAATCATTCTATTTTTAGTTGCAAAAATAACGCTTTTGACTTTTAGACATTAAGAATACAGTGTTTAACACAAATAAAATATATTCCATTATTATCCACTAATAAAGCACGGATTTCTAGAGGTTCATTTTTCACCCACCTCTTTCACGTGAAAAGTTTGGTGCGTATATCTCGATAAATATATTTGTTCACTCTACCATTAACTGTATCATATTATCGTTGATGAATAACTCCCAACTCTTCACAGGGCTTGTCACACCTTTCGCTGGTCCTTTTGTTCCACAAAAGCGCGACGCAATATTATGACAACGAATATTGTGCCGAAATTTTCTTTTTCTCCACTCAATGCCCTCTTTT
Organism: Araneus ventricosus; assembly: GCA_013235015.1. Taxonomy (NCBI): domain Eukaryota; kingdom Metazoa; phylum Arthropoda; class Arachnida; order Araneae; family Araneidae; genus Araneus; species Araneus ventricosus. Next base: position 1,052,908 of record BGPR01000085.1, on the reverse strand, counting down.
GATAAAAATAAAAACACTTCTAAGTTATTCACATCTTCATTTCCAGAACCTCCAACCTCTTCCGATTCCGTACCATGTTCGAAGAAACTTTCATGATCTGAAAAAATCTCTTCTGAAACATCCTCAGGTCCATTGTCTTCATCAGTTTCAACTTCAGCGAGAAGTTTGAGTGAATCCTCCATTTCTTTTTCATATGGAGTCGGCATTGTGAGAAACAGTTAAATACTTCGAATCGGCAAGGAAAAAAAAAACGAGCTGACCGTATCAGCAACGTGAAATAACTAGTCTGTGGAACAAAAGGAAAGACGCGCGGGGTCATTTAATAACAATAGTAACTTACCAAACGTGTATTAGGGGACGAAAAATTTCGGGTATACTTTCTAAATACTCAGAAAAGGCGGCGGAGGTTGACAAACTCCGCTACTGATAAGAAAGGAATGAACAGGTGGCTAGTTTTCTAGGAATCTGAGTTTTCCGAGGGTTTGGGGTCATAAAATGACCCCGGCGCGTCCTCCCGGGTTAAGAGCATATTTAAACAAAATCTGAGAAATGATTATAAAAGTAAACTTTTATAAATCATAGTATTATTTCGACACTTTTTGTGTGTTATACACTATGTGCAATGAATAAAAAATGATAAAGATTTTGGAATTCAGTTTATACAAAGCTCCTGTTGTATTATGCCTACTTTACCCAATTTATGTCAAAATTGGGCAAAGTAGGCATTAGATTGGGTATCGAGAATGAAATTTTCTTCTAATTCCTTTGTCTAGGCAAACAATAATAAAGATTTTGCTTTAATTGTGTTCTTGATATACTTTATCTTTGATGCCTTCCTTTGTTTGCATTTGTTCTTATCTAGTAACTTACATTGATAATTTAAATTCCTATTAACACATCAATGGATTTCTCAGATTTTAATGCATAAAAATTCTCACACCGAATGAAGAAACATGAAATTGATTAATCAGAAGTTGCATTGGATATGTATATAGTAGGTTTCCAAAAATTAAGACAATTTCAAATCCCGCTTTTAGATAAATATTTTTAAATTTCGTTTTTAGTTTTGATTAATAAAGCAATAAGAAATATTTCGACACAGCTGAAGCCTATAAAAGAAATTCCATGATATTAAACACTTCCTATTTCAAATACAGACTTTCATAGAATATCGGTTACAGGACATTAAAATCTTTTTCAAATGTTCCAATTTACTTTAAATGCGATAGAATCACATTCAAAACTCTACTAGACGTGATATTTAATATATTGCTTTTTTTGACATACTATAAGCTTCAGCTTTCAATTACAGTCGATAGCTTTAAATGGACCTATTTTCTGTTTTACTGAATTAACAAAAAAGTAGGAAAGAAATAATTCGTAAGAAATGAAGGAAACGGCCCTTGTTAATTAAATGTAGTAATTTTTCAAAAACAGTTTTGGTTATTTAGCATTTTAAGGTTTCTATGGAAAATTAGACTACTCTCAGGAACAGTGCAGAATGCTTTTCAAACAAGCCAAGAAATATTTGCTGATTTGAAAATTTCCAATCAAACGATTTTCCTGGGTTACTGTCATGTTATCTTAAAATTTTCTCCAGAAGTTCGTTTTTTATTTCTCAGTTCTGAGAGATATAATAATAATTATTTCTAATTTAACCACTTAACTGGTTTGCACGTACGCAGTACGTGCATCGAATTATCACAATTTTGAGCTAAAAACATAGTCATTTACAGATATTATAATTCGATACAAAAATTACGTGGCATCCATAAACATTCTAACTGTCTTTTAGGATTTCAGCTGAATTAATATGACAACGCGTTCCCAAAATATATGGTGTCATCTAATTAAGTAGATGAGAAAACTAACCAGTTACGGGGTTAATCCAATGAATTAAATAATAGAATTATTATAAGATTATCAGCTTCAAAAGTGGAGGATTTGATCATTTTTTGATGTTGAGGGAAAAGAAGAAGATCCGTTGATCTTATTTACCAGAGGGCTGCGAGAAATGCTTTTCCCTTTTCAAAAAAGTCCGATGTAAAAAAAATACTGTTTGGGATGTTAAAACTTGACTCTTGATTCTTTTTCACTCGTATCACAAAAAATAAATGTTCCAGAAATATGCCCTACATTTCTCACATCGGATTTGCTTTGTTTCAGGAAATGTCCAACTGTTTAAGAAATGGGAAGAAACACCTAAGGTTGGTCTAAGCTTTTTTTTTTTACTTTTTATGTCCTTTCTCTTGCTGTTTTGGAAAAATTAAATGTTTAAACATAAAATAAAGGAGTAACACTATAATCAAAATAGCTCTCTTCATAAAATTTTATATACATTTTTCTCGAACAAGATATTTCAGTCTGTACTGTTAAACAATGTTACTTGATATATAAAGTTGGCATGAAAAATTATCTAACTTGGAATATCTTTATTGTATGGATACCTATTGTTTGAACTGAGTGGATCCCGTACACGTTTATTATATTTAGTGAAATGCTGAACTTGAGAAAGATTAATGAAATTAGATTTATCTTAGTGAAAGTATTGAATTATAGCTTAATTAATTGGAAATTTTCAGTTACTTATATACCTATTATAAATCTTATACCTAATTTCCTGAAAATACGTGCTTCAGATGTGTAAAAAATGCGCCTTTTGTAGAAACATGTATGACCAACAGAAGTATAATCTTGAAACATCGATTTACATGATGATAATCGAAAAATTTAAAGACTGAAATCATAGTTATCATGAGATAATTATATTCCAAGAGGGCCAAAACACAAGGAGATTTAGCTAGATGTTCCTCCCTTATAACGAAGAAATTACAGAAGAAGTAAACAATAGTAATAACAATATACCTTTTGCGCGCAACGCAGCAGCATCCAGTTATTGCATTAACAATATTGTCTGAAATCAACTAACTAATTAAGAAACAATCAAACAACAAAAGTCATGCTTTATTAAAAATTAAAATACATTAAGATAAAATAAATAAAATGGAGGAGAACTCGAATGGCGAACTTTTTCAAAGTGCCACTCGCCATCGGAATTATAATATGGATAAATTTTCTATTGAGGGAATGACTAAATAGTCAAATAATATTCCCTCTGTGGCCTGAATTCATCCAATAACTGAAATAAAGGGAAAAGCCCCTTCTAAATAAGATCTTTTTCTTATTTAGAAGGGTTTTTTCCTTTATTCATATCTCTTATTAAATTATTTCTCTTGTACTTGCTGTTCCTCTCATAATCCTTCACTCACTGACATTCCGACCTTTTCCTTTATTAATTTCTTAAGGTATCCGAACACGTTGAAAAGTCGATTTTCGACCGAAATTCCCATTTTTTAATTTTTGACGTTTTGGAAGGTTTATTCATTTACCTTTCTAAAACATATTTACTTTTGTCAGTACATTAATTAGATGATGAGATATTAATTGTATTATAACAAACCGAAAACCGGAAGTGGGCGTTTAATTAACCGGAAGTTTTCATTAAAAGGGACAGAAACTTGCCAACAATTCTTTTAAACTGCATTTTTTCAAGTAATATGATGTTAGTATATTTTTAGGAATTTTTTTAAAGTTTAGATACTTAATTTAAGCGTGTGGCAAAACTAAAATTTGATTTTTCTCAAAACTAGATCTTATGCATAATTTTCAGACTTCAAACATGATAACTCAAGATATTATCATGCGATTGTTCTGAAATTTTGTGAACACTTTCTACAAATGTGTATCTAGTCAATGTACAAGAATAATGAATATTGTAACAATATTTTTTTTAATTATGGTCTTTTATTTGAAAAATAACATAAAAAATTTGCTGAAAATGTTATAATGATTGTTCGATTAGCTTTAAAATTTTTATTTATCCAAAGAATGTTAAGATTCTAGTACAAGCACTAGACCATAGTATGCAGTTTATTTTAATATTAGTTTTATTTGAATTATTACAAAACTTTCACCTCTAGCATGTTTGAAGTTTTGGGGAATTTCATCTAAAATGCAGCAGAAATTCAAGATTTTTGTAAATTTATAATAATTTATTCTCAAAAATCATACTCTAATATTAATCTTTATTAAATTCGAATCTAAAAAACATATTTTGGTGTTTCTATTTCACAATTTTAAAAAAGTGCTCCAAACGTGTTCGGATACCTTAAACAATTTCCCTTTTCTAAATATCTGTTGGATACAAGTTTTTAATATGGGTGAATTCTATTCGGAATTTTGGCATAAGATAGGATTCAATACTCCACTTTTTCAAAACATTACACTTTTTATTTTGTAAAACTTTAAAAGATTCACAATTTTAATTTATTGACCGTAAGCAATTATTACGGAATTTGAAAAATTTAATTCTCTAAAATTTTGGTAGTTTCGAGAAGATATCAGAATCCGCATTTTGCTGAAAGAGAGAGGACGTGCAGACAGACATTCGCAGAAAACATTTGTCATTTGACTGTGATATCACGGGAAATGCCTCCATTGTGATGTAATAATCAATTACAGAATATCATCCATCTAACTCGTCTTGTTTACGTGTAATCATCTTCTTCTACATATTGACATTCAGTCTCAGAAGCAATTCAAAACATGGCTTTTCCGACCAAGGGAACTCTAAAATATTGTTACAAAAATCGTCTGGTGAGTAGTGAATGCAATCCAACAAGCAGGAAAATGGAGAACGACGTTTTATTCCACGAATATTCTCGAAAACGCGATGCGAATGTAACAAGAAAAACAGAACGTGCTAGAATTAGCATTACAAGCAGGAAGAAAATCTCAAGTAATAACAGAGACAGCAATAACAATAACACTCAGCATCTGACAGTTGACCAACTCACAATGCGAACAAGACTCCAAAGACATTCAGACAGTTTCCAAAGCATTCACTCGTCTCAGGTACTCCGGGTATTTATAGTCTTCCCGACAGGGCATGACGTCACATGGATTCATAAAGAACAATCTCTTTAGTTCTGTTTCTAATAGAGATAGGACGGTAATTCTAGTATTTTCGAGGACCTTCAAGGGCAGGATTTTCCATCCAATACGAATCTCTGTAAAACATTCTTTCCAACCACAAGACTAAGATAGCAGAAAAAAAGGGTTTAACAGATTTGTAACAATATGGATACTCATTAAATTCGAGAGAGAGAATTCTGATGAGTCTCCAAAAACTTTTGATGAGTCTTTCGTGCCTGGCTGTGCATATTTTTGACAGAAAAAATTACTTTTTACTTTTTTTCTTGATGATGCCCTAATAAGAGCGTGTTTTTTAAACTTTTTTTATTTTTATTTTCACTTCCTTTTAGTAGAGGAAAAGGTGTAAATATGGGCCCCCTCTTTTGTTTTTGACTTAAAGTTACTTTCATTTTGAAAAATTCTGAATTTTTGACCTTCATTGACAGCTATTACAAGTTTACTAAATGGTAGGAGGCAAAACAATGATTAATGCCAATTATTTCAATTCGAAAACGAAGATTTACAAAAAGATTTCAAAAAAGCACCAGGAAAAATGGGCTGGAAATATGGGCCCTCTCCAAAAGAGTAGCAAAAATTAGTTTAAAATGTTTTAAAACAGGATAAACAATACAAAATAGTAGAGAATTTATTTATTACAGAAAAAAATTATTTACAGAAATCGCAAACATAACTGGCTGTTTCAGCCCCGGCACAATCTAAGTGTGCCAACATTTGGCACATAACACATTTAACCCACCCTTCCCCGCGAGTGTCTTCAGAGAACTTTCCATCACAAAAGATGCAAGTTGCCTTCCTCGAGTCTGGTTTATCCCCATCGTTGATATCCAGGTTGATATCATCATCGCTGTCCACAAGGGGATTTCATAGTAGTCTGATGAGTCCGATGATGAATCGTATCGTTTCGTGGGTCGAATTTTCTTTTTTTTGAAGGCCCTTGGTCTTCCCACCCCTGCCCCCTGGCCGGTTTCTTACCCCGGGAACACTCGAGGACGTCTTCTTGGGAGCACTTTTCTCAAGAGACTTGGTCAACTGATCCTTGTATGGTGATCTAATCATGAGGCTGGACCTTGTTGCTTTGCGTCCACGAGTAATGGTTCTCTTCTTAATGTTGGGGACAGGAGATATGTCGAACGGAGAAACTGTATCTGAAGTTCCCGGGGAACATTTCGGTGTTTCAGCAGCCTCATCAATTGGCATTGAAAGGGTGCCCATATTTACACCAACCAAACCTAAGAAAGATGGCCGCTATCACATGTAACTAAAACGCGTGTGTGACTAAAGGAGTGCTTCTAAAAGTAGCTTAGGATCTGTGCTTTCTGGATATCACTGTAAAATTATTTTAAACTAACCATAAGAACATGAAAAGAAAACGATTTCAGATACCAGTCAAAAGTTTGCAGTCCAGATCGCTCAATAACTCACGCTGCATCCACACTAGTTGAAAGAATGGTTCCAACTGTTCTCTGCTATCTTATACCAACAAGTAGCACCATCTACAGTCCTGGAGGCCAGTCTTTAGCACCTCCCATAGCCACTTTGGGAGGGGTGCCCATATTTACAACAGTGCCCGTTTTTACACCAGTTCCTCTATTTATTGTATTTAGTGTTTCATTACTATAATTATCTTGGGACCTTATAATGATTGTTTTCGCACATTAATAACCAAATGCACCTGTCAAAAGGAAATAAAATTAATTTTAGGCAATTAAAAGATTCAAAATTACTTTTGGAAATTACTGTACAACCCTGAGAATCCGAGCCCCGGATAAACCGAACAGCTTTTTTTAAATTTTCTGAAAACGTTTTACTGAAAAATTAAGGAAAAATAACGAATCAGAAACGTAACTAATGTTTATTCCTAACTTAAAATAAGCATCCGAATCCGTCTTTAAGAATGAATTTAGTACCTTAATTAGTAGAAACGAACTCATATATCTTTTTTTTACCCTCAACGTAACGCCACTGTAACGTGCGAATTGTCGCGTGCTCTTTCCGTACACCCTCACAGAGCACCCGGAGTCAATACTCTACAGCATTTGTTATATCAAGAGTATTTTACCGAATTCTCTGGAATTCGAACAAAAGTCAGCCCTAATAAATTCAGTTTCCCGGGGTTCTACTGTATCAAAGTACTGTATTGTCATCTAGACACACAATTGTACAGAATCTGCATTCTGCAGGACTGCGATTCAGAACTGTAGCACATGAAAAAGTGAGTGAAAAATCGATTACAACACATTTACAAACATAAAAGAAGGGCAGGTAAATTGAAAAGTGCTAAAACCAAAACTGTTAAGACAACGTCGGCATTCTAAAAAATCAATATTAGAGAAAATAGATTAATTTTGGATACACGAAAAAATAAAAACTTAATATTTTCTCAGAGGGGTTAGAATGTAACTTGTTTTAATCAATTTGTAGCGAGATAAAGAACTTTCAAACAACGTGCCTGCCTTAATCTAACATTTGGGATAAATACCACGTGAGATACAATGAAATATATTATTTAGTAAATTTTCTTTCTCAAAACTAAACACAATTATTCAGACTAAAACATTTCTGTTACTTATTATATATATTTACTTTCAGTAATTACATTGATCCAGGGTAGTTCATCTCAACTATTTATTATCTTTTTATAATAAATATTAAGTAAAGTGAAATATTCTATCTATATTCTATCCAATGAGAATTTTGCAACATAAATCATGCATTTTTATTTTCTTTACAAGATCAAAAATACCAAATAATATAATTTAGTCCAATTTATCATTCTTGAGAACAAAAGAAAATTCCTAGATTTAGGTGGCTTAGAAAGAGAATTACGAAAGCTATTTTTTTTCGAGAACAATAAACTCTTCATCAGAGAAGAAAAAAGTATAATCTTAGGTTTCTTTTGTTTCTTCTAATTTTTCTCAAATTGTTAATATGTATCATCCATTTTGTAGCATCAAAACGAGAAGGACAAGTAAAATTATATGTATAGCAACAAAATACAATTAACGCTGGAAGCTAAAATTTCGCTTTGAACTTATTTGAGTCTTTGCTATAAATTTATTTGCAGGAAGTGTCATTAATCAAATTAAATAACAATGAGAAGACATATTTTTGAAATAATAAGATTATCTGTTTCATTCCTACAATTATCAAAAATAGCCAAAAAATAGCCTAAACATATTATTTTACATAAATCTTCAATAATCTATTTCTATGTTTTTCAATGCAAATTTCTTTTCATATTTTTACATACCTAATTAACGAAAAAAACAATGAAGCTAGGATTTAGAAACAAATTCTTCTAAAGGATAATATGCATTTGCCCTAAGTTAATATAAGCATATGTTGGTTAGCAGTAATAATTATGCAAATGTAAAGTAATCTGGATGGTGCGAAATACAAATTTTAATTCTATGTTTTGTATATAATTCATATATTTTCATACCTTTATTGAATGTTTAGAAGTTTGTATCAACATTTCCTCTTATGATGAATACCTAGTGATATATACCTTTCTTTTCATACCTAATTATTTCTCAGCATATCCTTATTATTTACATGCCACATTTAAGTAGAAGTTAATATTTTATTCAGCAAATTTGCGTTCTTTTATTTTTATGAATATAAAAAAATTAGTGTTTCTCACAACTGTAGGTATACATATAATAATTTAACATTTCCTAAGTTTGAGAACGCTTCTTAAAATTTTAATTAATAAAATTAATTCTACTTAAGCTCTAGTATACAATTAACTGTAACTTTAACTCGCTGAGATCCAGTTCCAACCGCTCTAAAGCTTTCGGGTATTCCCCGCTTTTAAAATTATATTTAAGCTCGCTGCGATGGTACAACTTCCTCTTTTTAATCATGTAACTGACGCTGAAAAATGTGTCGCTTTCTAGCGCACTTTTCGAACAATGGTCATGGCTTCGATCAAACTGAATTATCCTTCAAATATTTAAATGACTCTATTCTACTGGAATCAACCTGCATTTTCTTCTAGATATGGAATAAAAAGAATCTTTACTTGCATCGAATCGACTACGACCTGCTTACTTAGAAATGATCTTTCATACATAATGCAGAGAACTTAGTATTCATTACTGAAACGGGAAGAAACATTTCCATTCTCAGTGACATGTTATTTCAGATAATATCAAATATTATAAGTTGAGTAAGGCTTTCGTTTGCTAGGTGTAAAATTCAAATTAATTTCGAAATACTCGTAGTTCGTGATAAATGAAAATTACTGTCGGTAAACTTCTGAAATTAATGGGTATCATGACCCACGAAGGACTAAATAACTCAAACAGATCTTGGAGAATGCATATTAAAGCGATAATCAAAATAAGTACGTAATTGTTCTATTTATCAGATAACACATCTCAAATTGGGATGTAATTTAATACATAAAGAAACCAGCCTACTCAAACCTTTCCTTTCGCCATCGATGTAATCCTCAAAAGTTTAATTCACGTAAATACGCATTGGCTTTTTCCTTCAAACTCGCAAACTCCAATCTCTTATGAAATATTATATGAAATTATTATTTCTAAATATACAGACACCTATATATTCTAGCTCCAGACTAAGCAGTGTCTAGATTCAGACTCTTCTGCCTACATCAGCCTCGGTTATAACCGAAACGTCTGTAATTCTCGAATGAGTGAAGCCAAATGTTAAATATAGAATAAATTATCTAATTAAGTGGTTGGAAGTTGTAATTGTATTCATAATAGTACAAAATTTTAACTTTCCAGTTATAAAATAATTATATATTCTGTGTGGTGTGCCCTTAGAACATCAGTGTCTGAAATTGGGTATACATTCAAGGACAAAAGAAACCCAACAGTCAAGAAAGTGTATGAACACAATATATTAATTTCAAAATATAACGTATTTTAAGAAAGAGAAGTTTATTAATGCGTGTGGATTACAACTACATAAGAAATAATATTTTAATGCTAATTTTAACATTTTTCAAATTTTCTTTGGTTACATTAAATATTCGTATAACTCATTGATGCTCACCATTTGTAAAAGAATAAGGTTTCGTATGGTATTCTGTTTCAAATATTTCGGCATTGCTTTTCGGCGTTTCTAAAATAGCTTTCATGAACCAATATATTGCAATTCTTGTGGAAGGATTTCCTCGCAAATAATTCATTGTTTTATGATATTTCATCATTTCGTGTTTTGAAGTAGCGTTTAATTAGTGCCAGATGTTATGCTTCCATTTAAAGTGTAGGTTCACACTGGTCCAAAAAATTTCAGATAAAATTTTACCTCTGTATCGAAAATAGAAAATATGAGGATAATTGTGAACGCTACCAGCTGCTCCAGGAAAACAGATTGGATGCAATATTCTTAATCTATCAAGCATTGAATGTTCGTCCGAAGTGAAAGAAAACTGATGCAGCATCACTTCAAATTCTTAAGCACAACACAGAAATTCAATAAATGAAAAGCCATAAAATCCTTGCGCCGTTTACTCAAGAGATTTCAATTAAACAGAACACGAGAAAAGCATTCAAAGGAAAATTATTGCCGATAAATTCGATTCAAATAAGGCAAGCATTTTGCTTGCACTTGTTCCTTTAAGTATTATGGGCAAACGAACAAAGTTTTAATTACTTTAGGGGATTGGGTTTTGAAGAGAAATCCGGAAAAAGAAACCACTGCAACTTGAAGAAAAGTAACGAACACGAATTTATGCACAATCACATTATTATTTTGCTTTTACAAATTAGGAAGTACCGGTCATTAACGGTATGTGAAACGATGTAATTAATGACGCGTTAAAGAGCAGTAGATGATGCAGGAAGCCGATTCGCTAATTTAAAATAAAATGGTCGAGTTAAATCTGGAAGTCTGGAAAGGCATAAAATGTTTCAAATTCAAGTCCGCCGCAGAGGCAAAGAAATATTTTTTGTTGGTTGTTTGCAAGTCAGGGATGAGGGGGAGATGAAGACGCAGGAGGGCCAAATTTCAACTGTCCATCCTGCGTCTTCATCTCTCCCTCATCTCACCATCCTTTTCTTTGGAGATGCAAGGTCTCGTTTCACCAGTTCAACATTGCCTCCTCTTCAGCCCATCATCCCCTAATGAACTCAGAACTGCTTTATTCGTTCTTTCAGGACTTTCTTCCAAGATCCACCGTGCTTCACCTTCTTCAAATAGAGTTCCATCTGCTAACTTTTTTTTCAAAATCGAACTTATTAAAGCTCTGTGCGGCCCATCTCTCTGTTTTTGTATACATATTTTATTTTATTTTTATTATTGCATTATTTTGTTTTTCATTTTTTTCCTTTCATTTTTTTAATTTTTGAATGTATTTTTTTTACTCCTCTTATAATTTTCCCATTGCATTTAGTTTTTGTTATTGTCCAGTTATTTCATGTTTATCTGTGTAATTTTGTGTTTTTTGAAATTCGATTCGAATAGATTTCGGGAAAAAAGGATTTTGTTGTGTCATGCTCTAATGTAAGAGACTTTTAACTTTCTGTATGATATGTTGCACGACTGGAATTTTCGGTATTTACGTATTATCCTTTCAACCATGAACGATGCAGCAGATGCCGCAAAATTCGTGCCAATCCTGGTATCCCGGCGACCATTTTTGAAAAACCAAATATAACGTTCAACGCAAATTTTCATGACCGACTGGATAATACCATCATATCTATTAACCCTCTCGATAAATAAACACCACAAATTGGGGTCTATGGCAAATTTGGTAATTGTTGTTTGTTATGGTGATTGGTTTTGGTGTTTGGTGTTTGAATATTGTCAACGGGATATTATGCAAACAACTATCACCGACATGAACTAGTGTCAAACACTTACCCCACTCTATCGCCGAAATAACTTTTTTAACCCTGTGAGCCCTATACCGCCTTAAACAGCCCGATCGACAAAAGCAGGACTCAGGCGGTTTCGGGAGCCTGGGTGATTTTTTTAGGAAAAATGTAGTTACTTTTTTTTGTTGACAATTGATCGGGCAACCATAGGCGTCGATCTCCTGGAATTTCTGTAAAGAACGTGAGGATTCTGTTTTTGTGAGCGAAAATTCACTCCAGGTTTTGAGGCAATGGAATTCTCACTGTAGCCGGGTTCAGAGAGTTAATACGTAAATGCCGAGTTTTATTCCGGATACTGGCCAGCATCAAGATTTTGCGCAGAACGTAAAGCTGGCTTCCACTTTCGACTAGCCGGCAATAAAAACGGTCGGTTTCCAGTAATGAAGCTGGCTTTTTCAAATCCACCTGACGGCAGAACACCATGCTCCTGCCATTGCCTGAACATCTTTTCATTTCTTTGGTTTCTACTCCTCAAGATCACGTCAAAAGCCGTCCGGTTTTTCCCCAGTTTCGAAACTGGCAAGTGTAATCTGAGAATGAGGAAGTCAATCGCAATTGCCCTCTTCTGCGCCTGCAGATCTACTCACTCTCTGTTCAACTAAAAGTCGGTCATTCACGAAAACTCCACGGCACTTAAATCAAAGCATTCCACGACCAAATTGAATGCCATTGTGGAAATCGTTCAAAATTGGCGTGGCATGATGTTGAAGGATGGATAGCCATCCCTTTCCAATTTCCCTCGCTCCATTTGGACTATTGGGCTGTATCTTCCCCAGGGGTGGGTACCACGAGTACTTGAATGAGAAGCCGCTGGATAAGTAAACGGGTTCTCGCTTCTCCTGGGGGTTTAGTAATGGTGGGCTGAGTTACCCTCCACCGATGACGGAACGTACCTCATTCAGGGAGGGTTGGGTCGTGGCCGATGATGGCTATTAGGAATCGGACCTCAGTATCCGAGCCGTCGTAAAGACAGTTGTTCAGTTGACCCTGGTTGCTTCGTCTGGGCGTTGATAACTCCATTTGTGGTTACCGGGCCGTACATGCAGAAATGAGGAGGATGTAAGTACATGAGGGAGAAGGCTTTGGTTGTGTTGTCCATTAAAGAATTCAGAGGTAGCAAGTTGTGATTAGTAGAGAATGGATTTGAGCGGCAAGCTGGATTCATGAATGAAGTGAAGAGCCTAAGTTGATGGACGTAAAAAGGACACTGAGTGAAGTAATCGTGAATGACTAAGACCTAAGGTATGAATGGCCAAAAGTTTTGTTACCTAATTCTATTCTGTGATATCTCGGATTAACGCTGTTAAGGGAAAACAGAAACAGATAACGACAAGTTAATGGCTATGATTAATCAATGAAACATTTTAGCATATTATTAATTTAATTATTACAATATTCCATTAATATTTAAATAATCTCCGTAGAATGTTTTAAAAAATAATCGGAAACAAAACTCAAATAATGTTACCTGATTGAAAACTGCAATCAAAGAAAGTAGCATCAAAACGCGTGGAAGCATAAAAAATTCAATTTTTCGGTTGAAAAGAAGCGTTACTCATCCGGAAGAAGAAGAGGCAGTAAAAATGAACGGTTGCCACCGTGAAAGGGAAAAAAGAGAGAGAAAGTGGAATTTCCGATTTGTGTTTCCACCAGAACAGAAATCAAGTTAAATGCATTCGTCTTCGGAAAAGATATTTTCTTGGAATTCAACACTGTGTTGAAGCATGAAATTAAAATCACTGAATCTAAAGGAATACTTTTTCTTACTTCTGTTACGAGTTTTTTTCCAAATGTATATTTAAATTACTTCATCAAATAAAGTATTATTTCCTTCAGCATATTTTTTTTTCCTTTTCCTTTGCTTGACTATAAAAAAGGAATTTCATTTCTTTTTTTGCGACATTTACTTTTACTGAAGATTTTATTAAGAATCTAATTAAGTTATCCAGATTTATTTTTATAATATTTTGAAGATTTAAATAGTCAAAGCAATTTAATATCTGATTTTCAGATTTTTAACCACTATTTTGGTTAAAATGGGTCGAAATCAGTGGCTTTAACTATAAAAATACTATCAAATGCAAGGTTTTTTTTTAAATATAAAGCGAACTTATTTGAAACAGTTCATTAATATGCCACAAAACAAATGGCCTAAATATAATGTTAGTACCACAGAGAAGAGTGGTTAGTACAATATGTTTTACAACAGACACGGAAGATCTAAAACCACGCTGCTTTCATCGCTAAACTACAATTCAGAAAATGAATCTAAATTTTTTCTGAAAATTATGATGTCTTAAAAACTCTACGAAGTTTGTAGTTATATTACAGTGTACTTTATTAAAAGATTAATCTGACTAACAGTTTTGAAGCTCTTCAAATGCTATAGGAATATTTTATAATTTTAACTATAAACGGAAGCTTATACTTTTGCCGTCTTTCCATGCCACACTAAATTTACAACGTTAAAAACTAGAAAGAATTATTACTTTAAGAAACTTTTATAGAAGCTTTAAAGAAATGTCGATGTTTCTTTTCACTTCCATTCTAGGACATTAGCATATTTAGAATGAGAAGTTCAAGTATTTTGTAGCCAAATTCTTCTTTTCAATGAAGAGTATCTATTCAAATCGATGACTGAAATATCTAAAGAAATATCACAAATTCAAAAATGACACCAAGACACAATTAATGAATAAATAGACAGAGAGGAAACCTGCTCTACTTTTCCAAATGAATGCATTGCGACTGCATAATATTATTGACCAAGAGAGATTGAAAATACCATAATTGGAAGCGTGAATCATAGATTAGTTTCACATTGCAAGGGTAACCGAAATTAACCCTCGAAGAACATTTACTTGACTAACTGGCAACAAATTCCTGAGAAATTCATATGCACTCTTTTTCCAATTGTAGATATTTTTCCATGTGTTAAGTAATCACATGAAGTAACAGATGGAAAATTAATATAAGAAATTAGTTACAAAAAAGATATGTGGGCAGTAGGATTATATATTAACTCATGAAATTTATTATATTTCTTTTGTATCCTAATAAATAATTTAAATTTTAATACGAAGAAATTTTTGAGAAGGATAGATTTTAAACCTTAATTTTGGAATGTTTTTTCCCTGCTATTCGAACCTAGAATTGTACTATGATTTTACCCGTTGTTGCTTTCCGTTATTTGTATTTTAATTATACAGAAAAGAAATTACAGAGGAACCAGAAGAAGTAAAAAATATCAATAACAATATACCATTAGCGCGCAACGCAGCAGCATCCAGTGATTGCATTAACAATATTGTCTATATTCAACTAACCAATTAAGATACAATCAAATAATAAAAATCACCCTTCAATAAAAATTATAACAAATGAAGATTAAACAAATAAAATGGAATATTTATTTGATTGCATTTTAATTGGTTAGTTGAATATAGACAATATTGTTAATGCAATCACTGGATACTGCTGCGTTGGTCGCTAAAGGTATATCGTTATCTTATCACTATTGTTTACTTCTTCTGGTTCTTCTGTAATTTCTTTTGTATTTTAATGGAAGTTTCTGCATTTTTGCGCCATTCTGTTTAATACAAAGTTTAAGTTTTAATATCTCATGTTAAATTATTTCACTTGTCCTTGTTTCCGTTATTGAGTTTCCCAGAGACTTAACTATTGAAAATCTTATATAACTAGAAAATCTCCCGTCTTGGTTTAAAGGGTGCAAATTGCCTCCTCATTCGAGAGATTTCCCGTCAAATTTGACGTGTTTAAATAGATATATATGCCAGAGAAATGTTTAACATTGATTGGAAACAAATAAAATAAACATATGTTTTATGACAGGAAATTTTTTTTATTTACATATTACTTAAATATTTCATTATTCAAAAACCCTCTTGGTAAAAAACACTCCATGTGAAGTATTTTTCGTTGTTTAATAATTTTCCTTGTACTTCAGATGTCTTTGTGTAAATTTTAACGTGATTGGGAATCCTAGAGCTTGAAAGTGCAACATAGAGCTGTCCATGTGAAAAGACAGGCTCATCGAGGTAAATTCCAACATGATCGAAAGTTTTCACCTGCAATTTGTTGATAGTCATCGTGTAAGCTGGAATTAACGGGAACTGGCGGCGGTTTGAAACGAATGGTAGATTCACGTCACTGGTGGATAATTTAATTCTTGGCAAGAAAACAACCTCGCCACGATTGCATTCAGATACAATTTGGCGTCCAAACTATATCACGCGCATGATATACCACTGACGTAATTTACTACTTTTTATTAAAAAACGGAAATTAATTTGAAATATAGGATTAATATAATTTAAAATTTCCCCTGGAGCTATTGATGACATAGAAATAAATTTTATATCAATCGATAGAAAATTTTACCTCACTATTTTAGAGCTATTAAATTTGAAATTAGAACTACAATTACTCTTTTAAATTTAAAATTGCTGAAATTTAGGTTCTCTAACAATGAAATAATGCTGTTTAACGTCTCTCAGTGCTATGGCGCGAGTTTTATTGTTGGTGACGTCAGAGAGTTACCGGAGGATCTGGGCTATTTATTATAATAGTAATTTGTTGTTTAAACGCTGGTAACAGCAGAACAGAAAACAGCATACTATTCGAAGACAAGCACCTTCACTTTTAATTGCACTAGTTTTACTACATTAAATTAACTCTAGTCCTGCATTTATTTACTGTCGCAATGTCACTCACACCCGATGAAATTATGAAGCATACAATTCTTGTGTGCTAATTATTCAAACTAACTAAACTAAAAATAAATTTTAAGAAATAATGAAATCCATCAAATACCATTTTAATTAAATCATATTGTTAACTACACTTATTTTTTTTAATTTTAAAGTGGCAAAACATTACAAAAAAAGAAATAATTTTCTTAGAGAAAATTGTTTCATAGTTGTTCTCCCTTGTTCTCCCTAAATATCAATAAATCTAAATCTAAAAGTCAACAAACCTCTGAGGATAAGTTAATTTTCAAGACACTTATTATCGACATTTTATAGATTCCATTACAATTATTTTTTGCAAAACAAGTCATATCAGAGGGAAAAATATTCCTATTTTTTAAATGATAAAGTAAATGATGTGGAAATTTATCTAATTGAATGGATATAATCTGTAACGCTTAGATCTAAGACACATAGTGCTACATGTCTTTGAAATGTAATTATTGAAATAACAAGAAATATTTTTCCTGTTTAGTTTTAAGGCGATTATGGATATGCAAAAATATTCTTACAAGCTCCCTAGAATTAATAGCCTTCAAAGGAAAGAATGAAACAAACAACTTTCTGTAATTGATGAATCCATTACAGAAATAGTTAAATTAACAGAAATTGCAAGAGAAACAAATTCACTAAATATATGTGTGTACATTACATTAAAACAATTCCAAGTTAATACAATGAATAAATAATTATACAAGCAGAATCAAATAACTAGACTAACAAAGAAAATTTTAACAAAATATAGTTTAAGCAATCAGATAAATAGGAAGAATACCTTAAAGATTTTAAGAACATTTAAACTTACAGTTATGCATGTGCATAGTCTGATTAAAAATTCAAAGAATTTAAGAGTTGCCTTTTTCTTTAATTAACCTAAGTTCAGAGATTTTCAATGCCCCAACTGAATCAAACACAGCATGAGATTAATCTTTTAAACAAATGTAATCAACTAAAATGTTTAGTATTTGTTTTAAAAATACAGAATGAGAAAAATCTGAAAATAATAATTACAGCAAGTTTTATAATCCCAATTGAATTTCCAAGGAAATTAATCTTCAGAAGTGCATATCATACACAACAATATCTATCTAATCAATTTAAATACTTTACAATTTCTGCAAACCCTATTCTATTGGGTAAAACACTCAGTGAACAAAAAAAGCGAAATTGGAAACTAGTGCAAGCTGACAATTTTTCAACTAAATTCTAAGAATAAATTATTGATTAAAGAATAAGAAAAGAAAACATTTTCCAAGAGTTCAATAAATTTTCCAATTGGAAACACATCTAGAGGTATATTTACAAAAATGGATTCAAAGATTTTATTTTTCCTTTTTTCAAAAGGTTTCAATATTTGTTTTACCTTTCTAATTGTATCTTAAAATTAAATAATTCTGTTTAGACAAATTTTATTTAAAATATTACGCTATTTAAAAGCGAGAAGCTTATTTCTTTTATAAAACTCTAGAGAATAAAATAACTCATTTGCATTATTTTAACATATAATTTCTTTTACAGTAGCAAATTTTCGACTTTCTTTTCATATTACATTGAGGAATATGTTAAAAAAAGAATAAAATTGCATATCAGTTATAGTTTAAAGGGAAAAAGGGAAGGATAAAATATCAAAGATTCGCAGGATTTTTTCTGCGATAGGTCAGGATACTTCAAAATAGAAGGCTATGACAAGGTGAGAGGTAATGCAAGAGATTCGAAAGGTCCGCCACACTTTATAGAGGTTTATCTTACATGCTTAAGCCACAGTTCTATTCACTTAAGCCATACTACTTTTCTAACAAAGTGTAAAAGAAATTTAGTTCTTAGACAACAGCATCCATCAAGGAAAAGGGAAATCACTGAGTTTTCAGAACTTAGTTTTGCAGCAACGGAAAACTGAACACACGAGGCACAAGAAACTTTAGGAATTCCGTATTGGAAGTGTTTATGGCTTTAGTGCATGGTAGCTACTTAAGTGAAAACGAGATATGAGTATCGACAGGTGACTCTAGAGAAAAACGATAATAGTAGTAGAGATCATGTTAAAAATGGTATGAGTCTAGTTCTAACATGCTATTCCATCACTCCTTCATAACATATTAAACCTTATCAATAAAAATTTATTTAAGAACTCAGCTTCGGTTTTAAAGTCTGATTATTTTAACCTAATAAGTGAAAGAAGCTTTGTATATCGGAAATTGCGGTAGGATATTTTAAGATTGTTTTATTCGCTAAATTTAATGAATTTTTTTTGCAATCAAAAAAGTATCCATAATTAGTAAACTTCAAACTTCTGTAATCACTAACTTCAATCAAGTGCTTTCAGCATTTCGTCGCTTAACAAGCAACATCACCTATCTCAATTTTTTTAAATTTCAAAGAGGAAGAAAGTAATTAACTTTTCTCAACTAATAAAGAATATTTCTGAATTTTTTAACATCTGATATGAACATGAGACCGCATGTTCCTACTAGATGTGTCTTGAGACAGGTGGTGTTAGTTGTTAAGTGACGATTTGATAGTTATGTCGACTGAACAAAATCACAAAAATTCCTCTGACTTTTTCTCTTATGTGTAGGATTCTTATGGTTTGATAATCATCCCATAACTAAAACAGTTTGTCAACAGTGTTGATATTTAACTCTTATATCAGTCCTTAGAGTTCAATATAATGCTGCATATGTATATTTAACCTTATAGTACATAGTTATATGAAATTCCTATTCTGTTAGATTAGGACATATTTGCTACAATTTTTATGTAATATTTTGAGCCTTCAGACTTTAAGTTTCTAAAAAAGTTACGTTCGCTTTAAAAAAATTTGGGTTTTTAAATTCGTTTTATTATTTTATATATATTTATTATCAGATTACTTAAATATAAAAAATGTTAAAATTTATTTATAAATGGATAACGGAGTACTATGAAGTAAATATTTCTAATATTATGTTAAAAAATATTGTTTGTATGTCCATGGAAATGCATGCCTATTGCAAAGAGTGACTAAATAAACTTATATGTTAGGAATGTGAAATTTACTTCTAATTTGTTAATCTAGTCCTCACACTGTGGATAAACTATCCTGTATAACATATTAATCTGATAGGACTTAGATTTATAACTTCTCCTACCTAGTATAAACAAAAACTTTCCCATAGAATAAAATACACTAATATCCAAAAGTAATGCACAGCTTTGCAAATTATAAGCAAAAAACATGCGGAAAAATTTGGGATTTTTTTTTAAGAAACTGTCATGCCACTAACTTCTACGTAGCTGTTCCGGCTCTCAGTCAAAAGGATGTGAAGTGAATAGTGGAAGAAACAGTTGTGCTGGGGACGAGGTGGTAGACGCCATTAATGGTATTGGGTTTCGGCACAGAGCGTGAACGTTTTTGTAGGTGTTCTCTACTTGAACACCGAGTTAGTAATTATGAGTAATCTTGAACCTGAATCGTAATTGTAAATATGTATATATCTCCTATTTAATCGTATATAGTAGAATTAATAAACTAGCGTGAGAAAAAAGTGAATTTATTGAAGGCTGGAGTACACAGTTATTACAGGAACCTTTATGTCTTCCCGAATATATGTGTCATGTTTACAAAAATGCATATAAATATTATGCACATCAAACATAACCTTTGATGAAAGTTTCATCTCGTTATCAACCTTCTGTGAAACGGGATGAGTCGAAATCCCTTTTCGTCTTCATCATGTTCTGGTCTCCCCCCTAATTGCACTCGTGACCGAATCTTCATTGTAAAATGCGAGTTCCAACGATAGTGTGTCCCACGATAGTTTCTCAACCACTGTTTGCGAACCATAGTATCCATTTTAATTCCAGCTTTTTAGTATCTTCAAAATCGTGCAATATATTTGGATACCAGTGTATGTCATTCTAATCTGTGGAGCTTTAAAATCTGCTTTGTTCACTGCATTCTTGAAAGAAAAGACAACAAGAACTTTTCAGAGAGAAATCTGTTATTATATGATCATCCAACAGAAGATTTTCCGTCCCTTAAACCAGATAAGGAATCCTTAACATAGCTTATATGCGTCACATGCTCTTATGAAATGTATTGTTAAATCCCATCAAAAGTCCTTTCCGCGGAGAGATTGTTTACCCCTAAGTTTTATCACGAAGAAAGCGTCTTTCTGTTTGGCCGAGATAAAACTAAAAACTTTTAACGCTCCCACTAAACTTTAAGGCGGAGCAAAATTGATTTTGATAACGTTTTCTCTTTTCAAGTTTTCATAAAACCCTGCCAACAAAATTTTGCAGATAACTTCTCGCATTTCCTGCTACAAAACCAAGTTTCACATAAAGGCTTCCTTCCCACAATGGCGATGCAAGAACAGCTTAAACGTACTTTGTGAGTTTTAACGGAACCCCGTAAAAGATTTCTTAATGAGTAGTTTCATAATTCCTTTTGGTGGGGAACGAATTCTTTCCGAAGACTTAAAGGATTTAAAAGTTCGAGGTATTAAATTATTCCTTTTATAATTGTCTGGAATTTAAATAAGTTGGCGGAGTGATATTGATGTATCTGTAACTTTGCAATAATTAACTTTTATTATAAATACCGGGTTGAAAATATGGGAATTAACAATGGCTGATATCAGTTTTAAAATATTATCAATTTTAATGAGATGTCTTACAAATGTTTTTACTCTCTAGAGATTCAAGTTTAACAAAATATTCTGAGTTTTGATATTGTATTTCGGTTACTTATGTCGCTATCCAAATGATAATCAAATACTCTTATGAATATACTTGCTTTGTAAAAGATGTTTACTCCGTTATTTAAGTTTTCTACTGAATATCCAAGAGAAATTTTGGCATAAAGAATATTTTTTGACTGTCTTGTCTTCGTAATATAATTTTCAAATTTATTGTTACGCTATTCAATATAGTTTAAAGCTAACGTTTTATGCCGTTAGATGTTTCCATTTTATTTTTAAATTTTCATGTTGTGGGGGAAAAACATAAACAGCTTTTATTTTATCGCTTTTGGATACTTGTTCACAAAATGGCTCTGAGACTTTACTTGAAAAATATTTATCTTTGTGTATGAAGATATTCTTAATACTCTGCTGTGCAAAACGTAAGCAGCATTCATAAAATAGTAAAAATTTGGAATTCAAATGGATACAACGTTTCACGATCAGTTTTGGAGACTCGTAGAGCATATAATCGTGTATTGAAAACATTTTACATTGGAGATTTGGACATGAGGGCATTTAGGGGACCAACCACAAATTGTTGAAGACGATACGGATTCTGGCTCACCCCATTTCGCTGAAAGCTGATAAAGATTTAGAACTCTCATTAGTGGTTTATGTGCTGTGAGCAATGTGATTATTAATCCACAAACAGTAATGTGAGTTTTGTGCTTAATTTATAAATATATATTGGTATTCAGCATTCATACAATTCAATAAAACTACTCGAAAATTCAAGTTGCAAAAAATCAGTTTGTGGAAAACTTCTCATCATTTATCTTCTCTAAAAGAGAAATAGAAACTTCGCTGGCTAAGATGCATATATCTTTCAGAATCTTAAAGGTATTCGACGAATTTTTATAATTTTTATATAAACTGCCCTACATATTTGGCTTTGGTATTTTGAAAGAAAAATCATGCTAGTTAAATATCATTAATACAAGTACTCATATTTCCTTGAATATTTAATGTATTTACTTCTACTTTTCATATAAGGCTTTGCTGGCATATTGTCATGTATTGTTTTGTCATTCGTTTGATTTGGTTGAAAACTCTGCATGCTGCACTGAAGAGCCAAAAAAACTCGTACAGGCGTACATATGCAAATAACGGAGATATGCAACCAATCATCCTAACCCGATGCGGTCGGCAACGCCTATATACGACAACAGATGTCTGACAAATGTATTAGATCGGTTCCTGCTACTGCAATGGCGTGTGTTCAAGATTTAAGTGTCTTTGAACGTGGCGTTATAGTCGGCGCACGAGAGATGGGACATAGCATCTCCGAAGTAGCGATAAAATTTGGATTTTCGTGTACGACCATTTCACAAGTGCACCGTAAATATCGGGTATCCGGTAAAACATGAAATTTCCGCCATCGGTGCGACTGGAAAAAAGACCTTGAAAAAACTGGACCATTGACGTCAGGCGGGAATCCTTAAACGAGACAGACGTAAAATACTTCCTAAAATTGCCGCGGATTTAAATGACGGGGCATGTACAAGTGTCAGCGTGCGAACTGTTCAACGGTCCGTCATTAATATGGGCTCTCAGAGCCGAAGCCCACTCATGTACCGTTGTTGACTGCACTGCACAAAGCTTTACTCCTCTCCTGGGCCCGACAACACTACCATTGGACTGCTGATGACTGCAAACACGTTACCTGGTCTGGCGAGTCTCGTTTCCAATTGTATCGGACGGATGCACGTGTACGAGTATGGAGACAACATCATTAATCCATAGACCCTGTATGTCAACAGGGGACTATTCAGTCTGGTGGAGCCTCTGTGATGGTATGGAACGTGTGCAGTTGGAGTGATATGAGACCCCTGATACGTGTAGAGACCTCTCTGACAGGTACATGTACGTAAGCATCTTGTCCGATCACCTGCACTCATTCATGTCCATTGTGCATTTCGACAGATTGGGACAATTCCAGCAGGACAATGCGACACCCCACGTGTCGAGAGTGGCTACCAAGTGGCTCCAGGAACACTCTTCTGACTTTAGACACTTCCATTGGCCTTCTAAATCCCCAGTGATGAACATTATTGAAGATATCCGGGAGACCTTGCTACATGCTGTTGAGAAGATATATCCACCACCTCGCACTCCTATGGATTTGTTGACTGCCCTGCAGGATTCATTGTGTGAATTTCCTCCAGGATACCTTCAGACACCAGTTGAATCCATGCCACGTCTTTTTGCGTCACTTCTGCGTGCTCGTGTGGGGGGGGCGACACGATACTACGAAGGTGTACCAGGTTTTTTGGCTCTTCAGTGTATAAGCAAATACATGCGGGAAAAATTGGTATTTTTTTTAAAGAAACCTTTATACATTTTCGAATATATGTACTAATTTTATGAAAATGCACGTAACTATTGCTCACAACACATAAAACCATGAAAGTTTCAAATCATTATCAGCCTTCTATGAACGGGAACAAAATGCTGAAACGAAAAAAAAATCCTTTTCGTCTTCAGAAATTTGTGGATGGTCTCCTAAATACTCCCGATCTCCAATGTGAAATGTGTACGATGCACGATTGTATGTTACACGATTCTCCACAACTGATTGCGAATTATTATATTTGTTTTAATTCCAAATTTTTAGAATTTTACGAGTGCCGCTTGAGTTTTGCACACCAATGTAAATATAAATTCATGAATTTAA
This sequence comes from Araneus ventricosus, assembly GCA_013235015.1. Taxonomy (NCBI): domain Eukaryota; kingdom Metazoa; phylum Arthropoda; class Arachnida; order Araneae; family Araneidae; genus Araneus; species Araneus ventricosus. The sequence continues at coordinate 1,028,889 of BGPR01000085.1, read as the reverse complement.
GAATAAATTCATGTGCCATAAAATTGGCATGACAGAAGTAGCTCTGCATTACATATAATTATTTGTATGTTTCCTTACACTAAAATGTTATGTAAAACAACTAACAGCGCAACAAGTAAATAACACATAGCGTATTAGAATCTATCCAATTTTAGCGGTATGTATATCACGAAAGTTGGATTGGTTTCATTTCGTTCATTATTTTCATAACCCTTTGAGAGGCAATACGTTATTTTTTTTACTTGAAAAAAGATATATGATTGAAGTTTTATGACCTGAAAAGAAGATATTTTCCAAGTAAAATTATTTGTATGCCTTTAGTTGCTTCACGAGAGGGTGGGACGACGTATTTATCACAACCTTTGAAGGGACTAGAGCATTCCCCGACTCCCTTCTGTGACTCACGCCGGCGTTCGTTTTTTATCAGTTTACTTGAAGCATAATTTTGGTTATTTTGCACATTTTCTTCTAGCAGCAGTAGAAAATGTATACTGTGATTGAAGTGGAAATATTTTCCCATATTCTGACACAAATTTAGGTGCTCTTCAATAGTATTTTTATGGATGTCGCTCTTTTTGATAGATTCAGATGAAAGCAGACTACCCAGATTCTATAAATAAAATGTTATCCCCTCTCCGGTTTATAGTATGGGAAGCAACAGAAATTTATTATCAGTACATGTGATCAATCACTCAGCTGAAGAACTGAGACACTAATGTCCGCGACTGGACACAAACTGTAATGAAAACCACTGCTGTAAGTAGCCCGCCGATGGTAAATTATCGAGCAAAGAAAAGCGTTGCTGGAAACTGACAAGTTCAAACTGCTTTTCTTTGAGTATTGTTGCTAACACAGCTATCACAACAAACCATGCCTTAGGAAATTCGGCGTTTTCTCAAAAGTAGCAAAGAACGTAAACAAGGAAGGAAGGATCGGGGGTGGGGCCAGATTCAACGGAACTATTTTCGTTTCGGTGCAGTTCTCGGACATTCAGTCTTGAGAAATACTGAAATACTTAAATATTCTCTCTACTTTTCGTTCTTTTTAGAAAAGTATATTTTTATCCGTTTATAAAAAAAACACCTCGAAAGTACGCTTCTTGTTTTCAAAAATTCAACTCAAAATAAATTTAGGTATGATAGTTTTTTTTAAATACTTTTTTGCATTTACAGAATTAATTTGTTTTGTTAAATATTACTTAACTGGCCTCTGAAATATATAAATACATTCTCGATATAAGTATTGAATTTAAAAGAGTAATTATAATGATATCTTATATAAATACAAGTTTATTATACAAAAAAGGAAGAAAACGACTGAGTCGCGAATTTTTGTACTGCCATCTACAACCATAGATAAGCGGTGAGATAAAATTGTCTCACTTTTTTTTAACTATAATAATTAATAAAAAAATTGTACTTTTGAAGACAAATAATGTTTGGAATACATTTATTGAACATTAAAGATTTTCTTTGCGACTAATATTTGTTTCGAAATTCTTTTTCCTGCTCTAGAAATTTAAAGAAATTCATTGCCAATAAAGGGCGTGATTTTAAAAATTATTTTTAAATAATGAATAATAATAAATTTGATTAAATTTTCAATGGTACTGTAATTTTTTTAAATAGTAAGAGTACTTGAAATATCCAGAAAACAATTTTTGTAATAAAATACCGCATGCAAATTTATGAAAAAAAGTCTTGAAGTAGGTGGGGCAGACGTCGTCCCACCGCCCCTCAAACGAGATAACGAGAGCATAACGAGGGATAACAAGTGCATGAGAACTTGACAAAGTGTGATCCATTTTTTCTTTAGTAAAGGCCATTTTTAAAGTAATATCCTTTTATTATTTGTTACTTATTTTGCAAAATCTTTTCCTATAGAAATCCAAATTAAATGGGATTGACCATGGAAGTTATTTCCCTTGGGGAAATGCTACATCTTTTAGAAAGTGTGAAATTGCGTGATTAGCAAACTCTATATATCAGTAAGAAGGCGATAAAAAGAAAGATATTTTATGATCTGTAAAATGATTTTCCCCGATTCTGTCTGTTCTTTCTCTTAATCCCTTAACTAGTCATTTATTTTACCAGAAGCGTTGACAAAAAAATAACATTATTTTTCTCCATAAATTCCCGCTTTTGTTCTTCGGCGGAGAAAAAAAACTCTTCAACGAAATACCCTTACGGAAAGCATTTCAGTGATATTGACAGGCTACGCCATCTGTCGAAAAATATTGATAGTGTTGTTACGAGAATTAAAAATTGAGGTAAACCGGAAAAGGAAAGGAGAAAATACCAATGCGCTGTACGGCCAAACCAGTTAGGGTCAACTCTAGGTAGCCCGTGAACCGCACGGGCAAACCATTTAAAGTGTTAACGGCAAAACGCAATTAAATTCGTACGTGGAAAATCCCACAAATCAAAGAACATTATTCAATTTTCTCATAAGCAGGTACTTGATTTATTTGGCTGGTTGATTTATTTATTAGACTAAAAACTGCTTAAATTTCGTGTGAACAATGTTTTAAAACTGAGCCATGGTCGAATGAGTCGGAGTTCAGAATCACATCGATATTAAAGCATTTGCCCGATGCCGCAAAAACGATGTTCGTCAGACATGCCATGCTTTCAGAGATCCCGATGGAATTTTGAAGGTAACTGAATTTGCAGGAAAACATCTACTAATCTTTCCTAGTGCAGTTAAAATGCCGTTTAGAATCTGTACAAGAGGATAAAAAGCAAGTACTTCCGATAGATGAAACGCATCAACAATTAAAAAAGTTGAGCTGCAACGCACAATTTACATTATATTTCAATATTATTTAATTTTCTTGAATGAGAAATCTTAGAATTAGCAACAAACAAGAAAAATATTGTAGAAAAAGCGAGAGAATAAATAAATGAACTTTTCTTAGTGAATAAATAATTAAACTGTTGTTGAGTTAATGTATTTTGGAATTCCTTTGGTATCTATTCAATACGCTAATTAGAAACACTATTTCAATTACAAACACTGAAAAAAAACGGGAAATTTATTTAGATTCTAGGGACAAATATATAACCCCGATAAATTGTTCCAAAATTGCCCAAGAGAACTTGCGATTAAATGATAAAAAAATTGAATTACCATCGCAAGATTCATAAGGGAATGATTTATTTTTGAATTCTCCTTCAATTAGATTTTAACAGAAAACACTAAATAAGAAATAGAGGATAAATAAATCTTTGACTAAAATACAGACAATCAGCTATTGTGCAAATCAACATTTGACGAATAGAGTTCTTGACTTCTATTAGTTAAATTAAATCAGTTAGTGTCCATTCAATTATATCAGAAAGAAAATTTACGAGCGAAATATAATTTTATGATAAAAGAGACGCGTGCCTGAGATGTAGACAGTAATTCACTTTTTTAGCCTGTGTTGAGCGAAATTAAAAACTAATTTTCGAGACAACAACGTCTTGAGTGTTTGCAAACTAACAGTTTTGTTAAGCAGAATAGTGGGAAATTGTACTATCCTAGAATTTTAAAGTTATGTTAAGAGGGAAAAAAAGGAATTATGGCCCCATCTGTACATAACATAATACCTCTCCATGCCCCTGCAACTATAATCATTAAGTTTATTTCAACGGTGTCGAGAACATGAAGTGGAAGACAGATCACAGCAAACAAACATTACCATTTTAGCTTTTAACGATAATTGTATGCCCTAACAACCTATGATGAGCTTATTTTGATATCGGATATAAGTGCCCAATATCTCCCATTCATGAAATCAAAAAGTTGCTCCATAGCTTCGTAAAATTTGGCCTTTTTTTGAGAAAGTCAGATGGAGATAAAAAACAATTCCACACACTAGAGACTACGCAGCACAAAATTCCGCCAACCAGAGAGTATACGAGACCTTCGTAGTACACCTCATTTTAAAGCAATTCGATGTTTTTCTCTATCACAGGTGTAACTTGTACTCACACGCACACTATTCCCAGACATCTACAAATAATTGATACTCTTGCTCTACCATATCATGTTTGTTAACTCTTTAATCCCAGGGAGACTTTTATCTCTTACTCCCTTTAACACCGGGACTTTTTGGGAGGATGCGACATGAATTGGACTCTCCCAACCAGGGTGGTCATTTATCCCGCCATCCCATAACCTTCCCTTAAGGCGCACTGAGATGGGTTGTGATGGGCAAGGATAATTGGACCCCCTACCGAGCTTATCTCCGAGGCGATCTCACAACCTCACCTCGCTTCAAAAGAAGCCAACCACCTGAGAAAGACTTTCGTCCATGTTATGGCGAAATTTCTAGACCGCCACGCTCGATTTGAGAGGATTCCATGGCGTTGTAATTCAGTGTGTGATTTATATTGCATTTTTAAATACATCTATCTCATTGTCGAACCTATACATAATATTAAAGTATTTAGGCACATTTTATTCAAATTAGTCCAAAAAGAGCAGCAATTTTTTTCCGTTTTTCAAAAGATTCGTTTTAAAAATTATCAATAAAATTCCCTAAGGAGGTATGATGAAATATCTTTATTGAATGCTTATCATTGAAAAAAGGATTTACCTTTAAAGGATTTATCTTTAAAGCCATCTTGATTCCTCAAATTTTTCTCTGGAAATTAAAAATATACATTTTTTTTCTGGACGGATATCATAATTAAAAAATTCTACCAATTGCGATATAATGCAACATTTTATAGCATGGCTCCAGACAAAATATGATTTCACTTTTTAAAACTCATATTTCCCAAAAAATATTCCAAGCCAAATGGCAACTAAATTAAATGGTGAGAAGCGAAGAGTTAGTTTCCCCAGACAGAGGTAGGTATTGAGAGACCGATAGTATTTAATGAAGCCCAATCAATGACTGAGGAACAAAACTTCATTAAAGAGTCGCTCTCGAATGCCAAGTGGGGCGAATTAGTTCAATAACTAGCTGGGAATTCATTTTGATTATGCAATCCCTTGCAAGAGACTATTGTTTTAATTATTAAAGACATTTTAACTTTTATTTTTTACTTTCTTATCGAGAACAATTACGAGATTCAAATCTTGAATTTTCTTCTTTTTTTTTACGGCCCGCTAATGATAGATTATTTCTCTTATACCTTCAGGTAACTCCGTTTTATATGTGTAATGCTACAACGACATCAAACCGTATAACATCTAAAATTTAATTTTGTAAATTTGATGAAAGTTCAATAATTGTTGAGGAGCTGTGTTTCACCACACAACACGAGACCATATACAAGTCTGATCATTGCCAAAACTATTTGCTGTTAGGATGACAAAAAGTTTATTGAACAAAACCGTAGTATCACTGATTCGTATCTGATTAATTATTTACATAAATAAACAACCTTAAAAAACAGAAAATATATTTTATTCGATCTACAACTCAATGAATTGTTTTTAATTTCTTTCACCATGGTAACTATTGATAAATTTTCTCAAACTCTTTCAGATTTTCATCATTATGTCTATCACAGATGTGAAGTTCCCCTAGAAATGCTATAAAACCGCCTTTTTTATCACTACAATTGCAATAAAACACAATAACCATCATTACCACGCCCACGTCACAAGTAGTGGAGACATTATCTCTCCTTTTCTGACAGTCACACAACGGATGAAATGAACGGATTATAATCATACCTGTCAACAGCATTTCAAAGCAGCCGAAAGAATCCACACAAGAGACTTCGTCTCGCATTAATTTTCCATCTGTTCTCCCTGTATAATAATGCATGAATCATTGTTTGCTTAAAGAATTTCCATCGCTAGAGGACCGGGAAAATTGTATCAACAAACGATCTAACGGCAGCGAGACATGGTGGACGTATCAATGGTTGCTCAGAGGTTTCGGGATGAAGCGGCTTAGAGGTTGATAAAAAGTATTCAGAAGTGCCGGTGAAGGATTAGGAAGGGTTGAAGAGGATTATGTCCTTTTGTGCACTATCCTCAGTTCGGCGTATGTCATTAATTAGATCTGAGAAAAATTTTGATTGGAATTTGTATTTGGAAAACGTGATGAGAGTCTGAGTTTGAAAAGAAAGCAAAACATTTCGCTTTCAATAAATCTATGGATAAGTTCATGTTTTGTAAATTTATTTTGCAGTTTTTGCACACATCGAGGAATTTGATACTCTCCTTAAGCATGCACAAACAACACTAACTTGAGTTTGTAGTTAAATTAACGTCCCGTTTCTGAGGCAACACGATGGCTGTTTTGGGACGGATCTAGTAACTGTGATACGCAATTAGAAGACAAGGACAAAAACTTTAGATGGCGCATCCTCTCGAAACTTCCGAATCACAACAGTGGGAGAACGCTTGGCCACTACGTATGATTTAACGTGCAACTTGCTCCATACACAGCGGATTTTTAGTGGAATCATATTTTGAACCGGTAACTCTAGCGGCCCCGAAGCCGAGACCTTACACTTAATTTTTATTAACTCGAAACTGCATCCACAACGCCTATTAAACAAACGAATCGGCAAACTAGAGTCTTGAGGCCAATATTAAATATTAAAATGTCGATATTCCAAAATTTGGGATTTCAAGTAATTGTCTTTTTGAATTGATCCATCTAAATATTATTGAAAAAGTTATGTATCTTTATTATAACAATCAAGCTAGCAGTACATTTGTTATAGTTTATAAGTTGGATGAGAGATGTTATTTTTCAAGATTGGCTCGTTCGAGTACCAGTGCTAGGCTCTTCTCCTCAGTCTCAATTGCTGTTTAAACCATAGAACAAAGTCACATTGGTAACACCAAATGCTAGGCTCTTCTGCTCAGTCTCAATTGCTGTTTAAACCACAGAACAAAATCA
>BGPR01000085.1:977552-1016844 GCA_013235015.1 Araneus ventricosus | reverse complement strand
CTCAAAGTTACTCTCAATTCTCTTTTGTTCCTCAAAGTTACTCTCAATTCTCTTTTGTTCCTCAAAGTTACTCTCAGTTCTCTTTTGTTTTCAACTCAATCACGAAATCTCGCTCTCGGAAGCGTGGCAAGTTGGGTGGGTCGAAAAAAATAAATATTTTGTTTTCGGAACGCTTTAGTGCGGAAAAGTTGCCTATTATAATCAGAAGGAAAACGGCATAGAAAAAATTAAAATTGGTTAACATCTTCCGTTCGCGCATCGTACTTAAAGTTAATGAAAAATTGCAAAAATCGCGCCTTTTTTGTAATTTTTTTAAGTTTATTAAACTTTTAAAATAAACACGCATTAGTTTTTTATGCTTGTTTTATGGTTTAAGTAACCTAAATAAATTAAATTCTGATCAGTAATCTTATTTTTTCCGTTCGCGCAACGTCTTAGAAAAAACAGAAATTTACCAATATTTCGCAATTTTCACTGCGCAACTCTTCGTTCGTTTTGTTAGAACAAAATGAACCAGAACTCACTTGAATTAGATTGACCTGGTTTGAAATAGATTGAACTGCGGCGTGGTCACTCCCTACCTACGCTGTCGCACCCCTCTCCGTCACCAACTCGGGCGTCTACTCGCCAGTCGCCACCACCTATCACGGTCTTCAGTCTTTCTTTGTCTGTTACAAGAGGTACACACTTTGGTGCTGTGTGTGACGTGTGTGCTGTGCATTGTGCAATACTATGTGTTATGTTTGTTTAATGTTTATTCTATCAATATTAGCTAATGATGAAAGAGAAAACTAGAAGTAGTAGGGTGCGATGACACTGCAACCAACACTGGATGGAAGAACAGTGTCATCCACCGAATAGAAAATCATGTATTACGCCCGCTACAGTGGAGCATATACCTCCTGCATTAATGAGCTTCCTTTTCGCCACATTTTCCAACATATTGACGGTCAAATTGCAGGGCCTAAATCTTTTAGTGGGCCAATCGGGCAGCAGCTCACTTGCTATGAAAAACTCCCTGTGGTCGATTATGAACCCATAGATTGTCCGATTCCTGATATAGACAGGAATTTGTTGAGCAAAGACCAACAGTATGCACATTTCAATTGTAATCACCTTGGGACATTGTCCAAAAGACTTGGCAAACAGGGACCCTGGTCCTTTGTCCCATTCCAGATGGCTAACAGTGGCCAACCGAGTCCTTAGGTTGTGTACAAGTTCATCAGATCCATCCAGAAACTTAAAAGAAATAGTTGGCTTCATCTTATAATCATACATGCCTGTGTGGTTTGCCATAAAAAAGAGCAAATATTTTACTGACGGACCAAAACATGAAAGAAATCCAAACGTCACGGTATTTATCCGACGAACTACTTCAAGTTGTCAATATAGTAATGCAACGAAATGCGTTATTTGCGCACCCAGAGAATGTTTTGTTGGCAATGCTTGTCGATGAAAGAGAACATATTCGGGAGCTCGGTCTCAAAAGGATCTTAAAAGCAAAACAAATCGTACCAAAAAAAGAAGACTGTTAGAAATTTCGTACCGCCGAAGATAAACTTTCAAGCTTCCGATTACATTGAAATTATTAATTGGAATTCTTGTGTGGTGTATCTTCCGCCAATGCTGCGGGACCTAAGTGAAGATGATATTAAAACACTCATCAATTCTGACACTACTCCCATCAAAGAAATACAAAAGTTTTCCTGTCACTCCCAGACTGTGGAGAGGTGCGTCAAACTTGTGACAGAGGCCTCGAATAAAGTATGGGGACATGAAGCTAGAGATGTCTATATCAGAGCAACACTGAAGTTTAGATCTGTTATGCCTAATTTCTTCAAAAAATCAGACTTTAAATGTGTAGTAGATATAAAAAAGAAGAAATAAAAAACACAGTAAGCCAAAGAATCCTACTCTATGGAAAATCTTTGTAAGTAGTTATAAATATAATGTAAATGCCACACCCAACAATTGGATGATTAGTTGGGTAGGGTGTAGGTGGAACTCCATGTTCGACCACCTCCACGTGGTGAGTTTTCGGTCCTTTTGTTCTAGCAGAACGAGCGAAGAGTTGCACAGTGAAAATTGCGAAAAATTGGTATATTTCTGTTTTTTCTGAGACGTTGCGCGAACGGAAAAAAAAATTATTGATCAGAATTTAATTTATTTAGGTTATTTGAACCATGAAAAAAGCATAAAAAACTAAAGAGTGTTTATTTTAAAAGTTTTAACTAATTTAAAAAATTTACGAAAAAGGCGCGATTTTTGCATTTTTTATTAACTTTCGCGAACGGAAGATGTTAACCGATTTTAATTTTTTTATGCCGTTTTTCTTCTTATTACAATAGGCAACTTTTCCGCACTAAAGCGTTCCGGAAAAAAAAGTTATTTTTTTCGACCCATCATAGTGGCAAGCGAGAGCGTTAGCCAATTGTGCGCGCGCACCTCATGCGTGTGATGTCACCAATACATGCGTATTTTCGCCCAACTTTGTGACTCAGTAGTCGCTGAACTACAATTCCGATTTTCAATTTTTTTGTAACTTCTTTTTTTACCCTTTATCTCTAAAATAAAGACATTAGTTATGTTTCTGACAAATGTAGTTACCGAGATATAGAAGATATCCCATATAACGTTTTTTGGCGTTTGGGGTGTGAATCAAACTCCTTCCTGATAGATCGCAATTATGCAATAACATCCTTTTCGGCTTTGCCAATACTTTTGAAATAATTAATATTTTCGCCACTAAAGTTTCTTTCATGCCTTGTGGCAACTTTTAACTTCTCTACGTATTTTTTAAAAGTTTTATTAAATTTTTCAATAAATCATTTTCTTTTTTGTGGTGATTAACTGAATTGTTAATTGCTTTAACTTTTTATACAATTTTTTTAATGGTTCGATGTTTAATAAGTTTTTTATCCTTTTTCTTTCACCGAACTATATGCTAGCCATTTAAACGGCGGAAGCTTTTGGGTGTGATCAGATCAGGTCGTCCTCTGACTGGGAGGTTTCCCTTGTGTAAGTGATAATTCGCTTACCTGACACAGTGCAAGGAGGTCGTGCGTCTGCGGGGACCGCGTGCAGGTGATTCTTACATTCGGCTCTCGCCCTTACAGACGGATTGTGAAGAAGAACCGCACCATAATCTGCCTTTTAAAGCAACAAGTTTTTGAGATGAAGACAATACTCAATCTTTGATATTCTGAGAGATGAAATCCCTGGCGTGGATGATCTCTTCAAGAGACGTTTACTGCCAGTAAGTTTGGGGCCTATTTGCGTGAAATAAATACCAAGAGGCACTTTAAATACTTCTTTAATAACACTTAGATGAATTCGAATGAATGGAACTATTTTGGCTATGAGCAGTTAGTGAAGAAAGTGCTGGGATTAATTAATGAACTCTGACCAAGGATAATCTTGGACACTCAGCGAGAACAGGCCTAAACTTTTCATGGTTATATTTCTTCTTCGGGCAATGTTGCAAAGATAGCTAGCCTACCGATACTCATCATGAGATCTCTCGAGAATTAATTTTTTAAAGCATTTAATGCATTAAAATATGTTTTTCCTTTTTTTCAAACTCTAAAATTCGATAGAGTAAACTTTTATGAATGCATTTTTAATTTTTGATAGCGCTAAGGTGTCATTTTGAAAGTCTGTATCAAAAATGTATAAATGATTTAATGTATTAAATTTTGCATTATTGGATCTCTGTTTCGTCATGTGTGTCAGCAAATTCGTATTTTTCTGTTACCATAATATATTGTATTGTTATTAGTAATCAAGAATAATTCGTTTTGTGAAAGTTGGCAAAAATAATTTATATAAATTTGTAAATAAAAATATATTAATCAGGAACTCAAATCTTCTCTTCTTTTTTCCTATTAGTACAAACTTTCATATATCATATGGTTCTTTCACTTCCTGAGACCCCAATGGGAGGAACGTAGCCCTACGTTAAAAACGTGTGTAAACTTTAAGGGTAGATCAGGCATATGATAAGCATTTGAAAGTGTCCGCAATTTTGGCCAGTGCTTTATTATTTTAAATACCATTTGGTGCCTCCAAATGCGTTTGCCCACTTGTGTTCCTATGTGTTTTTGGTTGCTTATCATATGCCGAACCTACCCTTAAAGTTTAGCCTCGTTTTTTGAATTAGCCTGAAACATTTGTATACATCATTCAATTAACTGGAAGTTTGATGGGATATAATAGAATAAAAAGTAACTCTTTTCTTTGATGGATTTTGTTCAAAATTTGAGGTTTGCTATTTTTATCCAAATGTGCTATTTTAAGCTAACGACAGCATGCGAAATTCCTTCCATATATCTAGATGTGTTTTTGAAACAGCGTGTTTACATACAAACAAGAATAGATAGTCTTTACAATAATGAATTTTAAAACGCATCTCCATTTTTTAAAATTACATACACTCTCATATATAGACAGACTAAACGTACATCCGCTCTCATATTTGGACAGAAATTATGATGTTTAGTAGTATATGGTATTGATATTACCTCGAAGAAACGAACAAAATCCCAATCATGCCTTATAAGCCTATTATAAATAAGCAACATTTTACAATTTTCAGCCGAAAGACATTTTCATTGTAATTTTCATTTAAATCAAATGAGCATCTGTCTGATTCATTTTCTGAATTCAGAAATGATACTAAAAGGAATTTCTCTTTTCAACTCAAAATATTGATTTCGTTCATAAACATTCACGTATAAAAATTAACGAACGTATATAGCTTTCAGTTTTGCCAATTATAACTCAAGTTTAATTTAGTTCCTTGCGCTAAAATTACGATTATCTTTTACATTGGGCACCAATCTTTTATTTTTCGGAATTTATCTCCCTATGCCTTCAAAATTTTAAATATAAAATGCTGACTCTTTTCGTTCAATATTTTTAGCTGCAAATGCCTAAAAACAGGAGACGTTATTTTTAACCACCCTCTATATAAATTAACGAGTTAATGCAGACTATACATGTTAACCATCGAATGTTTAAAGATTTTTCTTTCTTTACTTCTACTTCTAACTTGGAAGGAATTTCAACTAAACAATAAAAACTAAATTTACTCGAGTCATGTCCTATTCAATTGAGTTCAGATAAAAAAAAGAGAGAAATGATTCAACCTAATTTCCTAACGATTCCCAAGTGATGGTGTATCATTCTTTATAACAAGATTTTTTTCTCTATACAATAGGATTGCCACTTTTTGTAAAAATCAAGAAAACTTTTTCTCTGCACAGAGTCGACTCAGCCATTGAAGGTTTGGGTCGTCACCTACTTTGTCGAAAGGAGCACACACAACTTTCTGTCACCTCCTTTCTTTACGAATTGTTCGCAATCTCAGTTCGAGTAATCTAGTTTGTATGACAGTGAAAGTGTCGGATTTCGGGGCTTTTCTGGGCGGTGTATTTTACTTACGTCGCAGGCACACACTTTTCGTGTATTATTTATTTTTTGTTAGGGAAGTCATTCATTTTTGTGCTTTCAGCTTTAGTAGGAAACAAAAGAATCGAAAATAATAATTCATTTATTTTATTTATGTATTACCCACGCCGTCTCACTCACTCATATGGTATGGAGCGTTTTAATGCTAGTCGGAGAAGAGCACAAAGAAAAAGTGATACATTATATAAATATTCAACAAATACAATAAAGCATATAAACAATAAATACAATAAAATAACAAATAAAAATAAATAATAAAATTTAATAAATATAATAAATAACAAATACATAATACAAATATTAATCCTCAAAAATAATAATACATATAATACATTAAAAAATAGACTTATATTCATACAATGTGAAATACAGTAGTATCAAATACGGAATATACGTGTGGGGGAACCACCACCAGCACGACAAAAAACCCTCAAAGATTTTTTTAAATAAAATAATAATGGTCTTTTCGAATATTGTTAAGTTTTGGTTAGTTTGTTGAATGCAGATAAATACTCGAAGCCATAACGAAAGCAGAAGTAACGTAGCCCAGGAAAAATTTTTGGAATAAATTCTAACTAAATTTGATGATAATATTGGTTTTCTTTCTTCGGCTATTAACCCAGTAATACCTAGTGTCTTTTTTCAGAACCCTTCTAAAAATGCATCATAATTGAAAAGATTTTCTTCAACACAAATTTCACAAAGTACTTTTAAATATATGTATTTCCCATATTTAATCGATTTTCAGTAAGTAGTGTCAAGCGTTCTGTTGAGATGTATCACTTTTAGTTTCTAAGTCAGATTCAAAAGTAGTTATTATAATGTCAGAAAGAAAAGGGTAAGTTTGTTCAATTACTTATCATTTAGTTTACTTGCATTAAACAAACACCATAGATGACATATATAAAGGTAAGAATAATGTATAGTTTTAGAAATTTCAGAAAATTTTAGATTTCGGAAGTTTCTTTTACACTTTGCGTTAACTTCCCTTTATAGGGACGCTAGACTCTGGACGCACTAAAACATAAATTTTTCAGGTAGTATTTTTTGAAATAACTTTCCATTTTATTTCACGGCTTGTAATATTAGCATGCAAAATATTATTGAAAAAATACGACTCGGACATTGATGGATTAATTTTGCTTGGAAACAATATTTGTTTCTCTTTCCTAAGATCACATTATGCAAAATTGAACAAAAAGATTTTTTTTCGTGGCAAATACATGCAGCATGTTTTGTTTTATCTAATGATATGGAAAAAATATGAAACTGTACACTTAAATATCATATTGCGAAACATATGGAACAGAACACTTTGAATTTCAAAAGTATGTAACTAATTTAAGATTTCTGAACTGCAGTTTAGTAAGTTTTTATTGATTAATTAATTGAACTAGATATTTTCAATCATTTATTCATGCAAATTAAGGTATTACAATAGTTTATTGCTATGTCTTCCTTTAGCATGTGTCTCATCATGTAATTCAAGTAGAACGCGGTTTAGATGAAATACAACCTTATTCAGCTCTTATAATTTATGTTTCATTAAAAAAAAATTCAAAATTCTGGTTACTCCGAGTAAGTAACTATTGGAGAGATGTGGGTTTGAGTTTGACTGTACTTTTTATTGGCATTGGGTACTTTTTCTTATATGTGCCAAAAAAAAAGTGATGGTCAAAAATTATATTTATAACAGATTAATGCATGTGAAATTTAAAAATAAATTTTGAAGTTTTATATTAAGAAATTGTAATCAGCATGCAAAAGTTTGTGTAGGAAAAATCTTTTATGAACGGTTTAGTGAAGTTGATAGAATTAGATTTGAAATGACGAATGCATTTCGATTCAAAATCTCGTTCCCTACAAAATGTGTTGGATAGATAGGGAGAAACCGCATGAGTGTCATAAATGGGCAATTCGTCCAAGGAATAGGTGTCTGTAATTACAACTTATGCATAATCCTGTTAAAGATTAATTAATTTTTAACGGGTAAGGTGGACCTTGTCATCATAATGAGTTTAACTGGTGCAATTTTATTGTTTGTCTAAAAAATTCGCAGGAGTTACTTTTTTGAAAATAAGGACTTTATTTATCCTGTAACATCCAAGAAGAGGATTATAAAAAAAAATTCGATAGATTTTTCCGAACTGTTATTAACTGCCATCTATTGTCGCTTGAGAAGATAGGTGTAAAGTATTAAAGGATAGCTTGCGTCTGTCTGATGATGATAAAATGTTGTATGGATGTGTAGTGGCTGAATTATAGCTCACGCAGCATTTAATATTTGATTGTAAATATCGTTTTCTTTTTATTTAAAGCATTTATTTTTTTATCATATTTAATTTTGTTCATCACATCATATTTTTGTGGCAACAGTAGAAAAATGTAGTTTTTAGAATTTTTGTTGATCATTTCCGTTGCAAATAGATTCTTCTTAAAAAAAGAAATAAATTGAATTAAATGGAGTATTCATAGTTCATGTTGCTTCTTTCATGTTTAAACAAGTAGAAGCCAACAGATGTATGGATAGAAGAACCTTGACACGTTTCTCTACCATTATTTTTTCTTCAGTGTCTACTCAAATGAGAAAATGGACATGTGCATTTTAGCTGTACTTTCAAGCAAAATAATAACAGTAACAACAATAATAATAAGTTGATTGTGTTTTATTTTTTAAGCAAAGGCATTTAATAACTGGAAAGGAACCAGAATTTTGAATCACAAACTTCCGAAAAGATTAGAACATTAATTTGCTGATTTTGAAAGAAAATAACGAGAAATGAGGCAGGAAACAATGTAATAACGTCTCTATTTAAACTTGGTATCAAACATTTACCTTCCTATTCAACTTAAATATTTCAATAAGTACGTAAAAAAAATCGAAGGATAAATCAAAAAATAGAATAATTTTTTTAAACTTTCTTTATCAAGAAAGAAAAGTTTTCTTGCTTTACCCTATTACCGCCAGATGGTTTTGCAGTGAAATCTTCCATTCCATAAAATAGGCTGCTGCGAAATTCAGCGCAGTCGTTCAAAGTTTCTTTTGTCCCGATTCTTTGTCTTTAAATTGATTTGCAAGTTTCATAGGACCTCATTCCTTCTTCTAAGGCGTCGGCTGGTACAGAACAAATTTAATAAACTCAACTAACGCAAGATGAAAGTTAGTGTGTCTTGGAATTACTGCTATGAAGTTTTCACATTTTATCAACTTCTGCCATGCGAATGATCTCATGAATTAAGGTGCAGATTAACTTTAATAGTTAGTAGAATCTTCTTTATTTTTAGGGAAAAAATGTAAAGAATGTTCTAAGAAAAAGATATATTAGATTCTGTTATATTAGGATAGTTGCATTTTAAAAGATGTGATTTGCTTTGTGTTTTAAAAGATGGCAGTTTGGGAAAATTATTGAAGAATATTTTAATACAGTGTCAGGAAGGCCATCAGTACAAACTACTTATATAATCTGTTACCCAAATCACAAGTTTTGTGAGTGGTTTAGTATGTAGTTTGTTCTGCAGATTTCATCAGGCAGAAACTGGTTCATTTTTGATATTGAGCTCTAGCTGGGAAAAAAAATGAATGTATCAATGAGTCCTTCCTCTGTCAAAATAATCATTACTTTTAAAAAGAAGAAAATTGCCCACATGGAGTTCCTAAGGCATATTAAAAATGATTATCCGTTAATATTAAATATTTTTAGTTTATTTATCTTAAAGTTATCTCGTTATCTTAAAGTTATGAGAACACATTTTTGAAAGAAATGCAGCAAAAAACAGTCTGCCACTTGATAAGTTTATTCCTTAATATTGAAACTTCGATGTTCAAATTTTCAACTGCTAAATTAGTAGGATGCATCAACAATCAATGTCAGGAGAAACAAACCTCTAAAAATCAATTTGGAGTATTTATAAGTGAATTCCTACAATAATAGATTAGTATTAACACATATTATGAAAACCTAATCGACATTAGTCGAAAAATAACAATATAGTAAATTAGGTTAAAGGGGACAAGTTTCGTAAAATTCTCAGACCAAGTGGACGAAACGCTACAGAAGTTCTGCACATTACTGGAACTTATACAGTTTATAAAATTTTGATACAAAATTTGCGCATCGATGTACAGACAATGAGACGATTAAGGTTTATCAAAAAGCGGTGATAATCATATGTTGGTAATATAAGCACAGCAGTGATGAATCGAATATTCGCAACGGAAAATAATATTCAGAAATGTTAGCCAACCTAGTTGCCGACTATCTAGTGCAGCGCAATATTTTAAAAGACTTGTATACTGCACTCCGTTAAATCTGGCATAAGTATCAAACAATGATGATCAGATATCGATGATTGATTTAAATTGGGTAAGCACTAAGGTGAGCAACGTTGGAAGACTCTATTTCAGAATATCTAAGAAGTCATAGTGAGTGCCATGACTAATAATGGATTAACATTACATTCACGCTATTTAAAACAGAACTCATATTACTTCTAAAGAGTCTTTGCGAGTAATATGCCAACGAAACCTTATTACTACCAATGTCGCATACAGTTTTCTACAATGAACATAAAGATCTGGATCCTCTTTGTCTCCATAACCATTCGGTTAACCCCCCGTTAGTCGCGTGGGGTGCAGGTGTCCACTCATTACTTTTCAGAACGCTGCGCTTTAAAGTTCATTCATTGCTTAGAGATCAAACTTTCAGTACCTGCCATTGAAATACTCAGGAACAATATGGCAGTCATTCCAGTTCTAAAGGTTACTACACGGGAGGTAAGAGAACACAAAGACATATGGGGGACAGGTGTACCCCGAGCGCCTAAACTTGCAACAGGAATTCGCAACTGATCGTTTTTCTTTTGCTGGTTCTGTAATAATGCTTACTTTCTTAACGACTTATTATGCTCCTCGTGTGAAATTCTGGCACTGCGCTTCGTTTAATTATTATTTTTTAAAAATATTTATGTAATTTCTGTGAATTTCAATCTAAAAAACTACTATATCCAGTTTAATAGCGGATAACTGGTTTTCTAGCTTCGGATTTGCCAAAACGCTTTTAACAGAGATCTAAACTAATTTATGTTGGTGCAATTAATTTAAATAAACTGGAATTATTAGAAGAATTTTTACCATATAAGAAGCGAGAAGTAAAGTCTTCAATATTTGGCTGTGCTTGTGTCATAATTATTTGCAATGTACTTTTCAGTTCTTATTG
The DNA here is from genome assembly GCA_013235015.1 of Araneus ventricosus. Classification (NCBI taxonomy): domain Eukaryota; kingdom Metazoa; phylum Arthropoda; class Arachnida; order Araneae; family Araneidae; genus Araneus; species Araneus ventricosus. The sequence goes on along the minus strand of BGPR01000085.1, from coordinate 1,006,159 downwards.
GCGACGGATAATAAGAAAAATCTCAAATGTTATATTTTGTTAGATGACAAAAGGAGTTCACATTCTAGTTCAGCTACGGCGCGAAAATCATGTTTCAAGAAATACTTGCCGTTGGATTATGGTTCTTTCTTTCAATCTTTTAAACAACTCTACAAATAAGGATTTTGTAATTATCAAACACAATAATATCGATAAGGATATTAAACGACTTGATGACATCAAAAATGTCAGTTTCATAATTATTAAACTTCACATTTTATGCAGAGCTGTCCAATGCCCTCCTTCCGATGGAATTAAAAAGAACAGAAAATCTCATGTTAGGAATCAACGGTACAGGACCAAAAACAACAAAATCTATGATTAATAAAATTGGATGCAAATATTGTGGGAGAAATAGAGACAAAACTAACCAAAATATTGTGAAAAATGCCTTAATTAAACCTGTAGTGTGCTTTTAAAAGAAGTATATGTAAAAAGTTGCGATTTTATAGCACTTTTGTAATCAGTATAAAAATATTCAAAATGGTCATCTAAAATTATTTTTATTCTGTTTTGCATTTATAGATGTTTATTATTTAATTTGCAGCTGATATATATTTTCTCAGAAAAAAATATATCTAGAAAAAATGAAGAGAAATCGGGGGGCCTATGTACCCTGCGAGCCTATCGGAGGGTTAATTGCAGTGGGGAAGGTACGGTATATAACCCTCTAAAATTCAATTGTATAGAATCATGTACGGTAGAAAATGAGAAAACTGTAGTAATGTCATGGTTCACGACACTACTACCTAATTATTCTTATAGCATTAGTGATGCATTTTTCAGACATTGCCAGAGTGTTATCTTTTGACACTTTTGACATCAACACTGAAGTACTGAATTAACTCATTTCCTTTAGCTAATAGTCTGGAGGTCTTAATCATTTACAAATTGCGCTAGTTCAGTTTACTCTGATAAATTTTATTTAGTAATTATTCTCTTTGATATATGTTGTTAATTCCCTCGTTTTATGGCTTGTTTTATATCCTAGTATTGTTTTCTCATTATCTGTTTATTTCATATTTTTATTTAGATTGTAGTGCTTCGTACTACTGAGGTTTGATTTCAGCTTCATATTCAATACTTATACATTTAGAACCAAACAAATATCTTGTGCAAACAAAGACAACAGCGATTGTATTGCACTTTAATGAATCATTACTCTCTAAACAATTTGCAGCTTTAACCCTTTCAAGCTCACTACATCTTTCATTATGAAAATTTCTAAATTTATTTCAAAAATGAGTATTAGACATGTAGCTGATCATAAATATGTAAAGGAAAAAAAATCAAGCATTTTTTATTTTCTAGAAATTAGTGGTTTGACAGTGAAACCAATGAACAGTAACGGGCTATGTTTCCTCCGAATAAGTTATCATCGAATTGCAATATAAATTATGCATTTAATTTATAAGTATACGTGAGTATTCAGGATATTCAACTTTCATAAAATTCAATATTACTTTAGAAGATACAAATTTAAAAAATATCAATTTCTGCAAGAATCCTCAGAATTTTGTTTTTAGAGATAAAAAGACAATTTAGCTCTTGCAATGCTGATATCTTTGTGAATAGATGATTATTTGGAATCTAAATCAGATTCTTCTGCATCAGAAGATTCTGATAAGCTTGCATCCTGGTCAATTGGAGCTGGAGCTTTTATTTCCAAGAGCTCACGTACTTATTACTGATTTTTCCACATATGAGTTTTGGACGAGCACGGAAGTTTACTATAAATGGATCTGAAGTTAATAATTATCTATTAATTGAATCTTTATTCCTATCAATCCTTGAGGTTTTCCTAGTGAATAGTTCTTAAAATTTCCTGTTGTGCTTATTTCTGGCCTCTTGTGCTACTTCCGAAAGTTGGCCTATTGGAAGAATACATGAACATACATTGGAAGAAAACTTTCCTCGGATCAATTCTCACTTGAAAACTCACTCTTGCTTGTATCTACTTTGTTCCGCCCCATCGCAACTCTACTTCACAATTATGTTCAGAGTTCTCAAGTCTCTTAGAGATTTTAAGACATCTTCTTGCATTTTGCACAATCACATAATAGTGTGGTCAATTAGGGATAGCAATTTTATTTCTGCGAAGGTTTCTGTTACATTGACGTTACTCGGATAGCACAACTGTTTTGCCGCTTTAATTTTATGATAAGCTGGATATATGTTCTTATGTATTTTGTTTGTTTGCTGCCGTATTACTTTCTATTGATGTATTGACAAATTTGAGTCGACCATCAAAGCTAGCACTTGGTCTTCAGAAAGACAACTTTGCTTTGAGCTTGAAAAACGCTTCCTCGCTTTTTTAAAATTGTTGTTCCTCTTTTGGTAGAAAAATCTCAGAGTTATTTTACAATTGCTGCTGAATCTCTTTTGCCTTCTCAGAGAAGCTGTACTTCAGCAGACATCGATATCTCTTCCTGGCTTGATGTTCCCAGTATGTGTTGAATTCTCCGTCTTTTTGTTTTGGTGCTGCAACTTTCGAAGTCTTTTTGTGGTCTACCAGTTGTTCTACTCGATCCAGGATGTGAAATAATTTCTATACTCTCTGTGGCATTATTAGGAAATGATATACATTCAACTAACCACAAAGAATTCACTTTTAGGAAGTCATCTCTTTTTCTCCCTTACTTCAACCATTTTTGTTCAATTTTCTGGCTTAAACTTCTGATTATAAATTTTAAACTTTTTAAATGTCTTCTGAAAGAGACGGGGCACCAAATTATTGTAATATATAACCTAGCAAAGCACCCGCTCTTGATTCTTTTGCGTTAGCAAACCAAACGTCGAAAACATTTCTGCGCAAAATTTGAGTAGTCGTCTGCAATGAAAGAAGATTTGAATGACTTCCGCAACTATTTTGTAATAATTAGCTGCAATATTGCTAGAATTTGTGAATAATGCAAAATTTAATCCTTCCTTTAGTAAAACCAGCAATTCGTAAACTTTTTTCCTTAGGGGGTGCGACTTAAGCAACCTTACCCTAAGTCATTAATAAAATTAGGAAATCAAAATCAAACACAAATAGGCGGTCAAATTGATTGGTAAACTTTTCCTTTTCAAGTTTTAAAGTAGCGAGAAGAAACCCTTTCTTTTCTATCAGATTCTCCTTTTTAAAACGATATCTAGCGATTTCGCCTATTAAAGGTCAAAGATGAAAGATTTGAATGATATACAGAATGATATCCGGAATAAAATTAAATATCATACTTAGTTTCATTCTGATTAGAAAAACTTTATTAGCTGCAGATGTAGGCTGAAAAACCTTTCGTAGAATACCATGAGACCATGCTTTAAATAGTTCAAGATTCTTACACAGAAATCTGAAAAATATTTTTCGCACTAAAATAATCGTTTTCTTCCACATTTTAGCATCGAAAATCCGTCTTTTATCACCTTAAAAGTTTAAGCAAATGCAGAATTCACTGAGGGAATGGGATAAATCGTGACACGGAAAACCTAACGGGTTATAATCGAAAACCGTTTTTTTTCTGTTAACTGGGATGTTTTTGCTATTTTTTTGTCCCAGTTGCAACAGTTTTTTTTAAAAATCCACTAGCCTGGACCCTCTCCCCCCGCCCGCAAAAGCAGCTTTCGATAAGTGATAACTTGAAGAAATTATTGGAGACGAATTAAACCAGAATAACTGAAAACTGGTTATTTCTACACTGACCACCATCCCTAATACACTGCTACACATATGTAATTCTACCAATAAAACAAATGCATATAAAAATATAACAGAACTAAATGCATATATTAAACACAACGAAAAGACGCATGGACGTCTTAAACTTCATTCCATTGAAACAGAATCAACATTTCATCGGGTATTCTGTTTCATTTCTCAAAACTTACAGTGAAAACACACAAGAAGAAAGATTAACAATGTTGCGATAATAATTCTCAGAAAAAAATGAGCTCATCTTATTATTTCTAGAGATATTTTTAGAAGTTAAAAATTGAACAGAATCGTTTTCCTAATATTTCATCTCCAAGGCAAATACGGTTCATGTCATTAAAGAAATAATGAGTTTTTGCGAGCAAATCAGGAGACGAAGTCATTACCGTTCATCGACTGACGGAAAAGAGTTAAGAACAATGCGTTACGATAATTCTCGACCGTCAACTTCAGAAATCTCGGGTTATTATTTCTTGATTTTTAGATCTCGTCCTTCCTGCCTTCCTTAAAGAGAAAGTTACTTTTTCAATAGAATTGCCGTTATTCGAGCAGATATCTTATTTCCGAGGAAAATATATCCCGAATTGGAATACTAATATAAAATGCTAATTTTAGAACTCACTGGAATATCTTGACATGTTAATGATTTAAAGAAATAAATGGTGGAATTTGGACTAAAAGAAGTGCTATTCTCGCTAGAAGAGAAGAAGAATCGCTCCGGCATTGCAATTTTTCTTAATTCAGGGAGTTCCAAAATACTCTTGTTCGTGTGAATACCGTTTTCTTAAGATGCATTTTCTAGAAAAAGAAATCACAGATTTACCCAATATTTAAAAAATGTTGCAATAATTTATGCAATAGAAATTTATAAATCTAATATCTTTACCCGATTAATGTATTACATTCATTTACATTTAATGTCTCATGTAAGATACATTATAATAACTCCATATATTCAATCATATAACACAAAAACGTCAACTATGCATCTTTCTTAAGACAAGAACGATACATTCGGATCGAAATATTTCGTTCATATGGGCTTCGGATTCCGTACTTTTCAAATAAAACCTGAAAGCCACAATAATTTGGACAGCAGAAGGTTTGTCTTCAATCCTAGTTTGATGACACTATCTTGGGGTCGTCGCCACCCCCTGATAAATGATTCAACGGGCGAACGGGGCTTTAAATGACCCTTTTGTTCTATACTTTAGAATTTCCTTGATTAATGGTAGATCTTCTTCCGGTTGCACCGAGTCCTTCTGGAGATAGACCTCTCACCACTTGTTGGCTGAGAAGGAAGGAGGAACGATTTACATGTCTAATGTTCCGTTGTGAAGGCTCGAGATCTTTATCCATGAGATATGGAATACTAGAAAGGGATGATAGTTTGGTATGTTCAGATCAAAATGACTCAGGAGATGTTTAAAAATTTTAATTAATTCCCCACCCCAGAAATTTATATAAAATAGCAAGAGAAGTTTGTATAAGTATTCTCCAATTCTGGTCCCGGGAGCTCCCTTTTTTAGCCTTTAAAATCTGACTACGTTAATATACGTTATTATTGAAAAGATAGAAAAATTAGGAAAACAATATTTATCATCATTCTTGGATTCGCTTACCCGTAGAATATTACTGTTTGGGTTACGAGCTACAGTGCATGTAGTTATAACAGCTTCCAAGACATTTAACCCTCTGAGTGTTTCACACGTATTTCTACGTTGACCTTGGACAACCCCAAAATCGTTAAACACGCATTTCAACGTGTGGTCGAAAACACCCCGAAATCGGTTTGCACTGAATTTTACGTTCATTGTGAACTGTCTCTAAAGTGTAACAAACGTACTTTTCCGAATTTCTTACCCCCCTTTCTTGGTTTGACATCTTGATTGATTATCCGGGGAGAGCACAGGTCAACACAATGAAGACTGATAAGGATGTACTTACTGCAAATTGGAGATGGCACATTATCCGAAACCCCACTCTCCCCTGTGGTGTGGGGAATTTTAATGCTATTTGCATTGAGGTTATATTTCCGGAAGAATTGCAGTGTCGAATTTTTTTTTTTTTTTGTTTAATGTCAGCCTGGTTTGATGCTATATTATGTTTCAAGTACTATTCTTTTAATACAATTTATGTGATATAAGATTTTTTTTCAATGCCTCAATGCTTTAAAGATCCATATCGAATGGTTACGTAAAATAGATATTGTGGTTTAAGTAAAATAGATTTTGTTCCAATACTGCATTAAAGCATAAAAAAATTGAAAGCCTAGGGGAAGCTAAGAAAATCTGCTATTTATATATAGTTGAACAGTGTTCTTGAATCAACAAATTTCACCCACGTTCAACTAGTTTTATGATATTAATGTAAACTTCTTTCTTATTAATAATCTCCATCTACTCATTTTTCATTTATAAAAATAGAGTAAAATTAAATTTTTGTCAAAAAATAGAGCAAGTTTTAAGGTATATGAAAATGATGCATTATTTTTATTGTTTTATCTTTCAGATCAAATCGAAAATTTCAGTTTTACAATTATTTCATTATATATGTATTTGATTTTTATTAAAAAAATTAATTTTCAGGTTTAAGTGTAATTTTTTTAGACTAGAACAGATTTTAACTTCATTATTACAACATTTAGAAAAATATGTTTTAAATTCATAAAAATTACAATGAAAAAATTCATTTCGAAAGATAATTATCATTTTATTAAATAATTATTAGCCGGAAATTTATTTTTAGGTCACTCTGAACTGAAAAAATAACGTACATGGAAATAAAAATTAAAGAAAGTGGAAAAAAATTTTATTTTTTACATTGTAAAATATTTTCTTTTTGTTAAAGGCAGGGGAAAATATAGTTTAGATGAAAACGTTATCGACTAAATTTAATGTTTGGGTGTGTGATCTTATCAGACTTTTAATAATCTTATTATGAGACTGATAATATCTGCAGCTTAACTCTCTTACGTTTATTTGAATAATCAATGAAGATGTTTATTTCTTGCTTAAAATAAAAGAAGACAAAAATATTTCTCAGAAAATATTATACGAATACTGTATTTGCGCATTAGTTCCTTGAAGCACAATTTTTTTCCTGATGTGTTATTAAGCATTCTTCTATAAATGATTAAAACTATATAGCTAAATTGAATTGCTTTCGGTAAATGCATGCCAACTGCAAGTTAAATTTTCATTCACATGCTCTGAGAAAAGAAATCCACTAATATATGTTAGAAACCATTGATACATCCAGATCCACTAATAACAACTTTGAAGACTGATCTTTCAGTAATAATAGCAGTCTCTGGCTTTGGATTATTTCAAAATATTACCGTCACCTGCCAGATCATGTGTTTTATTACATTATCTTATGCGTGCATGCTGTAATTTGTAAGGTGTAATTTTTTTTTATAAAATTATGATTTATCTGCTCCATTTTCTTCATTCTGAATTTTAATAAATAATATTTCAACTGTAAATAAAATATTTATTTTCTATATGTTTTGACATTTTTTATTTTATTTAACTTATTTGAAGAGTAAAGGGTCAGTTTTAAGCTTGTTAAATTTGCTTTATATTTTCGAAAAGAACGGTACGATACGAAACGGCCCCCAAACTTTTTTGTATTCCTCACCGAGAACGGCCAAAACATCTATGAAGCGTCACTATTTTGTCGTCAATTAACAATTTTTACCAATGATACCATTTTAATAACTTTTACTGATCTTAAAGAGCACGGGAATTTTGTCAGAAGTATTTCTTCAGTGAATCAATCATGCTATACCCACTGGCGGATTTTGTCAGTATGGGGACACAGGCGCAAAATTGCTGTGAGGCCCCTCCCCCTACCCAATGTCGAAAATTCATCTTCGGCTTAGTATTACGATATAGATCGAATAGGTTTTGAGGCCCCCTAGATGCACGAGGCGAGCGCCTCTAACACCTGTGCGAAAAATCGCCACTGTATATACCAGTCCTCTGCTACGACCTTTCTCAAACTGATTCTCTATCTGTTCATGTCACATGTTTTTCACGTACAGATAGACATAACCATCTGTTAAAAGCACTGTATCGGGGAACATCGTTGTATACTGCTGATACTAATCCTATTGAGAGTCTGATATTATCTGCAGCTCAACTGTGTAGAGATTATTTCAATTATCATTGAAAATTTGTATTTCTTCCTAGAACCCAAAACTATTTCTAAGAAAATATTATTTCTTACTTCAGAGACTGCATTTATGCATTGGTTCCTTCAACCATTACAGTTTTGCTGATTTGCTATTACGCATTATTCAATATGTGATCAAATCTAAATGCTTAAATTCCAGTGCTTTTGGTAAATCTTATACCAATTCTGAGGTGAATTTTAATAAATGCTATGAGACAAGAATCCACTATTATGTGTTACAAACCTTTGATATATCCGATATTAACAAGCTTAAGGACAGTTCTTCCAAAAATAATAGCAGTCTCAGGCATTGAATTATTTCCAAATTCCACCATCACATACTATATAATGTGTTTTATAGCAATATCTTGGATGTGTGTGCGTGTGCTGTAATTTGTAAAGTATAATTTTTTTATATAATTCAGATTTATCTACACGTTTTTATTTTCATTCTGAACTTGAATGGATAATTATAAAACTGCAAACAAGATATTTATTTTCCAAGTAGTATGGTATACATGAATGAGATATATAATTTAATTTTTAAAATTTTGTATAAAGAATAAAGTGTCATTTTTGTGCTTATAAAATTCCCTTTATATTTAGTACGAAAAGACCCAAAACTGTTTTTGAATAGCACAAAAGGGAACCTGACTAATTTCGAATATGTGGTAGATTTTCCTCCCTATTCTTTCGATTTTACCAAGTTTGTAAAAAACTATCTGTAGAAAATAATTCAACAATTTTGTACTTCGTACCAAGGCCCATTTTCGTAAAATTGATTGAAAAAATGTTGATTGCTTTTACCTTCTCGTATACGTAGTATACAAAGAGAAAGTACTGTAATCATTGATTGTAAATTCGAATTTTGATATATCTCCTCGTTTTACACTTCGTGTTTCTGTGAATACGGTAACTTCTAAACGCAACCCTAATTGTAGATAAGGGTCCAATTTTCGTTTAAATAGGCTCAAAAAACTCTAATGCCCTGTCTAAACTCTAATATACCTTTCTTTTCGACAAAAAAGTTATAAATAAAGAATTAAATTTAATTTTGAAAATTTGGCCACTTGATGCTCTATGACCGGTACTATAGTATAAAAGTTTCAAATTTTGTTAATCTAGGTGAATTAATTTTCTGTTTATTATAATAAAGATAATATCTTGCGTGCTAAATAAATTATATGTATACATATATTTCTTCTAACATTTAGTCAACGTAAACTTTATTTTGAGAATATTAACTCGTGCTCTTAATCAAGCATATGTACAAGTTTCAGTAAAAAAGGTTTGTAGTATTAGTTAATTTAAAACATTATTCAGGGGATAAGAAGGTTATTTCTAATCCTTCATATGTATTATATTACAGGCGGTTTTATAGAATAGATTATTATGCGACTATCCATATAATAAGTATTTATGTCATACAAAACGGATTAATCCAGTTAAACACTGTTTATATTTGTGATCGTTTCTCAATTTTCTACCTTTTACGGAGTACTAAATCAAGAAGCAATATGAAAACTTTTTTGCGACATCAAAATAGTAAAAAATATATATATATATATATATTATTTTTTACTAATTACAATCTTAATATATTTAATTAATTTTAATATGTATATTAAAAAATTTGAATATATGAATATGATTAATTTTTGAATATATATATATATATATATATATATATATATATATATATAATGGCATTGTTTTTAATCCTTAAAATTTAGTAAATTAATTTTAAATTCATAGAATAATATGCTGACGAGTAAATAAAGTGAAGTCACGGATATAAAAAAACTACTAATATAAAATACAGCCAGCAGCTAAAATACAAATATTAATAAACGGCAAAAAATTTAAATCACAAAGATCTTAAAAATCATCAACTTTTATGCAGCTTCAATAATGTTCACTTTATTAGATATTCAAAACATGAAAAATAGGTATACGCGCCTAACCGGTGTGTATTTTTGTCATTTGGTGTTGTTGACACGAGCAATGTGCAGAAAATAGATCCCAACTGCCCATCTTGAAGACCTGAAGTGTTAATTTATCACACAACAGGTGGGCTCTCCGAAGGCAGTAAGGGCTAGTTTGGATAGGATCCTAGCTGAATAGAACGGATTCTTGTGGTTAGTCCCTTCGAGGGGTTGCTGATTACCCATGGATCAGAGGGGGGAAGAGACTGAATCCGCTGCGCTTTTGGAACATGTTCTGTTCGGAGGAGGGCGCACTTTTAAAACAGATAAGGGGTCTTCGAACAATCGCTTTTCGAATCGCTTTACAAGGGAGACCGAACCACTCAGAGGGTTAATATATATTTTATACGCTCTCTTTTTTTTCTTAATTATAATAAGGAACATTCTGCAATTGCTATACTGTACTCATTTTAATATCGGGTGCAGGGAGAGAAGGAAAAAATAACATCCAGGAGGAGGATTCGAACCTGCGATCACATCTATGAGCCAGGTGTCAACCACCCGCTTGGAAAACTGGTATAGTGTAGGGTTGACAAACAACGGCCTCAAAAATTTTGCAAGATTTCCTATTTGTGTTGCAGCCGGCATGGATTTCGGCCTAGACTGACTCTTGTGTCTCTTTAAACCTAAATCAGATTGTGTCCGTGTTCTCGTTCCGTTTCTTATTTTTGACTTTTCTCTTTGTTGATACCTTCCGAATATCCCTAAAGTTCCGCTGACCAGTGTTCTTCAACAAGTCATTTGAAGCGTGGCGCCATAACCACTTGGCCATCATGGACAGCGGAAAAATTTTATACTCATGTAGCAAACATATCTGCTACACATTATCGCTTAGTTTTAATGTCATTTCGGAATTCATATTAAATGAAGGAATTTCCTAAATTTAGAAAATACATTGTCAGTGCATAACCAAGTTTTCATTTTCAAAATCTTTTTGATTGGTTTGAAATTGAAAAGTGAGAAGTGATTCTTAACTCTAAGGGCCGCGAGGGCCTATTCCCAGAGCTTCATCATACGGGCAAAGTCTCGTACTGTGCGGCCCAGGTTCACAATAAGATGGATCAAATGTTAAAATTTCCTCTAATTGGGTTTAGAAGTTTGCAGAGAGAGGCGTACCAAGTACAGCGTTGTCATTTAAATACAGTTCAGATCAATATGTACAACTCAAAAATGAAGTTGTCCAGCTTCCAAACGGAACGTTAATTTAAGATTTCATTCTTCCTCTTTAAACCAGGAAGATCTAATTCGTAGGCTTCTGGCTTCACCGGCCCGAAACATCGGTAACATGTTAATAAAATCCAAAATATTGTTTAAAACGTTGATAGTTTAAACTTTTAATTTGAAAGACACACTGAAAGAACATTTCACTTAGCAGCGTTTGAATGCTACTTTTAATGAACTAGAAACTTTCAATCTCTATTCTATTCTACAAATTTATAAACAGGTTTGATACGTGAGTTTAACACGTTCTAGGACAGTAAACATATCGAAGGAGAATTTCAAAAATTGACAGGCGATTTATTTTTACACTGAATTAAATTGAAAAATTGACAGGCTATTTTTTTCTACATTTAATGTAAGTGATTTTTTGAGTGAGCGAATTTTTTTCATTGAATTCAAATGAAATATTGAAAGTTATAGCATTCAAGTCATTTTACATCAGAATTAAAATGAATGCTATAGTACAGAGAACGTACTAAGTTGCAGTCATTCATTCATTGAATGTACTATCATACAATTAAGTGCGGATGGAAGTTAAAAAACTATTCAACGTTGTTGGGAAAATTCAAGACAATTTTCATGTAAACAAGTCCAATACGAAGAAAAATCATAACGAACAAAGAAAATAAAAAATAAACCTACAATAACATGTCTTCTATAAGGAAGAAAAACTTTTCTGTTCATTACCTAGAGTTATTTCCGATCTTGTAAGAAAGAAAATTTTCAGATCACATACCGAATCTAAGTGGGGCTTCAAAAATACCGAAATCACATTTCAGGAATCCCTTGTCAGCGTACAAGAAATCGTCTTAAATCAATATTGACGAAACCCATAGAAGAATTACTGTTCGGGGAGCAGGAATTTTAACTCTTTAATCCCGAGGCGACTTCTTTGTTCTAGCTCCTTTAAAATCGGGACTTTTTGGGAGCAAACGACATGAATTGGACTCTCCCAAGCTGGGTGGTCATTTCCCCCACCATTCGACCCCCTGTTATAACCTTCCCTTAATGCGCAAGGAAATGGGCTGTGGTTGGAAAAGATAAATGGACACCCCTACGGCGCTTATCTCCTAAGCGATCTCAGAACCTCATCTCCCCTCAAAAGAATCCAATCGCTTCAGACCGGCTTTCGTCGCTGTTAAGGGGAAATTTTTAGACCGTCCGGGACCGATCGATATGAGAGGGTTAAACATACATTTCACCGATTTCATCGGAAACTTCCTTATTATTGGTAGATCCTCTTCCGATTGATCCTTGTCCTTTTGCAGACTGATCCCATGTACCTTGTTCCTATTTGCGCAAAGCTATTTTTACGACCCTTGCGATATTCTGAATGCTGCACAAAATTGTGAATATATCGTAACAATAATGTAGAGCATCTTGTGGTATTTGGAGTTGCTTGAAAAGGAAGGAAAATCGATTTACTTGTTCATTTTTACGGAGATTTGCGGTTTTCTTCAAATTTTAGAGGCAAGAAATAAAGATAATCTTTTCAGTTGAATATAGCATGATTTTAATTCTATAAAAAGTGTTATCAAGCCTTTTTAAATAAAATATTCTTATTACTGCACAATCTCCAGCTTATCTACTAACATATTTAATCCTCTCATACCGAGCGAGGCGGTCTAAAAATGTTCCCTTAACAGCGGCAAAGGTCTGTCTGAGGCGGTTGGCTTCTTCTGAGGAAAGGTGAGATTCTGATATCACTTAGGACATAAGCGCGTTAGGAGGGGTCCAATTATCCTTGCAAACCACACTCCATTTCCGTGAGCTTTAAGGGAAGGTTATATCAGGGGGTGGAGTTGTGTGGAAAATGACCACCCTGGTTGGGAGAGTCCAATTCATGTCGTTTCCTCCCAAAAAGACCCGGTTTTAAGGGAGCTAGAAGAAAAAGTCGCCTCGGGATTGAAGAGTTAACCTCACATCCTCTTTGGGATATTGAATGATATTAAAATCCAAAGAACATAAAGCACATTAAAGATACTTAAGATTTTCTAAGTGATTTTTGTCTTTTAAGCCTTTCGACCCGACTTTGGCATGATTAAAATTTAACTATGAGAAGTAGTTTAGTTTAATGTTGACATACCAAAAGAAATATACTATGATTTTTAAGTTTTTAACTTTTCCCGTTTCGTGGAAATCTCTTGGGAAAATATGCCTCAGTCGTATAGTCTACTGGTACAATATGTCCCAATCGTATAGTCGACTGAGACTATTCCAGTCAAACATCTGTAATACTCTTTTTCCTGCCATAAGATTAGCATGTCAGGGAAACAAATTTACAGCTTCGTAACAATAATCTTGTAGTAATTTGATCAATGTTGGGATATATTATCCCACTGTTAAATACATTTGGGATAGTATCCCACAAAAAGAATTTATCCAAAATTTCTTGTATATGATATTAATAAACTAAATTATTACTTAATAAGTACAATAAGAACGATTTTGCACTAAGTATGGCATAAATATAGTTGCATTTACTATAAAATTTTAAAAAATAGACCAACTGAAACTTGAGTAATGTGCGTGCTCAAAAACATAAGTCAATCATTTGCAATCTGAAAGTGTTTTCAAGTTTCTTTAATCATAATTTTATTCCTTATTTCCTTAAGAACACAGAAACATAAAAACCCATGTAAAAGTGGGATTTATCTACCACCACGGAATGAGATTTAATCCCGGAACATATAGGGTTATCGCTGCTTTGACTGAATTACGTATTTAATTATCAAAAATTCTGTAATTTGGTGCTCGAGTCAGACATGTCATTAAAAGCGAAGTGATTTTCTAAAATTTAGTGTTGAAGTTTCTTTTGTCGACCTCCAGAATTTTACATAGAAGTTGTTCGTAATTCTCAGAACGTCTCATACTGAGAAAATATTTTAAAACATTCATATTGTTACGAAGCTGTAAAGTTATTTCCTCGACACGAAATCTTATGGCAGGAAAGACAGTCTTACAGAGGTTTTATTGGAAGCGAAGTTAATGATCCCCGACCTCAGGGACCATTTTAGAGATTTGGCGACAATACGAAGCTTCTATAAAATGCCGGAATTATGGTGTTATCTCTATTAGGTATGGAAATAGGGAGAACTATCCATAGAAGTCTTTGTGTCGTCACATACTGTTTCGAAATGTATAAATACCAAGAGCTCATCAAATGAAGTTTAAAGTTCAAGTTTTGTCCGCTGTTCAAACTAGTGAACTAATACACGCTGAGGGATAATGAAAGTGCTATGAATGATCTTCGTTAGTAGTATTCTTGTCTTGTTAATTTATGCAAGCGCTATGTAGTTTTGTTACCTGTCCCACGTATTTTTCTAGGAAATTAGTGGAATAAAGAGCTATATTTATATTATTCTGCTTATTGAACTACACTCACGTACAGCCACCTGGCGAGTTTTGAACAATATAGTCTTTTTTATAACAGTTTACAAGTATAACAGTTTTTTTAACAGTTTACAAGTATAACAGTTTTTTAACAGTTTACAAGTATAACAGTTTTTTTAACAGTTTACAACAGTTTTAGAAGAGATTATTCGAAAATTTCCGAAAAGAACCTACTGCTAAGAGTTGTCGTAGACACAAAATTTGGCATTTCAATTTACAATCATCCAGCATTGCTACTCAATCCCTTTCATCTCTAAAAGAAGAAAGGCATGCATGAAATAAAACAAGCAATATAAAAGACGACGTTCAATTTTTACGGTGACACAGATGAATCAGGGTTTTTATGCAATAAGTATGTATTGTATGTAATGTAATTAAAATAAGATGCAGGAAAGATGATGCACATCATTGCATCTCTAAAATTCTTTTGTAATATTCTTCGTACATTAAAAGTGTTAGAAGCTTAGAGGGTGTGGATATAAAAATAGTGCATTATGCGTATTATTGAAAACAAGTCATTCAAGTAAAGAATAGAAGCAAATATCTATGCTAGTTTTTCCTTAATTTTTCAGAACTTTTATCCAATTAGTGATAATATTCATGAAGAACAGGGATGTTACATTTTTGTGTTTCAAAAGTTGTTTTGTTTCATTTCTATTGCAAGCTTATTTTTGAAACTATAGATAATTTTTCGATGGATTCAACTTAAATAAGTGAATCAGGATTGACTACTTTCAAATATATTTTGAAATAAGACGCAAAAGTTATTCTGTGTTCCTTTTTTTGTTATTTGTCAGAATAGACAAAAAAACGGAAATTCTTTTCGAGGAAACCTATAAGAAATGGGAAGCAATTTTAAATTTTTAAAAATATTTTTTTCCTTAAAATAATCCTAAAATGTGAACTACAAAGAAAGCAGAATCGAAGTTCATCTACAACTTCGCATCTTATAATATGAAAAGAGGAGAACAGTTGTTTTGCAACAAGCAGTTTCTTATAAATCCAGCTCAATGAATTTATTAAGAGCTCCGTAATAAATGCGTTTAAACAAATAAAATTGCTGCATGATAATTTGCGCATCATGTGAGTGATTACGACAGAATTGCCACAAAATAATCCAGGAATTCTGAACTGAACGAATTCTTCAAAATTGCACCACACATGATTCTACACACTGTTTTGTTGGAGATAAGTTCAGTGCTGCACGAACTAGATATAGCACACCACTATCCACTTTGTGGGCTAGAGTTGATGTATTAATTCCCAGAGCCTAAATCATAGACTAGTGAGAATTAAAGCAACCATATAATTACATTGGAAACAATGGAAACACTTTTCATTATTTTGAAATCTTTTAAACTTATAAATTTTCAATATTTCAACAAACTTCCAATTTCGTGACGTAATCAACCTTGAAATGATTTTCTCTTAGTTTGGAATTGTAATAATGATTTCATTAAACACTGAATATTTTCGTTACAAAGAAGATCGCTATCAAAATAACAATTTTAGCCCTTCTGCTATTTAGGCTTTCCAAATAAATTACATTATTTAAAGGTTTCTCAAATCTATTTAAACAATTCTTTATTGCAAGCACTTTTTTAATCTTAAATAACGTAATAATAATAACGTTTAACGAAAAAGGAATATTCAAAAATTACTTTTCAAAAAACAGTTGTATGAAAGAATGGTTCTATTAATAATAAACGCGGAAAAATTATACGAGTTAAAATTGTTGAAAATTCCAAAAATTATTACATTTTCGGAGAATCAAAAATCTATGGTATCAGATATCAAACTTTTGGTATATTTTAAAAATGGTTTACAACGAAGTTTCCGAATTGCTGAAGTATCATGAGCTAGGTTTAGAAGATACTCTTTCAGATTCATTTTGAGTACACATAAAAGTCAAGGATTTTAGATGTCTTTAGAAAGAAACTGAGAATTACAACAAGTTTATTGATCCATATATGTATGTTAATGTTTTTTCATCTACAATCTAAATGAAATTTACTGAGAAAAACACGTAACTTGCTGCAATCTGACTATATAATTATTTTAATTAAGGAGTGAAATATCTAATTGAGATTCTTGTTTCCTTTTATATCTGGCTTCCATTTTTCTTTTGGAAAGCTAAGAGAAAGCTTTTTTTGTTATTATTTATTAAAGATCAAGAAAGTAAGCAGAAATTTAATTTTCATTCATAGAACAAACAGGAGTACAAAAAAAGGAAAATCTAAGAAAGAATGGAATTACTTTTATAATTACAGATCATTATTTTTGTGCATGTATTAGAGAAAATCTCCCAATCATCATAATAAGAAAGGTAAAAACAATGACAAGAATCCACAGCTTTTTGCATTTCTCATTAATTAATTCCAATGAAAGAAATGGAAACGTGAACCATTGAGAAATAGAAATGCAACACTATGAGGAACAAATTTAATCAATAATTCTCCGAAGGCGGTTAGAAAAATAAAATGAATTGAAGGTTCTTTATTAATATATTTCGAATTCGTGAATTAATTCTAAAAGCGCACGACAATGTTATGTAAAATTTGATATAAGAGGTAGTTTTACACTTCTGGAACTTGAAATCCCTATCTAGAATTTTTTTTATTTACCCAGTTGTGCACTTCTTTTGTTTATGGAACTGATAAAAATGACTTATTTTCTTTCTTTAAAAACTGAATGAAACCATTAAATTAATTTACTTTTTTTGCACTGGTAGTGAAAAAATATTGTTTAGCAACTTTTACTTCTTACCGTATTCTTCTTAGTATAGTACGAATTCTTTTTATTCCCAAATAACTAATTTTTGTTTTAAAAAATTCCTAGGTGTTTTTATCAGATGGGATGGTAAACCTGCTTTTTGTTCATTTTGATGACAAGAATGTTTCTTTTCTGATCAATAATTATGCTTTTATATTGAAAAATAAGTAGCAACGAAACTACAACTGTGATTTGAGGATATACAAAATACGACAAGATAAAATCGTTTTAAATACTTTTATTTAAAACTAGCTGATATACCCGGCCTTCCTCGGGATTAAATTAATTTCATGTCAAATATTTTTTATTCAAAAACTAATTTTCTTCAAAATATTATTACACACAAAATCAGCTTATAGACTGAAACATTTTAAAATTAAAATGAGAATATCATTTGGACCAAAAGATTCTATAAACAATCAAGTCAAACATACAGCTATTTTTCTCCATGTTTAATTAAATAGAAAATTAATTAAATTATTATTTTTTATTACATAAACATGAAATTAATCCAAATCCATAGTTGTTCCGTATAATCCGTGTTAATCGTCTGCTTTTTAAACTTTTTTTCTTGTATTCTTACAGAATTCTATTAATGTGTTTTGACAACAGTTCTTCGTATTTATTCTTATCCTGAAATAATAAAAAATGATACATATTGGGTATAAAAATTCCGAAGAAAATTATTAAAATTAAAGAAACAAGTTGTACGGAAATGAAATTTGTGTCACTTCAAAACTAAATTTTTAAACTTTAATACGGTGTAAAAATAGTTTTCTGCGAGATTATATTTTCGGAAAGATAATGAAAGAAAATTATATATATATATATATACCCAGCGTTGCTCGGGGTCATAATATCTTCACTGGCAAACATATTTCATTTCAAAAAAAGAAACGGTCACAATTTTTTTATAACAAACATTAATTCCCTAAGCCTTTATAACTTTTGAATTAAACCTTTTAAAGTTAGCCTGTTTATAACTTTACATTAATAGGATTTGAGTGAAAACGCGAGGAATTGGAGCGATCAACATGCATTACAAATTTTCAAAGAACATTTAATACAATGATTAAAGCGAGTATAAAAATTCGTACAGTAAACAGTCAAATATACAGTTTTCTAAATACAGAAATCAACCTTTGCTAAATACAGAGATTGCAAATGCAGAGATACACTTTTCTAAATGCAGATATAACCTAATAATCAATACAGACATTACTAATTCAAAGATACACCTTTCTAAATTCAGAGATAAAATAATGATGAATACAGATATTACTAATACAGAGATACAGCTTTCTAAATACAGAAATAACGTTTTAAATCTATCCTGTTTATAACTCTACATTATTACGGTTTGAATGAAAACGCGAAAAGTTTGAACGATAAACATGTATTTAAAACTTTCAAACAACATGTAATACAATGATTAAAGCGAGTATAAAAATTCGTACAGTATTCAGTCAAATATACAGTTTTCTAAATACAGAGATCAACCTTTGATAAATACAGAGATTACTAATACAGATATACAGCTTTCTAAACACAGAGATAACATTTTAAATCTATCCTGTTTATTACTCTACATTAATACAGTTGGAATGAAAAAGATAGGAGTTTGAACGATGAACATGTATTTTAAACTTTCAAACAACATTGATTACAATGATTAAAGCGAGTAATAAAATTTGCGCAGTAAACAGTGAAATACACAGATTTCTAACTATAGAGATCAAGGCTGCGACGATATTCACTAATCCAGTGCTTGCCTGTAAACGACTTTTTTTTGTCTTTCCTCCGTGGATGAAGAGGTGTTTTGGCGAGCCAACTCCGGAACATGCTACATAAAGCTGTCCGTGAGAAAAACACGGAGATTCTAGGTTAACACCGCACCACTTGATTGACTGCCCTTGGGCCTTGTTCACTGTGATGGCAAAAGCAAGTCTAACAGGAAATTGTAATCGCTTGAAATTGAAGTGTATATCAGTTGGGACTAATGGTATCCGAGGAATGAACACGTCCCGACCTTCCTCTTTTCCTGTTAATATTGTAGCTTCTATGATATTTGTTCACAGCCTTTTCACACTGAGCCTGGTTAAGTTACAAAGTTTTGATGAATCTAAATTGCGTAACCGAATAATGACAGAACCTATTTTAAGCTGCAGACGATGTGGTGGCATTCCGGGAGGATCTAGTGAGTTTAAAAACTCTTTGGGGAAATTCACTGCATCAGCACTGTCCACTACTGTATCTATAGATCTATACTCTGTGACTGGGCCTGGTATCATTTCTTGAATGTGGCTATTCAACTCATGCACAGCATCGTTTTTGGTCGCAAGAATGGCTCTTTCACATAACCAGTCATGATTGTTGTAATTTTCGGCTATGCCTGGATAAATTTTGTTGATCAGTTCTTGAACCGTTATAACTTGAGCGCAAAAATCCTCTGTAAAGCTCATTTCACCGTTTGAATCAATTGGGAATGTACCTTCACCTATTTGTTGGAGTATATGTGCAAAATGTTGGGCTGTCTCATTTCTAAAAAAACCGAATTCTCGTGTTTGATTTTAACGTGGATCTCTTAACAAACTTTCACAATAGTGATGTCTTAAGACAAGCATTGAGCTCATCATCCGGAGTCGAATTCTGTATGGCAGGAAGAGTTTGACGAAGTCACCAGCAAGAAGCAGCAGAGATCCTCCCAGCAACTGATCATTCTTTCTCAGGTCCCGAAGAGTCATGTCAAGGGCTTCCAATGACTTCTTATGAGCCATTGTGCATTCGTCCCATAGCAAGATTTTGCACGTTTATAACACTTTGGCCTGACCACTCGTTTTACTAATATTGTAAACGGGGTATTCTTCCACATTTATATTTAGAGGCAGCTTTAGTGCCGAGTGCGCGGTCCTTCCACCATCTATGAGAGTAGCTGCTATGCCGAAAGAAGCCATCGCAAGTGCTATTTTATTTTTTGATCGAATTTCGGATAACAATAAATTAATTAGAAAGGTCTTACCAGTTCCTCCTGAAGAGTCTAGGAAAATGATAACCTCTTTTTCTTTATTGATGCATTGCGTTATTTGATCATAAGCCTTCCTTTGGTCATCCGTCAACAGTGGTTTATTGGATTCAACAAATTTCCCCAATTCATCGGTATTGTAATTTTTTTCTCGAAGAAGGTCAGCATTATTTGTGATGTGAAGATTTCTTTCCGGAGACTGTAAACCTAACTGTGACAACGCTTTGCTACAGATAGACATACATTTGGATTCCAGTATAATGAGAACTTTGTTAAATATGTCTGGGGAGAAATGCATGTCATAGGTGAAGTTGTTTCGACGAAATCTGGCAAGAATGTCTTCACTCATGCTTTCGCGGAATTTATCCCACAAAAATCTGGGATTGGATGGATTGCATGTAGTCAATATAATTGCAAACAAATTAAGTATTTGATCAGGAGATGAAGTCAACATTGCTTCGGACATTGTCTTAGACCAGTATTTATCATCTTCCAGAAACCAAGTTTTTGACAGGCTTCCGTGATGGTGTTACATACTCGACTATCTACAGTTTTAAACATTGCATAAGAAGTTGGTCCTTTGATTGTATGAAGCAGCACTTTTAGGAAAAAGCATTCTGAATTGTTAGGATGGAAAGCGTAGACACGCCCTAAAGCCTTACTTGCAACTACATTACTACCAAAAACAGGAGTCTCTTTTTTCTTCTAATGAAAACTTTCCTTCCACTGTCCCAGGTATAGTAACGAAGAACTTCTGGGTATAGCAAAGTTCTTACAAATGGGTCTTGTTCACATAACTGAAAGAAGGCTGTCAAGGTTGTCCTGGGTGGTTCAGAAGCAACTGCTTGAGCTTTTTCTCTCGTGAAGTACACACTCTTTGGCCATTCTCTAAGTGCACGCTCAGATGAACGACTGTCGGATGCCTCTCGTGAATTGGAAAACTTAATACTCGCCGAACTGCCTCGTTGCTACTAACGTATCGTCCCAACTGATAATTTGACACCTCATCATGTTCATTAGCCTTCTTTAAACCAAAAACAGCCATATCACTGCTCTTTTGGATGTATTTGCATTTTATAGACTTTACAGATTTACAGTATTCGACATTTATATGAGCATGGAACATTTTAGAAAGCAGAGGCGAGTATGGTGCAACCCATTTGTTGTCGATCTCGATTTCTTTGCCCCGAAAACTTATTTTTGCTGTGCATCCACCATCTTCTGGGCTTCTTCTCCTATACTTTGGGTAGCCATCATCCCCAGTCTGCGTCTCCTTAAACAGTTGTCTAGAATATTTCTTACTGCATCTCCCGTCTTTCATGCAAGGTAAATTCATGTTAAAATTTCCACACGGGCCATGTATCATGCTTTTTTCACTATGTCCGATAGTACTGGGTCCACTTCTCGATTTGGAAACTCCGCAGAAATAATGTCGTCAAATTGGGTGGAATGGATTTTTTTCTTTCAGCCAGATTAAGTTATGAGAGTGCGGAAGGCCTCTTTTCTGCCGTTCTATTGAATACATCCAACATCTGGCTTCACCAAATACATCCATCTTAGTCAAAACATAGATTAACTTTTGTTGCTTCTGTCGAAAAACTCTGGCAAATAAGTCATGACGATCAGTAGATGTCTGCCCATGGCTTAGTTCCTTCATTTCTGACCAAGCGAGATTACATGTGAATGTAATGAACAGGTCAGGACGTCCGTATGATCTGACGTAGGTCATAGCATCTTGAGCGTATTCATGCATTTGCCTTGGACTTCCTGTAAAGGTGAAATTCAAAATCACCATTTTTCCAATGTCGTCGACATTCTTCTCAGTTGCAACAGTATCTTTAAAGTGATTGTATTCTTCTATTTAATTAAATTTTAGGCATTTTAAAGTTTCCAGTTATTTTTCACCTCTGGCGTAAAATATTTACAGAAATAAAAGAAATTTGTTCAGTGTCTCACCGCTGCCTAGAAACGAAGTATCAATAAAAATGCTTCATTTCAAAATCTTTTGCAAGTAATCAATTTCCTTAAAAAAATTTAAAAAATGCAAAAACATTAAAGAAAAGATTGCACGGAAATAAAATTGGTATTATTGAAAAGGAAAAATTTTAAAGTTTAAGATGGTATAAATATATTTTTTGTCGGACAATTTACTCCGAAGTTTACGGCGGAAAAACGGTTTCGGGGTAATTTCTAATTAACTGACTGTTTAATTAACTTTCAGACTTTGAAAAGTTCCTAAGTGTCTGCTCCTTGTCTTGAATAATAAGTGTGCAAAATTTGGTTGAAAACAGTTAATTGGTTTAGGAGGAGATGTGAAACATAGCCACATACCCACAATGACTTTTATTTATATTAAGATTAATGCATTTTTAATGTTCTTTCAAATTCATCTAATGAAACATGATTTCAAAAATTCTAATTTTTTCTATTCATCAAACCATTTTAAGTGCCATCGAGGCACTTTTGAGTGCCATTAAATTTTAACACTCTTCTCGATTTTCTTTTACTTATTAAAATTAAAATTTCAAAACAGAAAGTTCGTGGAAAAGAATGTGTATGCAAACAACAGGTATAATTATCCTCTTGAGACCTCGCATCCATTTTAATCGACATATTTGTGTTTTATTTTCAAGAAAGTTACTTTCCATTCAATTCAAAGCCCTTAAATTCCCCTGTCCAATGCTTTAGATAGTCCCATGCTGCATACATTCATTATATATAATTAATGACATTAACCAATTATAATAATTAATTATATTAATTAATATATAATTTTTACATTAATTATATTAATTAATATATAAATTTTACATTAATTATATTAATTAATATAATTATTAAATGAATTATATATCATGTTATATAATCCTATCAAGAGTATTGATCTCGGTTTTTGCGAAAATTGGTCGAGAATATACTTTTGGGTCTCAAGAAGTTATATATATTTTTCCTGGAAAACAATGACAGACAAAATTAGAAAAATAAGTGTTTGAAAAAAAGATTACTTGATTCTATTTTCAGAAACACAATTTCTACTTGAATAGATTAGTAAATAGCGTCAAGTCTCTTAATTTAAAAGCATTCTTATTTCCATCCTGCCATCCATATTCCTGTCATCTGTTAAATATATCATCATTTAAGAATTATATTCCTTTATCTATACTAGAAATTCAAGCAACGAGGAAATTATACTACAATCCATTCTTCATTAGGAAGTTTTGTCATTATCGATTAGGATTCGAATGTCACATTCCTCTCTGTTTATAGATGATTTTTCATTTTCTTCGAAAGAATTCGATGATGAAGTTTTGAGTCATTTACCCGTAACTTGGATACGTCGACTTTTAATTGTAACCAGAGTTATAGCGGAAACTTTTAATTTGTTAACATTTGTTCCAAGTTCACTATTTTGTAATGAAAGGGGTTCGCGACAAATTTACAGTTAGAATTAAGTAGTTCCTTATTTTAAACTTGTAAAAGAATGTTTTCATCTTACTTTGAAGGAATGTGTCGTGTTTGGAGAATTACTATTTTTCAAATGGCTTGTAGGAAATTTTGATTTATTATTACATTACCAACATATCAGAAGAATACCGAATTTAATTCATGGTTTTATTCTATTCTGAAATGATTATTTAGGAAATAATGTATATCCCTGAATTCATTTGCAATTCAATTGTAGATTCATTTGCAATTTAGGCAGCCATGATTAACAATTAATAAAAGAAACTATTGCTCATAATAAGCACAATAATTAAGGTGACCAACTTTTTTCCAATGAAAATAAGGACACAAATAAATTGAAGATAAAAATTACCGTAAACAAAAAAAAAGATTTTATTCATTGCAAAAATATTACAGAATGCACTATAATGTGATAAATGCATAATAAAAACATTTGTAACATTATTTATTGTACATTTTTCGAGGGAGGACAGAACTTACAAAAAGTAGGAAGGTTGGTCATCTTACAATAATTACTTTTGTAAGACTAAAAACCAATTAAGTTGAATTGAACTGTCATCTGAAAAATCGTAAATCATGCACTCAATGAATCATCTCTTCCATTTAACAAAACCTCAAACAAGCAACTGATGGGGGTATTATTAAGCAAACTACATTTATCTCTAGAATATGGATCCCCAAAGAAAACTCACAATAATTTGCTCTTATCTGAGCAATCCATAATAAATTATTGCACCTATCAATCAAGGGGCTTTCTTTCGTTTACTCATACTACCATTCGAAGGAAGATATAGGGTAGGAATTCTATCTCTCTCTGGGGAAGTGACTCCTTATGGACCTTCCTCCAATTATCTTAAAGTACTTATGCATCAATGTCGTTTCGAACGAGGCCTCCTTTACTCTTTTTGGTTGCTTTGGCGAATGTATGGCAATATGAAGCGACGGGATTATTTGCTGGCTGAAATCATCCATGACTAGATGGATGTCATTGATGAATGGCGTGAGAGGTTATGTTGCAGGGTAGGGATATGGCGCCAAGGAAGAGATCCGTGTCGCCAACGAGCAATACGGGGCGACATATTCACGATATTAGTTTATTATAGAAATTTAAATAAAATTTCATATGTTTCAATTCCATGACTATGATAGATTGCTGTTATTGGCATATATATTTTCGTTTATAGTAGAGTGGATCGTAGAGAGGAAGTAATGGATCAAGCGAATTAGAAAAGCCACCAGAGATACAAATTGTTCCACAACAGCGTGAATCATCTACAAAATGAAAGAATTAACAGTTGATATTTCAAGAAAGTGCAAAGGAATATCGTGAAGAGGCATGCAATATATATGTGATATTTCAAGCTTTTAACTTTCTTAAATCATTTTTAACGACCCTTCATTTTTAATTACTTCTACTTCCGTCGTGATAAGCGCACTACGACTTTCATTTCGAGTCGCGAGTCTTCCGGGAAAATCCCCTTTTTGCCATATATAAACTCTCAGAGCTTTGTTACCTGCTCTTGTGACTCCAACATGTAAACGAACAACAACTTCGCGCAATGACGTTTTTTAATTCTGGTTATGGATCTACATACATTATGATCCCCTTTACCTATAAAAGATAACCTGAATTATCTGCTACGACTGCATAAATGAAGATTGCACAACTACTGTCTTTTCCTTTACCAAAATGGACTAATATATATATATATATATATATATATATATATATATATATATATATAATGCTACAGAACACACCTCCACAGAGTATTATCTCTTTCTCACTGTCTGTTATAACCAAGTGCTCATAATCTATATAAGAGGAAGTTTTTGCGTTGAGTTTGAGCTCTTCACAAAGTCCTTCGAAAGGTTCTAAAGACAGGAGTTAAGAAATCTTTGATTTTAGAGATAAAAGCATACGCTTATTTCTCTTTAACGCTTCCTTCGTCGAAATTAGAATGTCCTCTGAATTTTCTCGAATAAAGTTAAACCGCCGTTGGGCACGGACAATGTGTCAAATATCTTGTATACGTTACCGTTAAAGTGTATAATTCAGTTATTTCACAGAGTAACTAGGTATTCAACTAGGTAATTCATGAAATACCTAGTTATTCCATGAAATAACGGATTGAAAATTGCCAGGTAATTCACGAAATACCTAGTTATTCTATGAAATAACGGATTCCAAGTTCTAACTGTAGCATATATTTATGCTCCCAACGAAATCAAATGCCAGCGACTTCGCACCATGTTAGCTATCTTTATAGCTATCTTAATCAGATACGAAGAGTAGGGATTAAAGAAGTTTCATCTTCCCAAATCGTCATTACTATCCCTCAGATCGTCGCGCCCAAAAAAGTTTTTCTTATCTCTTTATTTAGTATTTAGATATTTTAAAATATATAATATTGTAACTATTAATGCAAAATGGATTTAAAGAGCTGAATGAATTTCCTTTAAAAATTATAAATGATTCTCCCAAATTGGCGTGCCTATAGCTAGTTTTTATTTTTATTTCTAGTTTTTACTATGGCCTCATATTATATTATATATATATATATATATATATATATATATATATATATATATATAATATAATATATAAAATTTAATGTTTGCGATGAAAACTATTTGCAAGAAATCTCGGAGAATATTTTATGAAATTGTGGGAATAAAATAAATATAAGATACAACAATAATGGTGGTATATAAGATAAGATATAATAAATAATAACAAGGTAATATAAGATAACATGGTGGTCATAAATTATTGAACCCATTTCAAAAATTAATTTTAAAAAATCCGTGTAATGTAGCAAATACATTCCAGTTAGGTCTATGTTTCTCAACCTTTTAGTATTTGCGACCCAATTTTCAATCATAATTTTCATCGCTCTCCCCGCCCCCTCTCGTACAATAACCATATATATATATATATACAATAATAATGCATTATGCAGTACAGATACAGTGCTATTTATAAGTGCATTATATCAGTTTAAATGTGTACTTTATTTTTATTATGTCTGAATGCAATTTGTTTCACTTTCCTTTCAGTAAATGTTATTATGTCTGAATGTATTTTGCTTCACTTTCCTCTCAGTAAATCAATCAATTGTTTTTAATAATATTATCTTTTCGATATGCTCGCGTCCCCATTTAGTGTTAATATGCCCCCTAGGGAGGCGCGTCCCACAGGTTGTGAATCGCTGAGTCAGGTAACGCGCCATTGAGGCGCTCTGAATCTGCTGCAGCGGGAGATTCCCACCATAAATATCAAAATGACTACCGTGCAGCAAAAGACATGCCCTGGTTCCGTGAAAGAAAATCATTTGTAACAATTCAAAGATGTTGTTGGTAAGATCTTCACAGCGCATATCTTCGCAGCGCTGGTACCAGCAATTGTGGATTAAAAGTCTCTCTCACTCGTTGAACAACTTTGTCTGAGACCAATGGTCGTCCAGCACCTTTCCAGTTCCCTTAAATTTCTCACACTAACGTTTGAGAGAGTTGTTACTTGGAGACTGACAATTTCCATACTCTAGATGAAAACATGTTTGTACTGTCACAATTGATTTGCTTTCGTGAAACAAGAGACGTGCCTTCTGTTGCACAGCAGACATTTTGACACTTGCGTTCGGAATGTCCCGCTGCAGCAGATTTAACACTCTGACTCCTAAGCTGGCCGTAACCGGCCATGCAACTTCTATACTAGTGGGGCGGAATTCGGCCGGTTGCTGTTCCGAAAGGAGGGGGAAGGCGAGTGAGCATTAAAGGGACCCTTAGGGGACAGGGATGAAAGGCCTGCCATTCATAGCTCCCACCACCCTTAGTGAGGAGAAGAGGGGGGACGGGGCGGAGAAATCCATTCCACAGATCAATTAGCAAGCAAACCTCCGTATAGAACTGTACTCTGATTTTGAGAACTCTTATTAGTCAGCAGGTTAATGCTCCGTAACAGCGCGTTAGCTATATGAAAGAAGACTTTTTGAGCTACTCTCTCACTTAAAAAATACTAAGGTGCTAGCTACATTATTGGGGTTTTTTTATTAATTTTTGGAATGGGTCCAATAATTTAAGACCACCTTGCACTTAGAAATTTAGCAATGAAAATTAAAGATTAAGAGACTTTAGATAATAAACTGCAGATGATCTGAAAGAAATCCGCTGCTAATATGAAGCATGTAATAGTCACTCCTAACCAAAGGATAATAAATTCTGAAGTCCTTGTCATCTAGAGCATCCGTAGAATAAGACTTAATTTTATCTAACGGATTGTTTCTGTGAGTAGTCTGTCTCACTCGCAACATTGAGGAAATCTACAAAAGTGAGAGATTTTCAGGGAAAAGGATGAGCATGGTGAGCAAGAAAATAAAAGGAGGATAAAAGGCAATCAGCATCCCATTAAGCTCCCATTCTAGATCGTTTTCGTCCTCATCATCATCATCAAGAAAGGATATTATCGGAGCAACCATCCTACCAATAAATGACTGGTGGATAGCTGTGTATTCAACAAAGCTAACTAATTCTTCCTAATAAGCTACAGTCAGTCAGAGAGAAAGTGGGATCTGGTTTTTGTATGAAAAAAGTCTGATAAAGGTTTTTATGAAGTTAGGACTTACTGGTGATTAATGCTACAAAATCGTCTAGGAAAAACTAAATTACTTTGCACTACATTATTGCGCTTACCATTATTCATAGACACTGATTATGCGGGAATTTCCGGCCCTCACACTAACTATCCAATCTGCCTATGAATACCAGAAATTTGTATTAATCAATGAATAAGGGATCCTACTAATATTCCTCAGAATACGTAGTGTCATCTGTTCCGTAA
>BGPR01000085.1:927065-977542 GCA_013235015.1 Araneus ventricosus | reverse complement strand
GAATAAGGGATCCTACTAATATTCCTCAGAATACGTAGTGTCATCTGTTCCGTAATTTCTGCTGCTGTGGGAAAACGCAGGAATCAAAGACCATGAGAATGCGTCTTATATAAAAGTGAAATATTTGAGAATTTTCCCTCAAATTTCTAGCATGTAAATAGCAATTTCATACACTGGTAAAGCATTCAAATTTATGCGCATAAAAATCATGGAATTCAAGTCGGCAAGTGATAAAAAAAGGCAGATCACTATTTTAGATATATATAAAGAAAAGAAAATCATCTTCTGTTGGGGAGTTAAACTGTTCATAAGAACCTAAATTATAGTTTTTCAGAGTACTTAAGTAGAGAGTAATAAAGTTTAATTTATGTTTAGACAATAAATAGTTTCAACAATTTGGTATAAATATGACTCATCCATACATAATACTTATCAGGAAGAAAATGAAACGGTTATTCTAGACATTTAATATCTTTTTTTCAATGTTCATTCCGTTCTACGAAGAAAGGATTGAGCAATATCGCTCATAAAACGACAAGATTCTGCCATACTATATTCACTAGTGCTCATTTTGAGTTAGGTCTGAATATCCACATTCTTTATTTGTTCGCAAAATGCTCCTAGGTGGCATTATATACTTCCGTTTGAACGCCTGGCATATTTACGGATTTATTTTGTATCTGGCTTTTAAAAAGTAAATAACTCGCATTTAAGAAGACAGCAAAGAAAAGTCATAAATAAGCTAAACAATAGGAACCTAGACAAGTTCAGCTTAGCAATAGACGACCACACAGTCTGGTATTTCTTTTAACTAAATTCTTATTTCCAGACATTTCTGAGTTGATAGTATCTGCCAGAATTTAAGTAAATCATTGCTCCATAAATCTGTAAAAAAATAAATAACAAATTTTTTTGAATTTTTTGAATATTTAGTTGGTTTTTAAGGGAATTTTCTCTCTGTCTCTAAAGCAAGCTTTGAAAGTAGCCTTATTTTATACTCTTCTTTAACAAATTATACTAATGAACCTAAATCCCATATGTGAAAACTTAATGACTTCAGATATCGTCGCTTAGCTAGCAACACCACTTATCTCAATTTTTTGAAATTTAAGTAAAACCTGTATTTTTCGCAACTAATAATGATTATTTCTGATTTTTTAACATCTGATGTGAAAATGAGACCTCAAATTCCTACGAAATGTGAAAAAAAATTTCTGAAATATTCATTATTGGTTGCGAAAAATTCAGTTTTTTTATTCCTCATTGAAATTTTAAAAAATTGAGTGAGGTGATATTGCTTCGATATTATCAAGTGCCACAATGCTGATGTTTTTCGCACAAGGGCTTTGCCTTCTTCGGACCATCCCATCTCAAAAGCATGATTTATTTTAAAGATTGAGCTTTTTGTTTGTTATTTATATTATAGCAAAAAATACATAATTGATGCTTAACGATTTTTACATCTCGATAAGCATTTTAATTATAACTTTCCTACATATTCTTTAAAAAAATAACGCAACGGGATTCTTCATTCGCTAATTGGAAACGCTCTTCTCATTTGGTGCAACAAAGATTATTTTAATTTAGGCCCTCCACTCAAAAATTATAAAAAAACAAACTGAAACTCTCTTATTATTTTAATGGGCGAAAAAAGATACATT
The DNA here is from genome assembly GCA_013235015.1 of Araneus ventricosus. NCBI lineage: Eukaryota > Metazoa > Arthropoda > Arachnida > Araneae > Araneidae > Araneus > Araneus ventricosus. Next base: position 975,881 of record BGPR01000085.1, on the reverse strand, counting down.
TTTTCCAATGTTTTCATTTAAATTGCGGGCAGGCAATCGATTCTGAAAGCAATTAAATTCTTAATCAAAAAACAAATTGCAACAGGACATTCCACCCATTTCGGGCTTTTGATCTGAAATTACCCGATTCTAATACGACTTTCTTTATCCCCCGTCATAAAAGCTAATTCTAATGGTGTTAAATTCCAGATATAAATTTCCCTGACCCTCCATTTTTACTTTCTCGTATACGAAGTATACAAAGAAAAAGTACTGAAATCGTCAAAAAATTAGAACTCAAGATTTTGACGAATCTCCACGTTTTAGACCTCCTTGAGTCCGAAAAACACAATTTTGGAATTATGTCTGTCTGTGAACACGATAACTCAAACACTATTAGAGCTACAGGGATGAAATTTAGTATGTGATCTTTACACATAAGTTGCAGGTTTCTGTCAAATTTTGGACAAAATCTGTCTACGGGAAGTCTGTCTGTCTGTCTGTCCGTGGTCATGTGAAAACTATAACTCAAAAACTTGAATAGCTAGATGGATAAAATGTGGTACACAGTTTTGTCATCATGAATGTAGGTGCGTATCAAAGTTTGGACCAAATCCGTCTAAGGGTTGATGGTCTGTCGGACTGAATAATCACATACTTGTAAAAATTATTTCTCCTAACCTTTGGCTTAGATAAATAAAAATTGGCATGACGGTTTCAAACATTAATTATAGATCTGTGCCTAAATTTCGTTCCAACTGGTTATCGTCCAAATTGCATATTCAATTTTTTTAATCCGATTCTCCATGCGCATGCGTACTGGTAGCAATCTCTGTGCACGCTGAAGGATTAATTCGCTTTGTCCTTGAACCGGCAAGAGTGGGACCTAGCAGTGTGTGACACAGATGCGTTTTAATCGGTACGCATCTCTTTGAATTTGATTCTTTACCTAAATATTTGACAATCACTATAATCTACAGTGAAAAGCCTTCTGATAGTTATTGGATTCTGGTTTACAGTAGGTTCGAATTTTGGTATCCACGCGGGGGCGGGGAAACATCACCCTTTTGGGGAAGTAAACGAGAAAGTTTAGGGGGGACCACTCCCGCTGGTTTAATTCCATGCCATGTTTATGTGCGTCGCAGACGGCCATTCGAAATTACAGTCTTACGAATTCTGACATTTGAACCATTTAGAAAATTTTTGTAGATCCCAGTTTCGCATATACTGATACTGTGGGCCACCAGCCGAGTACCTGTAGGTGGCGCTGCCTTCGCCAGTGACGTCAGAGCCTCAAGCTGCCGAGAACAGTAGACGAGAGGGAAGGTGGTACGGAGACGTTTGAACGATTGTTTTTTGGAAGACCGAAAGACGTGAGGAAACGATTGTTTTTCCGCAGGACTAAAAGACGAGAGGAAACGATTGTTTTTCCGCAAGACTAAAAGACGAGAGGAAACGACGATATACGATGCTAATGTGTGCCATCCTTATCTTATGACGAACTAGAACTACTTTAATTGTACATAGCTGTAAATATTGCTCAGTATAATAATGTAACTTCCCAATGACAATATAATACTTTAGTTTGAAGAACTGTGTATTCATTTATGGAACCAATCACTAAGTCTAATAATGATCGCCCATAATATTGTTCGACACTAATAGAGATGACATGATAAATACAAATCTCCAACTTTTTATAAAAGACCTCCGAAAAAGAAAATGTGATAGTTTATAATTATAATTGTTCTTAATAAAATGTGAGCTTGTACTTTATTTAGTAGCATGGTGTAATGGTTAGTTTCTCTATTCTTCTTGTGTCTTTTAAATCACGTGGATTTAAACAAAATTAGTTTCGGCAAATTAAATTTCGTATTTAGAGATAAATTCTGTTGATATTGGTGGTCTGGTCAAATCGGAAAGAAGTATTTTGGTTTTATCACCAATTCAAAGGATTAATAATACAGAGCATTACGTGTATAAATGTGTTCTTTACATATCAGGACTGGAATTCTTTTTTTTTTGTTGCTGTTGTTATTTCTTTTTGAAAAGTCCTGTACCTAGGAGATGTATCCACTATTTATTTTTTTAATTTTTCAGTCGTTTACATATTCAAATTTGAAAATCTTTGCAACTATAAGATACTTCATTTTATACGCCAAAAATGTGTCCTTTTTTATGTTATTACTAAAAATGTTAGCGCCCAGCATTTTATTTAAACGAAAATAATTTCATTTTACTTCGTGTCTAAATAGTTCAAATATTTCTTTTCTTTTTTTGCATTCCGTAACAAGAAAACAAGGCGAGCATTTCCACATCCCTTAACAGGTGTCAACTGGAATACATCGGCCATTATCCAGATTTTGAAGTGAAAGCGTTATCATTTTGAAGTATCTCTTTCATTTGATTTATTTTCAACATAATGCAAGGAATTAGAAAATTGATCTTTATTTTTCTGATTTTTTACTATATTTTATAAATCCTTTAATATATATCTATAAAAAGTTTTTCAACATTCAATGCTTTTCTGTCGAAAAAATGACACATTTGAAACTACTGTACTATGAATAGAACGCTGGAGATTTATGCTAATTTGAATAGATTTTTTTTCTATTTATATTTGTTCCAAAATTGTTCAATGAACATTTTTTAGAATTTCAGAGAAAGTTTGGAATATCTCTTTTCCAGGAATATTTATTCAGAAATCATTGCCGGTTGATGTCGATGAAGCGATTGACGAAGAATATTTTATGATACTGTATAATGTGATTCTTCTGTTAGGAATACTACACACAATGTAGAAATCAATTTACTTAAAAAAATTATAGATGCTGATGTTGGATACAATAAAAAGCAAATAATGCAACCAATTCTTATTGTAACATAGTAAATAGACCTTCATCTAGTCTTAGAACATTTTAAAAATAAGGCGTACTTTTTCTACGTCAAGTTGAATCCGGCGAAAAATTCTAAAAGCAAATATAAAACAAGCTGTCAGAAAAAAATACATGTTTAAAAATGAAAGTTATCTATCAAAATTAATTTTTAAAAATCTAAAAGACATGAATAGGCTATAATTATTTTGTATACACCATACCTTAAGAAATTTTCGAAGAATTTGTCTTATAATTTTGTATGTCATATTGTCAGATGTGGATTTTTGCACGAGCGATATGGTATTTGCATATGTATGCATTTCTTACAATATAATAAATAATGGAACATGCTCGAAAGACAAACAAATTCAAACTCAAGTTTTCGCTAAGCTGATTTCCCATTTTTAATTACGCTGAGTGAGGAAGGAAATGAATTCATTATTTTTTAGATAATTGTCAACATGAACCCTTAGTTGAGAAGATAGCATGTTGCCCAAATTGGGTTGTTTAAATCAATGGGACCATTATCTACAATTAGAGAAATAGTCTAAAAAGCATTAATCACGACCAACAGTCCTTACTAATTAGATATTGACCAAGCCAAAGAATAAAAAAAGGGCATTAAAGACATAAATAATGGTTCAAATAAAAAGAACTAAGGCTACGTGGTGTTGTATTATTTGTAAACAAACAAAAAAGATTAAACGACACAGTGCGTAAATAAGCATGCTGCGATTCATAAATTGTGTGTTGAGTTGGATTTTAGAATCAAAAATACTTCTGTTACAATTTTTCTGAAAGAAATTGATGGTATAATTTGTGAAATCAGTTTACTTTATTGAACCGATTACACACTATTTTATGCTATTTTTTCTACTTTAAGTTGAATTTCTTAAAAATCTAATTATTTCTTTTACAAGATAAAAGAACTCCAAAAAAGTTCCATCGCAATTTTTTTTTATTAAAATATCTTCGTTATCATTAAAAATGTTTAATTGGTACGAATTCAGCAAACTCCCTCTATATACATTTTCGCACTGAAGGACACACACACAAAAGGATTATTATTCTAAGCCATTTTCTTTTTCTAAATATCCGAAGTCTGAAAATAAGCATTGTATCATTCAACATGATACTCTTGAATAGAGGAAAATGGACTGTTACTTGTTTTGCACCATAAATATTCTACTTCTTTATGCCGAGCTTGGAAAGCAATGGACACAGGTTTCTACATAATTCTTCTTTAAAGAAAACTGCTGACAAGAATGTTTCGAATTTCAGAAGAGAGCACATTCTGATAGTGGAATGGATGATTATGGTTTTTAAATAGACAGCCGTCTGTACTTGGAAATTTGTTTATGATACATGGGAAATTTTTCTTAAAGCTCTTCATAAAATTTTTATTGCTATTTTATTTCTTAGAATTTTTCCTTTAGGGATCTAAATGCAACATAAGGGCTTTATTTTGTATCTTGAATAATTTCCTAAGCGTAATTTCCCAGAACTTTTGTGTTAGTGCTTTTGTTGCTTGCATTTATCAAATGTTTCCAGTATTGCTTATACTGCTATAAAAATCTCATTTTGTCAGCCCTCCCCATTTTAGTATATTACAATAAGTCCCAATGCAGCTCTTGTGGCAAAAAAAAAACATTTTGAAAGTCTTATGCATCCAAATAACTAGTAATGGCGATTAGAAAACGCTTATCTCTAAGAAATAATATTTTATGACAAAAAATGAATACTTTTTTTATATAACTAGTAAATGCACGTAGTTCAGTCATTTTCAAAAAGAAACATTTTTCACAATATCTTTATAATTATAAGGTTCAATATAATTAACCCCTGGATTTTACAGGGTGTCCAACAAAGGACTCCCTGATTTTAAAATTAAATAACTCAGCAACGGAGATGGATAGAAGATTGAAACCGGTGGAATGCTTAGTCTGAGAGCAGTAAAAATCTCATACAGAAGTTTCAAAATTAGTCACAAATCTTGCCGACAGGTGGCGCTGTACGTTGCAATCGCTATTCAGAGTCCGAGAAGAAAGCTGTAAGTTATCTTTCCTCTGAGGTTCTATGCAAGCACGAAAAATGCACATTTTGAATCAATTGTGATGTGGTTGCAACGATTGCTTGCAAATGACAGTTTACAGCTTTCTTCTCGGACTCTGAATAGCGATTGCAACGTACAGCGCCACCTGTCGGCAAGATTTGTGACTAATTTTGAAACTTCTGTATGAGATTTTTACTGCTCTCAGACTAAGCATTCCACCGGTTTCAATCTTCTATCCATCTCCGTTGCTGAGTTATTTAATTTTAAAATCAGGGAGTCCTTTGTTGGACACCCTGTATATACTCCTTGTTGTGAGGTAAAAAAAAAAATGTGGCACAGCCTACAAACTGTCTTTTTGAACTGATACATATTAGATATTTAGCAGATTATCTTTAATCCAAAATTTCAATAAGATGTAACTTTTTTAAATACATCTAAAATAAAATGCAAAAAGTAGCTGATATCTGAAGTGTTAGAGAATCTCTCTCTTTAGCTTCGTTTCTCTAAGTCATAGTATATACTGTTTACTGTAATTGCGCTTTACCTTAAATATCATTTTATTTTAAATAAACTTAGTACATTTAAACAGATTTTTAAACTTACTATTTTTTTTACTCTGAGTAAAAATATAATGACGATTCCAATGATTTAATTTAAAATCTCCTATTTTCTACTTGATATAATCTCCCTTTCGATATTTCATTGTTTACATTTCTCATCAGTATGAATCCTTCATTACCATGTTAAATATTCAACCATGCATTACAATATTTGTCAGATATCAGTAAGTAGAAATTATGTGTTATAAAGTAATATTGAACTGAACATGTCTCCAAAAGTTCAAGCATGTATCCTAGACCTGGTTTTTAGAAAATCATCGTAAAATTTAGTGAAATTTGTTTAAACATTTCATTACTGATCTGTGTCGTAATAAATATTTCTATTCGACATGGAAAGAGCTCCAGGGAACCATCTTGCTTTTGAAATGCAGAGTTATGTTTTCTAACATGCCAAAAACAACTGTAGTAGTCTGAAGCCTCTAAACATACTCATTTACCTTTATATAAATTCGGATCGTATTCTGGACAGTTTAGCTTGTCTTATTAATTAAAATCACAGCGTTTCCCCTATTGCCAATTTGAAAGACTTCAACTTGGACAGTAAAAGATAGCTTAGAAATAGATTCGCAAAGACAAGAAAGGAAAGTCCGTTTAAGATATTACAGAGCTTTCGATCCTGAGAAAAATTGGTTTATGGTTTTATTCCAGTTTTTGAAGATTATAAGGTTAATAATATTAAACTGCTAATATATAAAAACTAAATATTATATATTGTTACAAAGCTATAAAGTCGTTTCCCTCAGATGCTAGACTTGTCGACTTGGCGATAAATTTGGCGACCTTGGCGGCAGAGTTGGCGACTTTGGCGACTTGGCGGCAGAGTTGGCGACTTTGGTGACAAAGTGAATTTTCTAGAAGGACCTCAAACTTTCCACCTATTTCTACTGGTTTCATGAACTTTGTAGAGATTACGTCACTTCCTACGTAATGAAGTCACTTCCTGTTGAAAAGTATAAAGGCAAGCTCTCAAGCCAAGAAGAGTCAGTTGGATTTTGATCAGCAAGCAAGCTGGTGAGCTAATAAGAAACCTTTGAGCGCTGTATTGAGATTTAATGATAATCACTGTTGTGAATTCTTACTAGTGCTGCGTAATACTTGTGCTACGTTTCTTTTCCTAGAATATTTGTAAAATAAAGAGCTTTATTTTTTTTAAGTCCTGCTTATTGGATTGCATTTACGTACACCCACAAGTCAATTTTGTCACAATATAATAACTCCTTATATTAAACTGCTAAATCAATTATAAGGTTACAATTTAACTGCTTTTAAAAACTGAACATAATGGTCACAAAAAGGATGAATAACTTCTCACTCAAACTTTCAGAAAAATAATTTTATCGAGTGTATAAAAAACCTCTTTTTGAAAAGTTGATTCAAACTTCCTCATGAAGTTCGGTGCACTTATTGTAAAGGTCAGGAAACGCAATTCAGAAATTCAACCACAACATCTATTTTTTTAAAGCAGTTAACTAACGTTTTCCTTCTCGCCTTACCCTATGACTGAAACAATTCTAATATAATTAATCATCTTTAAGATGGAAGACTTGATGTTTTCTTGTCGTTGAAAAATAGTTTTTTTGCCTATATTCCGGGGGGCTGCGAATCATCTTTTTATTTCCTCATAAAATTCCTATGTTAAAGGCATTTTCTTTGAAATGATAAAAGTTGACCTTTGAAATTTTTCAACTCGGAACATAACGAATAAATGTTCGCTAGAAATATGCATTACATATTTCACAATGCGTTTTCTTTATTCTAGAAAATGTTCCACTTTTTAAGAAATAGAAAGAAACGGATCGGTCTTTTCTCGGAATTTTTATATGCTTTCGCAGCCTTTTGTATATCCATTTCCTTGAAGTGTTGAACCGAAAAAAACCCATCCATTGTAGAGATTCATAAAATTTTATGTAGAAAGCCATTTTATTTTTGTGAATCAAGATGCTTCAAACTATGTTAAATTTTTTTCATGCCAGACTCCTTTATAACAATGTGACTTGGAATATTATTATTACGTAGATTACAGACTGTTTGAAGTTTATCTTCAAGTCAATGAATTTTATATCATGAATGTTATAGTTTATCAAATTATGAATTTAAAAAAGAATGAATTAAAGAAATTAGAGAGTAAAAGAGAAACCACAAAAATGTGTAACCAGAAGTGCAACCGGATCACATTAGCATCCATTTTAATGGATAGTAAAATACTTAAATAACCTTCATCTGTCTGTAATTATGTACAGTCATCAACAAAAGAAATGGGACACCTCTGTAATTCTGGTATTTATTATCAGCTCTTCACAGCACTAGTGTCGATGTTAATGGCTTAAAAAAGTGGGCGTTACCTGTCAACAATAGGAATTTGTAGTTTTTTTGTAAATATTTCGGAAATTATTATAGATATACACTTGAGCTTTTGGATACGGTGTTATAACATCCCACCTTTGCTTTCTTGTTAAAATTTTATTATGTTACAATTCAACTTTTTTCACAGTCATATTTACAAATTTTTTTAAAAATTATTAATTTTTTTCATGACTTTACGTAAAAAAATAGTGTTCTTTGAGTGAATGAATTTTTTTTTTGAGAAATACATACTTCTTTCCGAGATATCGTCAAAAGTTCCTAAAATTCAATTAACATAGGAAAGGTCATTTTTCAAAACCCTATAACTTTCGAAATTTTAATTAGAACTCAATAAAAATTTTTTGGGAGGCTGATTTCATGTCGGGGAGTCGATTCAGCGAAAAGAAATTGATAGGCTTAATGGGAAAATTCCGAGGTAGCTGTTAATTAACTATGTTAATTAACTCTGTTAATCAGTTTTTTTATCTGAATAAACCTGTCCTCTTGAGACATTCACATCAACACTACTTTTGTGAAGACCCGATATTAAATATTAAAGTTATAGAGGTGTCCAATTTTTTTTGTTGACGACTGTACAAAGGAATAAGTTAGGCGGGGGGAAAATTATATGTACAGAAATCCCATATTTTAATGTTTCATCCAATAACACTAACGTGGCAAGACGCTCTAGATGAGATGGAATAGACTTTGCTATTAACTCTTTATTCCGGAATGAACATAAATGTCCGGTTTATGAATAAAGTATACCGGATTGTCCCATTTATATATTGTTAAATAAAAAGTAAAAAACTGTAAGAAATTATAAACTAGATTTAACAAAAAAAAATAGATCCTGAAGAATTCTCCTACTCATTCTTTACTATATACACACTAAAGTCATCCATTTGAATAATGGTAGCTCAACATCACGATTCCCTGAATATTCTCACATTACGCTGCTTGCATGCTCTTGCTATCAAACGTTTCGGATTAAATGGAAAAACCTCAGTTTTTGAATCGTTGTCCTGATTTGACCTTCTCTTCCACCTACTCCATCCACAGTGTCTCGAGTTTAAAGTTAGGAATAGAGTAGACTGTATGTCAACAATAGTAGAGTCAATCATTGTTTTTCGCCCTTTATCCAGGCTGTCACTAATACCTGATTCGTTATCATAAAGGAATAATTCATATTTGAAAAATTTAAGGAGAACATTACCTTGATTTATTTTTTAAAAAAATCTGCTGAATTCTTCTCCATCTCATCAGTTATTATTTGAAGACATGTATATCCTACACCAGTTTAATAATAATTTGTTTTATTTAAGTCCCGTCCTATTATTTTGGTCAGTGGCAACTCAAGTTTACAATAAGAGGAAAGCAGAGGTCCCAGATATACGAGACATTCAGGATTTTTACTCTTTATCTAAACTTAAAAAATTACTTTGCCCCATAGCCTAGAGCCTAAATAGTGTTTTGTGTTAAAACTTAGAGAAGCTAATCGATTTTACCAAAGCTCCGAGTTTTTTTTAAAGTAATGACTTAATTAATTTTCCCAATTTATTAATTACGTGGAATTTACTATTTACGAAACTGGACTCAAGCATAAGATGTGATTAAAATTCTATAATTTTGTTTCTCAGACTATTTTTTTTTAAAAAAAACGAAGAGCTGAAAAATAGTCCGTTTAATTAATTAATGCTTAAGAATTATCGGAATTTTCTTAAAACTTGTAACAGCGAAATTTTGAAGTTTCGAGAAGCCAACAAAATAATACACAATTCTTAAAAAAATGAAAGAAATATGAAATATATATAAAGAATTTTAGAACTGACAATTTTCATTTTATGCAGTTTTTGAATTAACCTTAAAAAGGATTTTAACGTTCATTTGATTTCCAAAATGTTTAAAAAACTGCCATATCCTCACCATTCTTATTGTAAGATTTCACTATGACCCGAGAAACGGTAATTTTCTTTATCTAAAGATGAAAGAGAAAAAGATAAAGAGAAGAAAAGAGACTTTTACAGCTTTTAGTTATCTATGAAGTACAATTTTAATTATCTTTTCGCTTTTTCTTATTTATGAAAGATTCTTAATCTAAATGCAAATTCTTAATGTGGAGAAAACTTATAAATTGTCATTTTCTCAAAAATACATTCGTAATGTTTCAAAATTGTTTTGTCTTCTCTTCAGGTGGATTTTTTTTCAAAAATTCTATAGTAGTTTATTGTGCTATTCACTGCTGAAACTTATTTCGGATAGAATGTTTTCAACTTACCTTATATGGAAAGAAAATAATTAAGGAATTGTAAGTAAATGTTTCAAACATGAATGAAAAATTCTGTTTCTTGATGTCACGTTTACATGTTACTTTTTGCTGTTAAAACAATTCTTGGGAATTCAATCTTTCTTGGTGCCTCGTAACCTTTTAAATTAATGTATTCAAAGGTGCCATTAGTCTCAAATAAAAAGGTTTTAGAAAAAATAGCCCTCTCGTTTCTAGTCTTTTAATAGAATTCTTAAAATTAGAGAGAAGTTACCAAAGTTTTATATGGCAACTTCAATTTTTCTATCATTCTGAAAGCAAGGATAATGACAGAAAAATGTCGTAACCATTTACTTCTTTTTCTTACATCTTCTCTACCCTTGCCAAAAACATTGCAGTTGATGGCATTGCATTTGCTTCCATCAGCTGCAATGCTTTTGGCAAGGATAGAGAAGATGTAAGAAAAGTAAGTAAATAGGTACGACATTTTTTCTGTCATTATCCTTGCTTCCAGAAAGTGAAAGAAGTAATTGAATGATCAGTTATAAGGAGGGCGAGGGTTGAAACGAATTTTGGGTCCACTGGTTTTGTCCAATTAGATCTGCAATACATCAATAGAACTCAGAGGATTTGTGTGCATACGTTGTTTTGCAATCAAATGAACAATACACACACACACATTTTATATTTATATTATTGGCATAAATACGAATTATGATTTAATAAACAGCTTGTGCTCCGTAATATAATAAAACAGAAAATATATGTGTCTGTCTTTCGGTCACAAGAGCTCGTATACGGTGAACGGTAGCGACATGAAATTTCCATATGACATTCCAGGGTACATTTCTAGGACATCTGTGCTGTTTTAAACTTTCAGAATTAATTCATTGATTCTATTTCCATTGCGGTTCAATACTTTCTCTAATTGTAATTAACGTTTCAAAAAAATTCATTTTTAAAGCAATTTGAAACAATACTTTATATTCTTATAAAATTAGATTCATACCAATTCACCTTTTCATCAAATTCTTTACTCTTGGTGCCTTTCTCACTGTTAAAGTTAAGATTAGGAATATAGCTTTCCTTGGACATTTTTTAACTTCAAGGCAGACTTTTTACTTCCTGTTTTATTATTTAGTTATTCCCCTTTTAATATGGTTGCACATTAATCCAAGGACTTCAGTTAATTACTCTCTTTACGAGATGTTTTGCTTAATTGACAAATTTTTAAATGATCCTAATGGGTGTGGTAAGTCTTTCAGAATTACTTATTCCGGTTCCTATTGAAAGGGTTTAGGGGGAAATAAAAAAGTTTTACCGATATATTTGTCGCAAGAAGTCCTCCTAAACGGATTGCGCAGATTTAGTGCTCCGTAACTGTGCGTTACTTATATGAAAAAAAGGGGCTACTCCATTATTTACAAAAATGAAACTGTTACATTATAGGGCTTTTTTTATTACTTTTTGGAATGCGTTTAATAATTTAATGACCACCTTGTATAATATAAATTTCTAATGCATAAATTTATTCTCCAGGAAATGTTTGGCACCATAATATTTTCATTCAATGCAAAAAAAATAAACATTCAGTTGACTTTATCTTTTGTCAAATTTCGAACATCTAAAACATTGAAATGAAATGAATAAAACATAGAACACCCACTTTTCGATAAGAAAACAGAAGTAGAATAAAAAGATTTGTACAAATACTAAACTGAAATTTCCTACACGAAGTGCAAAGAAATATAAATTGAGTTAGACACTAAATTCAGTTTTTAAAGAAAGAAAATGAATCATTTTCTACAATATGTGAACTAAAAGAATAGTACAACCGATTAAAAAAAATATTTGAACAAAGATTTGCAATCTGCATTAGTATAAAATTACCTTTCGAATATAAGAGTTTGCCTGTCGAAGCTTTTTCTCGATAACGCGGTACCGCATTAATCAAAGAAATCCAAATAAATTAATAAAGAGATTTCTTCGCTTCCTTTTTCAGGTGATCATTTCTATCATATTTTGATTATTCTTCTCCTGGTGTCCCATTTCTTATCTGATTCTCAAAGGTTCATGTTTCCTAAGTTTGCAGCGGAATTAATTATCGAATAACATTTCAAGGCATCGTTTCTCATCATAGTTTAGTTTTTATGAAGGAGAAATTTCGCAATACATGCGCAAAAAGAACGATTTGTAATTAGGAAAAGGAATTCGACATATGCTGTGTTTTTACCTCAGTTCGTTTTCTGAATGATATTAGGATATGTATTTGGTTTCTTGGTTATAATTAAATAAGAACTAAGAAAAAAGTTATTTTTCGTCTTTTGGAATGCAAAATGAAAAATCGGAAAAAGATATTCTTTCGCTCAATTTGATATTTCATTAATTGATTTAAAAAAATTAAGATTACGTCTCAGCAAAATGAAGGCATTTTTGAAGAATTTAAGAAAGAATAAATATAGAAATAAAGACTCATGTATGCAAAGAGCAAAGAAGATATTTTAATTCTCAGATTGTCTTTAAAATATTTTATATAAAATTGAATGAAAAATTATTTTTTATATATAAAATTATATAATGTTTTAAAAGCAAATGTTTTAATTATATAAAACATTTGCTGTAAAAAAAATTTAAAAACATTTTGTAAATGATATTTAGCATTATAATCCTTAATTTTTCGACTATGCAATTATCTTCACTTTTCTTAAAAAATTTACTATTTGCCAAATTTCACATTCTTAAGAAACTAGAAAATCACCCGTCATGGTTTGACGGGTGCATATTTCCTCTTCATTCGAGAGATTTCCCGTCAAATTTGACGCGCTTAAATAGATATATATGAGAGAGAAATGTTTAACATTGATTGGAAACAAATAAAATAAACATATGTTTTATGACAGGAAATATTTTTTTATTTACATATTATTTAAATATTTCATTATTCAAAAACCCTCTTTTGTAAACGACATTCCGTGTGAAGTATTTTTCGTTGTTTAATAATTTTCCTTTTACTTCAGATGTCTTTGTGTAAATTTTAACGCGATTGGGAATCCTAGACCTTGAAAGTGCAACATAGAGCTGTCTATGTGAAAAGACAGGCTCATCGAGGTAAATTCCAACATGATCGAAAGTTTTCCCCTCTCGATTTGTTGATAGTCATCGTGTAAGCTGGAATTAACGGGAACTGGTGGCGGTTGAGAACGAATGGTAGATTCACGTCGCTGGTGGCTAATTTAATTCTTGGTAACAAAACAACATCGCCACGATTGCATTCAGATACAATTTGGCGTCCAAACTATATCACACGCATGATATACCACTGACGTAATTTACTACTTTCTATTAAAAAACGGAAATTAATTTGAAATATAGGATTAATATAATTTAAAATTTCTCGGGAACTATTGATCATAGAGAGATAAATTTTATATCAATCGATAGCAAATTTTATTTCACTATTTTAGAGCTATTAAATTTGAAATTAGAACGACAATTACTCTTAAATTTAAAATTACTGAAATTTAGTTCCTCTAACAATGAAATAATGCTGTTTAACGTCTCGCAGTGCTATGGCGCGAGTTTTATTGTTGGTGACGTCAGAGCGTTACCGGAGGATGTGTGCTATTATATTAGTAATGCATTTACTATTACTTCCATTAAATTATTCTCCGATTCTATCTCTTCATAAATACCTTATTTCTTTGGATGTCCCTTAAAATCTATCGTCAAAATTAAAAATATCTTTGCAATGATATATATATATATATCTTTCTAAATAAATCTATTTCTCATTGCACGGATGTACTGCTGCATTGGCGCATTTACCGTGTTGGTAAAATTTTATTTCTTATATGACTTAGTGTCAAAATTTATGTTGAGCATAATGATGTTTCCTCATGTGTACTTTATTTGAATTAGATTTTCTTCGGTTCGATTAATGTTTTGATGGTCAACGCTCATTTTGTGTTTGTATAATATATAAGCTCCTTACTATATACAGGATATTTCAAACAAACGGGGCAAACTTTAAGGATAGATCTGGCTTACGATAAGCATCCAAAATCTCATAGGAACACGGGTGCGTAAGCGCAATCTCAATCTGGAGGCAGCAGATGGCATTTAAAATAAGACACCGCCGGTCAAAATTGCGGACGCTTTTTGAAATCTGGACATTTTTCCAATATTTCTCTGAATTTCGACCATACAAAGAATAGGTTTTAACTCACAATTCACATTGAAATTTCGGTCATGAATGCATTTAGGCGACCGATCCGAAATTGATGAAGTCGAAAAGGTATTTTAGCTCACCCAGCGTCATAGAAAGCTGATAATGGTTTGCAATTTTCATAAATTCTTTTGTGCGATGTGTGCAATATTTACATGCATCTTCGTAAAAAATAGGACAAATATTCGGGAAGATATAAAAGTTTTCTTAAAAAATCCGAAATTTCCCACCTCTTTTTTATTTATAACACGAATATTTTTAAACCAAATTGCACGAAAATTACTGAATTCATGGCAATATATTAGCGAAGTATTGTATAAAAATTTCAAATAAATACTCATATTCTCTAAAATTCAAAGTATTTGTATTAAATACTTTTTACTGAGCATACAAGAAAGGTAGCGTTATATTTTTTTCACATTTTAACAGATAGATATATAGGGCACCTTATATAAAAATTCCGGTTCAATATCAGTATTTTTGCCAGCGCTGCATTATTTTAAATGCCATCTGCTGCGTCCAGATGGCGTTTGCGTATCCTTATTTCTATGCGATTTTAGATGCTTATCGGATGCCTGACCTACCCGTAAAGTTTGGCCACGGTTTTTGAAACACTCTGTATATAAGCGTCTTAAACCCCCTGAACTTGAGAATGACTACAGCTACAATAATATAAGTTATATATACAATAATATAAGTACAATAATATAAGCCAGTTGACGCAATTACAGCGTCAACGGACGACAAACTGTGGTATTAGCATTCTTGTCTTGAAATTGCACGATTTAGGGAAATTTTCGCCTTCCTGATTGCCTATAGGAATTTTTCATAGGAAACACAGTAATTAATAATATAGTTGTGTTTGCTATTAGAAGGTATAGTGATATATGTTATCTGAGATGTTTTCTTTTGGTAGGTTCGAAACCTGCGAAAGAAAATCTAAGCAATCTTTGAAGTCTCTAACACTAGCAGCCAACAACTTTGAAGTCTATAACAAACTGACAGGACATACCATTTCATTTTATTCATTTATTTTGATTTACAAAACTTATTTTATATCCAAAATCTTAATACGCAGTCTGTCACTAAATAGCGATCGAGAGTTTTAATCATCAAATATCGTCGCAAAGCACACACATATGGATCTACATCTTTACAAATTTTAAAACAAATTTTATGGCCAATCCTTCGAGGCCATCAGCAAAAGTAACTATGGTGCCATTAAAAATAATAAAATATCGTTAAATTGCAATAAGCTAATTAAACTAAGCTTCGATGTTAAGAACATGAAAGATAAAAATTGAATGGTTTCACTGAATGCTAAAATTCCCAAGGTTCTCTTTCCTGATAATTTTCAGCGTACTAAAAGTCAAAGAGGTGCGCTTTTGATAAGAATATTTCTATATTGCTCATTCGCGAATTCCTAAAAGCTCTTAACGCAACTATCCGCTTGAGAATATTAGTTCGAAGGATTAGAAGGCCTCAGGTGATGACAGAACACCATTCGAATAAAATAAATTAAAGCATTTATCCGATGCAAATTTTCATAGCTGTTAAACAAAGGTTTGACACCGTAAATGAGCTACTTCGAATTTAGTTCCTGCATTAAGTTACTTATTAAACTGCAAGGTAATTATTTATTCCGAGTGTTGTTTGGATATTTGGATTATTGCGTGGATTTCTGATGAAATATTTGGTAAACTAATTTTGTAAGATCTTTCGTGAATAATAACCTTTTCTCAATAGACAACTTGGTTACTTTTTTAAAGTGGGAATAAGATATCAAAATAAGTTTAGATGGTTTCATGTTTTGCAGAACTATGCTTAAGATTAAGAAACGTTTATTCTGAAAAATGTGATTTCCTTACAATAAATCCGAAGCTGATATGATTATATCATTATATATTCAACGAAGTAAGTGAATTATATACAATTCCGTCTTTCAAAGAAAAAAGTATTCATTGGAACTAAGAGCGGTTTCACAGAAGGAAATATGTGCTACTAAATATTTTCGCTTCACGGATTAAATAGTGTTCAGATGTTGGTGATAATGCACCTTCACTGTCATCTTATTTTTTTATTAAGACGATTATTTGATTTCATAACGATTAAATTTTTCTGTTTTATTCAATATACACCAGTTTATCAGGTTTAAACTCTATCGTAAACCTTTTGGCCCGGAGATTAGACTTCATTCCTTATTGGTAAATAAATTGCATTTTTATATGGATTTTTATGTTTTCAGTGCTCTTAAGGAATTAGGGAATACAATTATAATTAAAGAAACTTGGAAACAATCTCAGATTGTGATGTTTTTGTGCACGCACGTTACTCAGGTTTCAATCAACTTAGTCTTTTTTTTAAAGTAAGTACAACTATATTTATGCCATACTCAGTGTAAAATAATTTAAATTGTTCTTATTAAACAATAATTTAACCTTTTTAATAACATATTTAAGCAATTTTGAATAAATCTTTTTCTGGGATATATTGTCCCAGTCTTGTTTAACAGAGGGACAATATACCCCATCAGTTATCAAATTACTAAAATATTTTTTTACGAAGCTGTAAAGTTGTTAGGTAAAGCTTACCTTAGGGCAAGAAAGAGACCTTTACAGATATTTTGCTGAGATAGTCCCTGTCGACTATACGATTGCGACATAGTTTCCCTAGGAGATTTCCAAGAAGCGGGAAAAGTGAAAAACTATAAACTTATATACTTCTTTTATTTATTATTCTTGTATTTGTATTATTATCAATTTTATTTGTATTATTTCTTGAAAATTTTATTTGTATATTTTGAAAATTTCGTATTTTTTTTTGTTTTTTATTTTGTATTTTGAAAATTTTATTTGTATTATTTATTGAAAAACTATAAACTTATATAGTTCTTTTATTTGTATACTTCTTTTATTTATTATTCTTGTATTTGTATATTTATATACTTTTATTTGTATATTTAATTTGTATACTTCTTTTAGCATTTCAACATTAAGATAAACTACTTCTCATAGTTAAATTTTAATCGGGCAAAAGTCGGGTCGAAAAGGTTAAAGATATTCTGAAGATGAACTTAAGTAAACCCTAGATACACTGATATCCAAAAGTGATACAAATTCTTAAGATACTAAGTAAATGGTGTTAATATGGATACTATGGTTCACAATCAGTTGTTGAGAACAGGGGTATCGTACATTTTAAAATGAAGATTCTGTCACGAGGACAATTTTGGAGCGACCAGAAACTGATGAAGACAAAAAGGGATTTCGATTAATTCCGTTTCACAGAAAGCTGATAACGGTATGAAACTTGCATCAATGGTTGTGTTTTATGTGGATAATATTTATGCATTTTCGTAAACATATTACAAATGTTTGGGAAGATATAAAGGTTTCTTTAAAAAATACCAAATTTTTTTGCTTATAAATTGTACAGTTTTAAACCAAATTGTATGAAACATACGGAAAACTTGAAGATATGAAAAAGTGGCCCTACATTAAAAATTTAATTAAGCACTTTGAATATACTGCAGAAAATATGAGCATTTGTAGGAAATACTTTTCACTGCACATGTGTGAAATGTATCGCAATTTTTCTTTCATAACTTAAGAGCCAGATGTATAAAGCAACTTATTTAAAAATCCCAGTTCAATACCATTAATATTGAGAAAGTTATCGACATTGCAATACCTTAACTGCTTTTGCAGCTGAATTGCCTCAATTTCGTTTCTCTAAGAGAAGCAAATGAAGATTCATGCAGTTTTTAACTGATATTTTTTTTACTTGAACCTTCGAAAAGTTATAATCGAAATGTAATTTAATTTAGCAGCATACATGAGTTTTCAGGATAGTCAACCTTCATAAAATTCAATATTACTGTTTGAAGATTATTCTTACTTTACGCTTTCAGCAGCTAATTTATAGGTCAAATTTAATACTTCTTATTCCTTATAGTTAATTGCACAGCTATCGATAAAATTGAATTTAAATTCACATATTCCAAATTTTTATTACTTTACGATGGCGATACCATATTTTTTTAGATAGCACTAATCTTTATATCAATGATTTTCATTTGAAGAAGTCGAATTATTTCCATTTTGAATCAAATTTCGGCATTTGTATTTCGTATGAATGTTGTCTTATCAAATACTTGTACAGATTTAAAAAATTATTATGCAGGACTCTATTGAAAAAGAACAATCGGACACCTCTGCTATTTTGCTATTTGTTGCCTAATTTCTCTTTCATTGTCACTTTTTAACAACCGCTTTTTAGACAAGATTTTAAGCTATCATATAGCTAACAAATATTTTTCTTAATTTTTTGTTAGATAACTAAATAAGTCTTGGATGACTTCAAACTAATCAATAAATCTATTGACAGCAATTGTCCATCTAAGGTAGTTTTAAAAGGAAATTGAACTTATTAATATCCCCTGTCTGTTTTTAAGCGTAAAAGAGATTTCAGACAAAGTAACTACTTAATTTTTCTTCTTCGCGTAGCTAAATAAATAAAATTTCTGACAAGAATTTCAATCGTACATTCGTACTGATTTAATACAATTCCACAAAAACTGTAATCTTGCTACAAAGATATTTTTTGCTAGTCATTAAACAGAAGAAAATCTTTTCGTCTTCTCTAAGATTTATTTATTCGGTTTCTACATGAGTCAAAGCACTTTTTTCCCGATTGTTTCAATTCAGCTCTTAAAATTCAATCATAAAACAACAAAAAATCTTATTTTAAGGTTAAGGTAAAAATATTTAACCTTAACAGAAAGGTTAAAAGACTTTCCCCTTTTCTACCTGGAATAAACATCTTAAGAAAAAAGTATTCACGCTGAAAGTATCTTTTGGATCTTCCTGAATTGAGAAGAATCGTTATGCCCCAAATGATCTTTTCCCAGTAAGAAATGGACTTCGTTTAGTTCAACTTCCACCATCTATTTCTTTGAATCATTACCATATGAAGTTAATCCATTGGGCGTGAAAAATGGCGTTCACTATTTTTATTCTCACTTCGGAAATTTTTTTCGAGGAAATAGGATGTTTGTTCATATACGAGCTTTATAGCGTAGAAATGGAAATAAATATTACTAGAATAAGGGAGGAGAAACGAGATCTAAAAGTGAAGGCAATTTCTGCAGTTGACCGTCTAGAATTCTTGGAATCTCTTGTCCTTCCAGAAGATGAACTGTAATGATTTCATCTTCGGATTTCTTCAATAACAAGCTCATTGCCTTCTTAATGATATAAACTGCATCAACTCTAAGAATTAATTTTAAAAATAGCTTTTCTAACTTAGAGAAATTCGAGTCTTTGAAATAATTTAAGTTGATTCAATTCTTTAATGTCTTTTTAGACTATTTCATTTTGCAGATGTTTGTTTTGAAGTCGATTATCACTACTATGTTAATTGTTCTTCTAGATCGAGTAATTTTCCTTCCATTAAAAACATATGAAAAAAAGGAATAGAATGTAATGCATTAATGTCACGATATTGTTTCCATACAATTTACAATGTATTGTTCATTATGATTAAACTCGCATCATCTCAGCATTATAATTCATGCAAGCACTTCAAATTTAATTAGCCGCTAATAAATGTTTTGTCGTTTTAGTTTTGTAGTTAGCATGAGAAAGGGGGCATATTAGCGTATTTAATACTCGAGTTCATACATCCACTACTGAACAAAAGTATTGCAAGCTTGATAAAATGCAAAACATTTGGAATTAATTTGAATGCAGAGATTCACAATCAGTTGCGAAGAATCGTGGGAACTCGCATTTTACAGTGAAGAATTTGTCATGAGGACAAATAGGGGACAGTCACAAATTTACAAAGTCGAAAATGATTTCCGATTTGTCAATTCTCAATTAGAAGTCGCTTTGAAATCCTAGGGTGTACAAAAGCCGAGGGGTGTACAAAAGCCGAGGGGTGTACAAAAGCCGAGGGGTGTACAAAAGCCGAGGGGTGTACAAAAGCCGCGAGTTTATCAATTCTTGGTTTTATCTTTTGGATAAGCTTTTCATTTCTGTCGGGTTAAATTTAGTATTAATCTGGACGGAGTAGTCAGTTCCTTCATTTAAAATTTACAGATCGTGTAAAATCTTAAACTCGGCAAAATTTTAAAGCTTGCATAAGAAATTTCTATTTACTCGCGTTATATAAAGTCCTGCCATTCCTTTTGCTCAACATTAATAGTCCTTGAAGTATAAAAAATCGATAAAAACATTTAAGGATTCTCTCGCATGGAATTTGGGACAATCTACTTTCCTTTTAAGTTTAAATTCTTCAATAGTTGTCACCAATGGTTGAAGCACAAATAACACTTCGTGAATTCAAACCGATTCTCCGATATTCCCTCATTATACAAGATATTGAGCTCATGGATTACAATTGTTCTAACTAGTCTAACCCATAGTGAGCGAATTCCGTTTCCCTTACCAGCACTACTTCTACCCCGTTAACACGTGAAGTATCGGTTCCCTGGGCACCGGTACTTCCCGTTTAGGTCGCCGGTCCCAAACAACCTAAAAGGAAAGTCAACAGGAACCGCCATATTACTCGACGTGTTAACATCTATTCCAACTCTCCTCGGCTCCCAACCTGATGTTTCGATTCATTCCTGAAAACAAAGTGTAATTTCGACTTTTAGCATTGGCTTTTACAACTATCGATACCCATTGGAGATTTATTCCTACCAAATGCAACGAATTACAACGTACCGTTCTAAACAATGCACACAAGTTTTAAGAGAAGGGAATGTAACGAATTTTAGCCCGAATGCACACGCTAGTTTAGGTACTTCAGTTTAGGAATAGTTGAGGATTCAGTCGATTGTAATCGACCTACTTGCGGCGAATCGATAACCTTGTTTGTGGCTTGTGGGTTTTACGACTTTATCCGACAGAGAGTTTGAGGAAACAATCTACATATTGGCAACATGAAATAAGATTCAAAATTCGTGGAATATTGTATGATCAAAAAATTAGAGTAAAATTGGCTAATCGAGAAAAGTGAGACTTGTCGCACATACGATATGGTTGCCTTTACTCTCGGTAAAGTGCAGATTAAAGAAATCTGCCCCTGCCAGAGAAAGGCTAAACTGCAGTTTGTATTAATTTTTAAAACTAAACTATCGTTAAAACCTTCAAGGTCGACTTTTTCCACCTTATTCGGTTCGATATAAAAGTAAGCTTTAGATTTATATATTAACACTTGAGTATTAATCTACTTCGCATTAAAATTTTGTTGGATATTTCACCATTAATCCATGTCTAGTCTACGTGGATTTCCATTATCCATAAGCATCAATACCTTAGTGTTTATTAATAATGAGACGACTTTTCTGTAGCTTTAACTTGCACCTTGGATGCCCGCAAATTTAGTTTGCTTTGAGACATTTAAAATACAAGGTTTACATGCTATTATACTAATTTGACATCAAGCTTTGTGAAATTTAAGGGCGGAGGGAAAACTTGATCTTTGGCATTAATTCGACAGCTTTCTCTGAAACCCGTTAGTCATTACTGTCATGCATATTAGGTTTTTTTTAACCTTATGCATTTTAGAGCAAGGCTTCCGCCCAAGCGAGCCAGACATCGGAACAAATTTGAGGCTCCGATATAAAGTACAAACGAATTGATGTCGTTTATTTTTAGTATTCGCGAAATCCATTTACTTAGACTTGGAATCGAACATAGGTCTTAGACATACAATCCTAGTACCAATGTGGAATCTGTTTAAAGGCTATCGCTTCCAATAATTTCGTCCGTTTCATTTACCCTTCTATTTTAAGTTATTCCTAGTTAACGAATTTAATAAAATTTGAATAAACCAAGAAGTGGATGGATATATTCCATGAAGTTCCCATGCACAAAACAATTTAATTAAAGTGTAAATTAATTGCAGATCAAAATGCACAGATTATTCTTCTGTTTCGTAGATCAACGCTGAGAACACTAATAATCTTAACAATATAATCTTTGCTTCATTACCGATTCAAGTCGCTTTAAATAAACAAGACCATATTTGACATACAGTTACACGTTTGGTTGAAGTGTATTACTTCACTGTTCGGCATTTAGGCATCCCAGCCATCTGCAAATCCTTTTTAGAACGCCATAGGATACATAAAGAGGAATCTTGATACAAGTCAATCCGCTTCAGAATCTAGGCCCATTCGAGTTCGACGAAAGGAATTGTTCTGGATTCCTGAAAAAATGCATTCAATAAATACTTATGCATGCGAATGAGCAAGATTTAATAAGCCATATTTAGATTTAAACGAAACAAGATCTTGAACTATAGATAAAATTTCCATGCAAATTGAGCAAGACGGAGACTATAAATTTAACTAAAGTTAAAATAGCACTTCATGATAGACAAATTTTAGAAAATCTGCACTATAGTTTTCTTCGCACAGAAAAGGAATTAAAGGAAGACAAGACATTCTTGTTTGCAAAATAATCATGATAAATGGAAAACTACACTTTCAGTGCCATGACACACGTCCGAGGCTCGGAACTTTTAATTAAATGACCGTTATCTGCTATAATAGATAAAGAATTAACTATTTAGTTTCACTCTTGATGTGCGAGAATATGTACGTGGTCTGCCGGCAACTGTTAAAGCGATATGAAGCCAATCTATTTGGCAAGATTTGAATTTTGTCTTATGGGAATAATACACAAGCGGCTAAGGAATTAGCATTTTCAGTTCGACAGTATCGCTCGATTTCCGCTTTTCACACCACAGCGAAAACGTTAGAAAGGGCGATCACTGAAGAGATTTAATAGTCAAAAGAATTTACAGAAATCAAAACATGGTAAACAGGCTTTTCGCCAACCTGCACCAATCCAAGTTTAACCCTCAGACTACAGATTCTCAATTGCTATTTAGATGCAACGATTGCAAGAATGTTCAAATACCGTTGAAAGCAGCGAATTGTTATTTATATGCAAAGCTTGATTGGTAAAATACGATTCAAAGACATAATATTCAAAATAAACACTTTAGCTTACAATAATCTTGGGGATATAACAGAAAATAGACGCACTTCCTACCCCCTGAAATTGCGTGATAAGTCGGAGGGTAAAAATAGAGATTCACCTGCCAAAATGGAAATTCTAGAAAAGGCTTCTTACACGGAGAGGATGTAGGAAAAACCTACCTACTTTTCATTACAGCAATATTCAGTAACGTTTACAGTATTAGACAAGATTAGGCTTGAATCTCCAATCGCGAATCACGTTTTGAAAGCTAGACTCGAATCTAAAAATTTGTACTGCATAAAATATATTACGAAACTCTCCAATGATCCGAAGTATTGCATTCTCATAAGAAATAATCTTCTGCCAGGATCGATTTCTTTCCAGACACAATATTGCCATTCTTAAACTGAAAAACTGCATAATTAAAATTTCATTGCTTTTTGTATTTGAATTTTAGAATCAAATTTTAAATATTTCAGATAGAGTTCCATAATAATCATGATCCAAAAACCATGCGACTACAAAAGCATAAGCAAGAGAACATTACCAAGTTTATTTCAAAATTAGTGCTTTCAGATATTTTAATTTACTGGGTAATCGACATGTAACGAGCCTACCACGTTTCGACCATCTTATTTGATCTTTTACCTTGTCAACAGAATCTGGGATTTTGGGTTTTCCCTTTCGAATCCCAAAAGTTTGAAAAATTCGGCCGAAAAGAAAGCTTTGAAACTTCTACGTAGAAGAGCCAAGAATAGCGATGATACTTATTGGTTTCTGCAGGAAGTTTCGCTACTCCAGATTTCAGTACGAGACCAGTTGGACTCGCCATTTAGTTACAAGGAAGTTTTAAACAAGCAATAGTACGATTGTGTCCTCTGGCATTTAGAAATTGCCTTTGTACTTTTGCTTACAAAAATAACTTATGAAAACAGTTTCCTACAAAATTATCGAGGAGTGCCACGTTTACACAAACCAATAGACGAGATCGTTACAACAGCAATCGTCAAACAACGAACATGAGGTTTTAAATCCGTTACATTGATTTCTCAAGTTAGTTACAATAGTCTATGAAACTGTTCAAACTTAACATTGAAGATTTTCAGTCTTGGTTGTGGGAAGAGATTTTTAAGCTCCACGGGTGATCGCTTTTTCCCATCTATTAACGTTATGGGACCTTTCAATAAACGACTGCCGTCATTACGCAGGTGGGATTTAGCCTATAAAGAAAAGTCCGAGTTAAGATAGCGGTAGGCTGTAAAGCTTTTGCACAGTTTTCTACATGGAAGAACACGGTACATTTATGCCAAGGCAAAGATAGATTGGAATTACTGATGGCAAATATAAAACAAATACTAGAAATTAGCATAACAATTCGTACTATAGTAAATATGGGACGTGGACGTAAGAAAAATAAAACATTAGGTAAAATTTAAAAAAAAATAAAATTAGAATAAATTAATCTAATAAAGAGTTGCAAATACAATCTGAACTATGCTCTTTATACTAATTTTATCTGGGGAATCTTGAACCAAGTCGAAAATATTTAAAGTGCTGAAGTTCTTCGGAAAATATTAATATTTAAATGCTTTTTAGGGGCAATCAAGATATATTGCCCTACTTGATAGAATCAAGATGTCAGACTCCAAATCTTGCATTAGTCAAACAAGGCAAGAGAATGTGAAGCAAAATCAAACGGGTCGATTTCGAATAGTACAGTGGCAAGACTAGTGTTGTTCCGCCTTCAACACATACTACTACCGATGCCATCCCTCTGATGATTTTCTTGATGATCCATAGTGTATGCAAGCCTCAATCAGGCACCTTTTACTAATCAAAATAATAATTTCTTAAAAGTGTTTTCATTAGAACAATCTGTCAACCAATCAAAATGTCCCTGATTGATTTTTTTTCAGCCTGATTTTTCAGAGTACATTTGCATACAACTTATTTGTCTCTATTTGTCTGGGAACTGCGATGACATGGTGATACAGTCATAGCTTCGGGATCGGAGGATTGCTGATTCGAGATATGATTTCCCTGATGATCCATAGTGTATGCAGACAATATGGAACCGTTTACCAATCAAAATGATAATTTCTTTTAAAAGTTTTTCATTAGAACAATCAAGAAATATTCAGTATTTTCAGAGTCAAGATGTACAACAACATAGAAATATGATGTAAATGGCAAAATCACGCTTCATTAAAAATTTCAAAAGACTTCATTTTATTGATCCAAGATCTTCAAGTTCACAAAGTCAACATAAAAAATTCAGACAGTCATTTCCATCTCCATTTCCAATCAATAAATTTGGTATTATTAGAAATAACTTAAAGTTTTTTCTTTTTGGCCGACGAAAGATTAAATTAATCGAATTATTGCTAAGCTTTTCCAATGGAATGATGGTAGATTCGAAAATACAATGTCCGATGTTAAATTATTTTTCAAATTTTTGAAGCCATTGCCATCTGGAATGTAGTTGTCAGTGTTCAGACATCGTCTGTCGAATTTCGAAGATTCGATGCTCGATGTATATAGGTGGATTCTTGAGTTATTTTTTTAGTTATATTGTAGTCCGTTCTGAAGCAACGCAAGGGCTATTTTGGGACGGACCTCGTAATTTTGAACCGCAGTCAGATGACGAAGACGACATCTGAGCTGGCACCCCCTTCTTCCGCGTCACACCAGCGGGATGACTTATTGTCCTCTACATATAATTTAACATACAACATTCTGGGGTCCGTTTTTGGATCAATTGCGCTTTTTCATTTTTCAAAAACAATTACATCTTAAAATGTTTAATTAAATAAATAAAATTAAGCCAAATTTTTGCGATTATTCTCAGTTTTTAGCCAATAACTTATGAATATATATTACATAAAGTTGAATTTAATACCATCTTAAAGAGCAGAAAATTTCATCTGTCTAATGATCCCAACTTTAATTATACCAGTTAAACGGCATACTTTCTTTTAAATAAACATTTCAAAATTCATTTCAATCTCCATTTGTTACAATGATTTCTACTATTATAATTAAATTCAAACCGATTTATTGTTCTATGAATTTTTTCATTCCCGTGTTTTTACGACTGTTCAAGTTATGATAAAAATATATTGTTTTCTTAGAATATTAACAAAAAAGCAAAATCTGTACTTCTTCTTTTATTTCGCAACATGTACTTCTTTCAATATGCTTACATTGAAATACAATGACTAAACTAAAAAACTAAACTAAACTAAGTTGACATTCGTGTGTTTTAGTCTCACCTCCTCGATTTCACTATCAAGTAGCATTTCGTCGCTTAACATGCAACGCCACTTATCTCAATTTTTTGAAATTTCAACGAGGAAATAAAAACTCAATTTTTAGCAGCCAATAACAAATATGTCTGCATTTTTTAATATCAGATTTGAGGATGATACCGCATGTTCTAACCATATATGAAAATATTCAGAAATATTCGTTTTTGATTGAGAAAAATTGAGTATTTCTTTCCTTTTTGAAATTTCAAAAAATTGAGATAAGTGGTGTTGCAAGTTAAGCGACAATTTAGTTCCTGAACGGTGATTGCAAATATGACATGTTTTATGCATTTTTTCTGTATATATTGTTTCTATGTATTCCTTTGGCTTAAAGTTTGTACCAAATTTTATATCACTTTGTCTGTTAATCCTTAAGAGAACGATTTTAAAATGTTTTTCCACTTTCATTTCGTAAATAAAACATGGGAAAAATACTTTAAGAAAACCTATTTTGTTTTAAGTATGGTTTACGGCTAAAAAAAACTCGTTACCAACTCAGCACACTGGACTTTATTTCAGGAAAAACAAATCCTTGATAAAATTCTATAATGTGAAACATATAGACGAATTTTAATAAATAATAATACGGATAAGAAATTTCCGACAACATTGTAGAATAAAATAGGATATTTATTTATTTACTACCCACACTGACCCACTCACCCATAGGGTAAGGAGCGTTTAAACGTTGGATGGGGAGGAATACGAAGAAAACGTGATACATTGTGCAAACATTTAACAAATACAATCAGTATAAACATAACAAATACAATAAAACACATAATACAAAAATACAAAATAAAATAACAAATAAAAATAAATAAGAAAATAAAGTAAATACCATAAAATAAAAAAGGCAGAATACAAATACAATCCGCAAAAATAATAATATATGTAGTACATTAAAAATAGACAGACAGACATATTCAGACAGTAGCATGAAATACGGACTATTCGTGTCGGGGAGCCACGACATAACAAAAAAACTCAAAGATATTGTAAGAGAATAATAATGGTCTTTTTGAATAGTGTTAAGTTTGGTATCATTTTTATCTTCTAAGTCAGACTCGACAGTAGTTTTTTGCTATGTCAGGAAGAAAGGGGCAAGTCTGTTCAATTACTTATCAATTAATTTACTTGCATTGAACAAACACCATAGATAATATACATAAATGTAAAAAGAAATATACGGAAAATATGATATTCTCAAAGGTACAAACAAAGCTAAAAAGATGCAACCTCAAGTGAAAAGCATCAATTTATTTTTATTTTTTATCAGCATTCAAGCTGCCATCTATATGTTGTAAATTGATTTAATAAAAATGTTAATATGTATCCTATTGGCAACAACAGGCATTAGAGCTTCTGTCTTATTCTCAAGATTTTAGAAGGCAAAATTGGGTATGTTGCTTAAGGTAACACTCGGTCTTTAAGAGTTAAAGCAAGTATTCGTTCTCAAATTTCCTGGAAGAACGTCAAGCGATATTTTAAAAATAATTTTCTTTAGGATTATGTTCTTATTTCGTAAAATTTTTTTAAATTAAGAGCAAATAAAATTCTAAGCTTTAAAGCAGCGTGTAATTTTACATAGATTACTCATAGCTAGAAAAAAGTAATTACTTGCCGTAGAGCAAATCTATATTATATAAAACGCTTATGCGTGGCGCAAAAAAAGGAACTTTATTTCTTTCTCCCCGTTGGCAACGATCAGTTTGTTTACCAATCTAAACCTTGACGCCAAGCTTTTGCTTACGGATTACATGACTTTTTTTCGGATCGTCGACTTTTTTTTGAATTTATTTATTTAAAATGAATTTTTTGTGAACTTTTTGAACATAATTTGCTTAGAAGAGAGCAGCGTGCAAGGGAATCACTGAATGAAAGATTTCAGCGAAGATCGGCCAGAAGGGCTTAGGCGAGCCAGAGCGTTTTTCTGTGATACTAATTGTGTGCACTATTTACTATGTGTAAAAATAAAAATTACAGAATAAAGACCAGAGAACTAATTATATTTCAGAAAAGTTTTCTTGCACACTGCTCTCGGAGAATGATTAAAGTTGCATGCTGTTTGCAACGTGTATATATAGAGAGATTAGATTTTTTTGCCACCGTGTTTGTACGGAAGGAAGTGAATTACCACATGCTGTTTATGGTTAATGTTGCATACTTTTTGCTTTTCTGTGTAATATTTCATAAAAAAGAGTGCATATTTAAAATTTTGGTTAAAAAAGCAACAATTTTGAAAAAAAAGCTATCTTATATGTGTTAAAAAGCTAAAAGTAAATAATTATTACGGGATTTAATTTTGAATAGTTAATTTGAGTATGTTTCAAGCCACTATTTCGTTAACTGCCCTTTTTTATCTAAAAGGTTACAAGATGGTTTACATGTTTCTACGACAAGACACGGTCAAGAATTATCTGAGATTTAAGATACAAATGACTACATTGAGGAAAACACTATATCTTTCTTGACTAAATATTAGTTGGAATAAGCATGTATACAGTTGGGGAAGCTTTTCTGTGCAATATTTCATAAAAAAGAGTGCATATTTAAAATTTTGGTTCAAAAAGCAACGATTTTGTAAATTTTGAAAAAAAGCTATCTTATCTGTTTTAAAAAGCTAAAATTAAATAATTATTACGGGATTTAATTTTGAATAGTTAATTTGAGTATGTTTCAAACCACTATTTTCTTTAAAATGTCCTTTTTTAGCTAAAAGGTTGCAAGATGGTTTTCATCTGTCTACAACAAGAGACGATCAAGAATTTTCTGAGATTTAAAACAGAAATGACTGCACTGAGAAACACACTATATTTTTCTTGGCTAAATAATTGTTGAAATAAGCATGTATACGGTTGGTGAAGCTTTTCTGTGTAATATTTCATAAAAAAGAGTGCATATTTAAAATTTTGGTTCAAAAATCAACGATTTTGTAAATTTTGAAAAATAGCTATCTTATCTGTTTTAAAAAGCTAAAAGTAAATAATTATTATGGGTTTTAATTTTGAATAGTTAATTTGAGTATGTTTCAAGCCACTATTTCGTTAACTGTCCTTTTTTATCTACAAGGTTACAAGATGGTTTACATGTTTCTACGACAAGACACGATCAAGAATTTTCTGAGATTCAAAACAGAAATGACTGCACTGAGAAACACACTATATTTTTCTTGACTAAATAATAGTTGAAATAAGCATATATACGGATGGGGAAGCTTTTCTGTGTAATATTTCATAAAAAAGATTGCATATTTAAAATTTTCGTTCAAAAATCAACGATTTTGTAAATTTTGAAAAATAGCTATCTTATCTGTTTTAAAAGACTAAAACTAAATAATTGCTATGGGTCTTAAATTTGAATAGTTAATATGAACATGTTTCAAGCCACTATTTCGTTAACTGTCCTTTTTTAGCTAAAAGGTTGCAAGATGGTTTACATGTTTCTACGACAAGAGACGGTCAAGAATTTTTTGAGATTTAAAACACAAATGACTGCACTGAGAAGAACACTGTATTTTTCTTGACTAAATAATTGTTGGAATAAGCATGTATACATGTGGGAAAGTTTTTTTGAATTACATTCCATTGTATAGAAAGCATATTTGACATTTTGGTGGAAAAAGCAATTTTTAAAAATTTATTTTGAAGATTTTGAAAAGGCTATCTTATCAGTTTTAAACTTTAAATTTTAGTGGAATGAAGTTATGTTGAAATAAACTTTTGAATAAATACTCAAAAGTGTATGCAAAGAAGTTTTAAATTTCTGATTGATGAAAATAATTGATTTTTAATCATCTTTGTATTATAAATATTACCTTTCAGATTTCTTTCTAACATTTACATATGTATCTATGCTACCAGAAGACTTTAATTATAGAAACTGATGAAAAATTAATTTTAGGAGTTCGTGCAATTTCAAATAATTTAAATTTACTTTTATTAATTAATGTACTTATAATTTCCTAATACTAGCAGAAACGGATAACTGCACGGCAAGCGTGTGAAGCGAGCTGCTTTCACATAGTGATCCCGAAAGAATCACGTGATTCTTTGGTGTTGGTGAGTGGAGCGAGCGGGGGTGTTATATATATATAAATAAAGATTTTATAACAACTGTGCTAGGACACCCAGTGTCTTCATGTAGCGAGCGAAGCGAGCAGGGTTTGCGGAGCAAGCCCCGGAGGATTGTGCTGCAATCCTCCTGGGGGTTGGCGAGCTTTAGCGAGCAGGGGACAGAGCCCCCTAGTTTAATTTACTGCAGTAAATGACGAAATTCCGTAAGGTATCATATTTCCTCCTATTTCAAAATACTTTCTTAAAAGATTACGTCCTCTCTTCGGCGGAGGTGTGATCAAAGATTATACTAATGTTTCCTTCAGAAATACGATCTTTTAATTCGTTCTTGAAGATTAAGTCTCTCATGTGCAGGGGATGAGATGCTAAATTATCCAGAGACACAATCAAACACTGTTCAACAACTTGCAATTAGTGACGGAAACTCTC
Source organism: Araneus ventricosus (assembly GCA_013235015.1). NCBI lineage: Eukaryota > Metazoa > Arthropoda > Arachnida > Araneae > Araneidae > Araneus > Araneus ventricosus. Next base: position 944,707 of record BGPR01000085.1, on the reverse strand, counting down.
TCTTGAAAGTGAAGTATTTGATAACCAAGTTTCAGTTGAGAGATTTTATTTCAAGATAATACGTGGTGATGAAGATAATGATTTTTTGCATTCGAGCGCATTCTAAATTTTGGATTTTAGGAGTTTAATTAAGTAGTTCTTATTAGCTTATCTCATCTGGCAATGCATTATGCCACTTAGTACTGCATTAAGCTACTAACTGCCACGTTTTCCTTTAAAAAGAAAGATATTAAGAAGTATTATCTTGTTTATAAAAGTAAAATAATACAGACTCTTAGCGTACTTAATTAATTTTTCATTGGTTTATTTTTATTGATATTGAAATATTAAAGGTGTTCAGTATTTTGCATAAGACCGGACTTAATTTACTAAATTTATATGTTTTGTTATCAGCTCTCTTATAGGAGTATTAATTGCTGCATCATCACAATTTTCTTATCAACTACACCAAATTTAATTTCAACTTTCAAGCTGTCAACTTTCAGGATTATTTCATAAATCTAGAGTGTAGTAATCAATAATACTTACAAAGCCAAGAAATAGGCAATAAGACTTGCCATTGTTTAACGTAAGATATTGGAAAAAAAGGTGATGGACGGATAATGCAGTGCTGCAAGTTTTCATAAATTGAATCATGAAGTGCTGTTCCTAATTATTAGAACGGACTATTAAAACTTCATCTCTTGTTCGTAAAATTTTAAGAACTAGATAATTTCCTATTTTGATTTTATTTTCTGATACCTTATTTCATCCGCCATAAATGCATACAAGTTTGAGTCACGAAATATTACTACTTCTTAGAAAGAATTATTGTTTTAAACATTATATTCTAGCTGTTCAAAATTATTCGAACGACTGATGATGAAGGATAATGTAAGTGAATGCAAATTGGATTTGTTTTTATTTTGGTAAATTTTAATACTTTCAACAGGTTAATTTATTTGGTGATTTCTTTTTTGGTCTATGAAGCAGTCAAGACAACAGTAATGCTCAAGAACTAAAAGATTTATTTTAATTTTCGCCACCGCATCAATGAAGATAGAAAGGATGGGATATCATATGAAAATGTAGCAAAAAAGTATAAATTATCGATGTTGGATATGTACAATTTGTACAAGAAGTATAAGACGGCAGGATCCATCGAAAACAAGATGGGGTGATCCAGAAAACCGAAAACAAGTACAAGAGAAGACTTTATGAATGTAAGATTTGCCCAGAAAGAGAATAATATATCGTCAAGAACGATTGTAAAAGACTTGAAATTGAATTATCAGCTTTAACAGTTTGCATTATAATCAAAAACTCAGGCTTGATAAGCCGTATCAGAAGGAAAAGACCATACAACTCAATATATCTCAAAACAAAACATGGCAATGCGCTTGGTTTTTGCAAAAGAGCATATTTCGAAGGGTTAACATTTATGGGACAGTATCAATCAGGAGACGACGCAGTAACTGATTGACAGACTGAAACAAAGACTAAAAGAAGAGATCGAGGCCAAAGAAGGCCCGTATAAACTTTAAACACTGATATTTTATTTTTAAAAATTGTTATGTTATTTTTGCATTGTAAGTTTTTGACCGTTCGAATAATTTTGAACAACATATAATTTAAAGTTATATGAAAATGTTCCAATTATGACTTGTCTTGCGTTTAAGTTTCAGTTATTTGAGTTATTTGAAGTTTTTTAATGAGTACGATTGAATTAATAATAAAATTAATATATCTGAGATATAAATAAATAAATTTATTTACCACAATAAAAAGTGTGAAATTTTCTGCAGTGTTCTAATAATTTTGAACAGAACTGTATTTTCATAGAAAGCAGAAAAGTGATATTTACGAATTAAAGTTACTTTGTTATTAAAAAAAATCTGTATGATTGTTTTTATATAGGTATTTTTAAGATAAAATATTTGGCATATTTTAAGAAAAAATTTAATAGAGTAGAGAAAATCCAAACTTCAAATCATAAACACGAAACTTAAAGATTTGGCAACATTTCTTCAAATACTAAAATAGATGAAATAAAATAAACTGAAACCAACAAATTATCAATCACATCTTGTCAAAGGTTTGTAGGAAGATATAAAAAAAATCCTTCAAAATGAAAAATTGACAAGGTTGAAATGTACATTAAAATCACAGCATTTAATATCAGTGACCGTGCATTGTGCTGTCTGTAACGATGATAATATTCACGTATATCCTTGCTGTTCTACACAGAAATGAAAAAAAATAATTCGATTGCATAACATTCTCTAAGTTAAATTTTCTTTAAATTATTGCCAATGTCTTTTTAATTCAGTCTCCTGGCATTATTTTTAAATATTTTAACCTATAAAATAATACACTTCCCTGCTTTGAAATAAAACAACTAATCTTAAAATAATTCTTTTAAAATAATATCATTTATTTTATAACAGAACAAGATTCTTAATATACCAAATTTTTGTAGAAAACTTACAATTCTCTCTGATAACAATAAAGAAGAATTTATGTGTTGGTGCTCTACAGAGCAGACCATTGGATCTAGAGGTACGAAATTTGGCACAAACATAATTTGGAAGGTAGGGAATGCGCATGCCTTTTTTGAAAATTATAATTAATAAAAAAATTAAGGGGATTTTTTTTAACTTTTGAAACTGCTACATTGAAGTTCAATAAAAATTCAGTGCATAAAAATCATGGTTTTTACTTATCTTACATGAACCGAACCCGAAATTGCGATAAAATAAAACTTATATCACCTCTACAAAAGCTATATTTTAGCCCTGTAAAGCCCAAAAAGCTCAAGGCGCGATTTCTACCTGGTCTGAATATTTCTGATGCTTTTATTTTCTTTGCAAATGCAAATTCCCATCGGAACACAACCCGTTGAGTGCAGATTTATTCTGAAGTTTTCCTCTTCTCCTGAAAGATTGGAATTGTGGCGTGTTTGTTCTCACGAATGTCGAAGGGCCCAGGTTTTCATTTCTCTTCTTTTCCATGCGTCAACAAATCAACCTCGAGTTAGGTAGACGAAATGTCGAAAAATGTTTGCACTTCTTATCATATAATTTTAATCTCTCCCTCCTTTTTGGATTGTTTACAGAAAACTTAGTCTGTAGATATCTTGAGGTATGTTTCAAAATTATTCGTGCTAGTTCAAAATCTTTGAAAATGTGATTGAAGTAGACATTTAAGTTTAAATTAAGGAGATATTCTAGTGAAACTCGTATGTTCACAAGCAGCTGATAGGATCAATAAATTTTCCGATTCTCTCCGCAAATGTATTCTATTGTTTCTGGGAAGAAGTAATAAAAAAAACTTTGGCCGTATAAATGTTTTATGTATGCCCAAGTATAGATTTTAAAATTTGTAAATTGAGGATTAACTACGCAGTTAAGTTAGTTGCAGAGCCATTCAGTATATTTTCAATGGAAATCTACAATTATCTTTAAAATAGATAAGCACACTGTTAATTGCGCAGAGAAAAAAAATTCGACGGGAAGCTGTCTCTGCGAAACGGCCGCTGGGATTGAGGGGCGTAGACTTACTTATCTTACTCAACTGTGACTCTCTGTGACTAAAGTTATTCTATGCGACTAAAGTAGCTCTAGGTTACTTTCACCTATGCTCTATGATCTTTCTCTGTTAAATGAAACTAAAACCAACTCAATTAAATCGATGGAAAAAACAGCTCAAATAAATCAACAATTGTTAATAATAATTAATTAAGGACAGTTAATTAATCAATTACTCAACTGTGACTTTCTGTGAATAAAGTAGTTCTATGTGACTTTGATTGTATGACATTTGCGTACATATAGGTTTCCGTACAATTCATTAACACGCAATAAATCATCTGTAGCCCATCCCACAAGAGGGATTAGGTAGGGGTTAGTTGTAGGTTTGCAAGATCTTCTGGCTCTTAGCAAGTATGTTTGGCGAGCAGACAGAAAAAATAGAAAGTTTCTCTAGACGTAATAGTGGTCGATGTTTCAAATTCTCTCAAATAATTCTGAGAGAACTTTTCTGAATTAGTTAACTTATCAATGAAATATCATCTGACAGCCCAAAGGTATAGAAATTCTTAATTTACACAGTTTTTTCCTTAATTTTTATGAAAATACAAAAGAAAAACAAAATAATTTGAAATCATGTTATTGATTGTGAATAAAAGATTGAAACAAAAAGTAAAACCTTCTTATTTTTCATAAAAAATATACGATCTTTTAATATTAGCTATTCAATTTTTATATAATATTGGCAGCTTTTGGCGACCAGCTGGTTAGGCCATCATTTTAATAGCATTAATTTCGTTCTATAAACTAACTATAAATTAATCAATCTAAATCCAATGGTAAGCTGAATATAATATTAATTTCTTTAAAGTGATAGAAAAATTTTTCTAGACAAACTGTTCATTCGAAAAAAAATTGCATTGATTATTTAAATAAATTACATCTGTAGTTCGAATCAAGTTGTATATATTTCTGTTAGGAAACATTGAACATCTCTCAGAGAGTAAGTTGATCTCCTAAATAAGAAGAAAAGAATTTATTTGCGATTCCTTACCAATTGGCATTTCCAAAGAAATACATAAAATAATAAATAGTCATAACATGGATTTGCTAGTTACAACACGAGTACAATAAACTATATTTTCTTTGAACTACTTTTCATATTTTCTTCAATTTTTATTTAATTCTGTGTTGTCTCCTACTGTATCCCTATATTAAAATCTAGGGGAAGGAAGCTACTTCCTTATGAAGATATTATTTTCTATCATTAATTTACTATCTTCATAACATATCAATACTGAATTTCTGGAATTGAAGCATTTGTTACATCTATGATCTTTTCATAAGTAAAAAGTTAGTATTTAAAGTGTATCAAGTTAGATTTCCTAATCAGTTTAAAATGACTATGGAGCTTTGATCGTACAAAACTTTTCCTCATTATCTGATATATTATATCTTCTCTAGTACTTTAAGCTATTATATCTATGTTTAAAAATGTGTACAAGCCACACACTATAATTCTGAGTGAAAGAAAAAAAGAAATTTTAGTTCTTCTCCTAATAAAAAGTTTTAAGAAAAGCATATGTATTAGAAATTTTGGAAATATAAGACTAAACTTGAACATTTCAATTTTATTATATGGAGATAAGATAAGTCTATTATTGCAATCACACCAACAGCTCAGATTGTAATAATTGAAAACATGCTGAACTGTAATGGCTTATAAAGTAAAGATTCCATTTTAAGTGATATATTTTACTTTATTTCCAAATACCTTTAACATACTCAGTATGAAATTATTTTGAAAACTATTTTAGAACTGAAATTTGATGTAGAAAATAATTTAAATTATTTTGTTATGAATTGTAAATTATAACCTTGCATTTTTTAAAAATATTCCTTCAAATTTAGTGATTAAAAATTATATCTGGCCAGTTTAAAGGAAAAAAGAATAGCTGTTACAAAGTAGTGTCATACATGCTTTTTTATCCATCAACTTTATATATTTTGTATAAGTGTGAAATGATTTATTTTATGTTAATAAACATGGTCACGTATTTCTATAACGAAACCATTGAAGACTTAAAGTTTCATGGTTTGTGATTGAAAGCAACTTACTAATACAAAAACAAATATTCAATCACTTAAACATAACGGTTCTTTTATGAGAAGAAAAGGTTTTTGTTTCCAAGCTTTCCAAATGTGATGCTTTCTCGTGCAATAACATAGACCTCTAAATTAATTTCTTTCAATAAAGGAACCAATAATCTAAATTCAGTTGTTCTGAAGTTCGAAATAATTACATAGTATTTGAAATATGGAACGTGAAGGATTAAATTTCGCTTAAAAATTCATCAGATTTTATCTTTTGAAAACCTGTGGGGAATGTACATTGTTAAAGTATGTTTCTATTGTCTGATTATGGTGAGTTTTAATGAATTATTTTGCATAATTTTTTTAAAATTCATTAAAAACATACACTACATGCGTTATTGTATAGTTCAAATTTTTCGTTAGTATTTTTAGCTGCCAGCAACAGATTTTGTTTACCATTCAATGACGCATCTAGAACAAAATTAAACTTGAATTTATATAATATCTTTAACAGATTTTCATTGCAGAAAATGATCAATTAGGTGAAATGTTTATATATTTTTCACAATTGTTACCCATTTTGTACCATTTAACCCTCTGACTGCATAATTTTTTTGAGTTACTATTTAGATGAAACGTTTGAAAACGTGTTCAAATATCGTTGAACCAAGCGAATTGTTATTTACATGTAAGGCTTTATTAGTATAATAATATTCAACGCTTTAAAAGTACTAAGTAAACCCATTAGTTTGCTAAAATCGCAGGATGCAGCAGAAAATGGACTTGCTTCCAACCCGCGGAAATTACGGGATACGCAGTCAGAGGGTTAATAAGTCGCAGTTGTTATAATTCGGATCTTTTCCTTTTAGATATTTCGACTAAGAAAAAATGAAAAAATAAAAACTTTTATTGTTTGCAAAATTCAACATTTGGAAAAAACGCTGGCATCTTATTTAAATTATTTTTTAAAATAATTGTCTTCATATCGTTTTTTAGAAATTTAAAGTTATTTTATTTAGTTTTTGAAGAATAATAATTCAAACAAAAGAATAGTTTCTTTCATCAATTATTTACCACGATTACAATATTACCCACCTATACATTTTTACTCTTAAATTTGACCATGCGCAGAAATTTAGGCCAAAATATTTAATATTAAAATGTTTTATTTCAAAAGAAGGCTTAGAAAAGGTTTTTCATTTTCGCATAAATTTCATTTTCAATGAAATTCATATTTTCAGTCTTATCAAACAAAAGAGGAGAAATTTTAAACTGTTACGAATTCCGTATTAATAACTTAACAGCCAAGAAAATCAATATTTCGGTTGAATAAACTGGTCACAAAGGGTAGCTATTCTATTAATGAAATAATATTAATAATAAATAAACAAATAGCATGTTTTTATATAACATATTTCCGTTTCTAGTCACCAATAAAGTTTTGACGCTAAAAAGACTGAGAAACGCCTGCCATCCTGCTAGTATTAATGAGAAAAATATCAATAAAACACATAATGTGGAATTTATCCAAATCGTTCCAAATTTTATTGAAGAGTATGTCAAATTTCGCCAAATGTCACGACTGAAGATAACTTTTAAAGTGTTGCAACCACCACCGAAACTTGTTCTTATCAGTCACAAACCCGTCTGTCCAAAGAGCGTTGATGGACAGTTTTATAACTTGTACGGAAACGTATATGTACGGAAGTGTCACTATACCGTGACTTTCACCTATGACCAATGCTCTATGAAAAAATTCTACTCTGTTAAATGAATTAATCTGAAATTAATTAATTATTAATCTGTTAATATCCAGTTAATATACCGCTTTTGTAATGAAAACTTCAAATCTTCCCGAATATTGTAATGAAACCTTTATATATTCCCGAATATTCGTGCTATTTTTACGAAAATGCTTGTAAATATTGTACACATCTAGAAAAGCCATTGATAAAAGTTTCAGCTCATTATCAAATTTCTATGAAAAGGAATGAGTCGAAACTTCTTTTTGTATTCCTTTCTCTTCGGGCTGCCCCCGAAACGCCCTCGTAACCGAATCTTCACTGTAAAATGTGAGGTCCGAAGATTGTATGTCCCAGGATTCTCCGCTACTAATTACAACCCTTGTATCCTTAGAGGCACGGGCACCCATAACAATAAGACACGGGCGGTGCACACAGTACGTCACATTGTTTTTATTGATTTTGTTCCTGTACCTGTCCACCTAATTATAATGTATTGAATATTATAATGTAGTCTCCAAAGTTCAGTTCTGACATCTTTTTGCTTCCTGTAAGGTTAAAAAAACCTATGAATGACATCATTTCATCCTTCGTTATTTCACTCACGGTTTGCTTGCCTTCGAAACCCACCGGTCTATTTCTCATTATGTCTAAATTAGTAAACTTCACTAATGAAACAATCATATACGTGTTGGCAATCTTCAAGAGGACGGATAATTAATTATAACACCACAGAATTTTTAGGAAACGGTCAAAGTTGTCCTAAAATGTTTTTACGAGGGGTCTTAAAAAATTTATTTTTCAGAGAAGATGGTTTTTTTCATTAGTGAATCTACGACTATTTCTTGATTTTTCGGCCCTTCACAGTCTTCGTTTTATAAATAGATTTATAAAATAATAGATTCGTTATCGCCTGATCGTCATCTGATAAATCATGAATTCCCTGAAGGTCATTGACCTCATTTTCTGAGTTTGATAGAACATTTTATTCTATATGCTCCGCATTATTTATGTCTGACTCATTAATGAATTTCCAGGTCTTCTCCTGATCAGAAAAACTATAAAGTACCCATCAGAAGACACAATTTGGTTCATTTTTAGGCGAAACATAACGGCATGGGTGGTGTACTAAGTGCGCCAAAACAGATCTCGCCTAAACAACTGATGTATAAAGAGAGACTGACTGTCCAACAACCTTTGGTCCTGGCTGCCATGTGTTCAGAGGGGGTTGAGAGGTAGGGTAGAGGGTGGAGCCTGAACAATCGCCCAATTAATAACGGCTGCATTGGCACTTTTTCCTTGTCTGGACTACTTTATGGGCCAGCCTGTGCCTTTTGGCAGCATAAGAATTGTGCCTAACTTTTGGACACCTGTGTAATTATAAATTTTAGCCCATGCATTTCAGAAATTCCATTACCCTAGGCATTACAAAATTCTTCTCGTTTATGAGAAAATAATACCGATTAGTTTCTATGAATCTTACAATCGAGAAAGGTATTAAATGTAGCACCCATTTCTCAATTACCGTGTGCAAAAGACTACTGAAGAAAACAAAACTGAGACATCTTCTTGAATAAGAAACTACCGAATTTTAGAAGCTCTGCTTTTTTATCGACTTACTCATTGCCGTCGCTCGACTCTTCGATTATATGAAAAAAAAGAAGATAATAATGAGATTGCAAGCAGTGAAAAGATAACTAAAGCTTCTTAGCTAATGTATTTCTATAATCCCCCTCTTTTTCTTTCTTCGCTGATTTCCGGAGAATAACTGAGCTCCCAGCTTCCTCTTACTCTTATCCCAGAGTGTTCTTTTTTGCTTCTTTTTTATCTTTCTGCAATGAGACTCATTGAGGTTACTATCAGAGGGCTACTGCTTGTTCCATCTTATTTTCTTTATAACTGAAAAATGAATCCTGAAGCATATTAATGATCTGAGTTCGATGCAGTGTTAATATTGCATCGTAGGCTGGCATAGGAAAAAATCATTTTGGGAAAAGTAATTTGTTATTCGAAATACAAAAAGGATGAAAGACTTGGTTACAATTATGATTGCGTGATTGCGCGTGAATTTAAATCGATTTTTAGCGTTGTTACAGAAGATGAATCGTAAAGAGTACTGTTACGAAGTTGGAAGGTTGTTTCCCTGACACGCTAATCTTATGACAAGAAAGAGAGTTTTACAGAGGTTTCACTGAAGCCAAGCTAATGAACTCTGAACTTGGCGACAAACTTGAACGACCATTTTGGAGACAAAATTGGCGACTTTCGCAACAAAACGAATCTTCTAGAAAATCCATTAATTGTGGTCCTATCTCTAATAGGACTGGAAATATCAAGAACCTTCGAGAGAAGCCCATGTGACGTCACATCCGGTTGGAAAAAGTATAAATACTAAGCTACATTAAACGATGAGTTAGTTGGAGTTTGGTCAGCAGTGCAAGCTCGTGAACTGAGGAACACTGTGCGCTACTGAAAATGCTGTGACTGATATTTATTAGTAATCTGCTGCCTGTTTTAGTTATTCATTTGTAAAAGTGCTGCTTAGTTTTGCTACCTGTGCTACTTTTTGTTTTACTCGAATATTCGCAAAATAAAGAGTCATTTTTTTATTATTCTGTTTGTTGGACTGTATTCACGTACATCCACAAGAAGATTTTCTTGTTATAGAACCAAAGTATCTAGTCGTGATTTTCCAAAAATATTCTAAAATTATAATCAAATTTGTAATGAATGTAAATGTGATTGATTAGGGTTATATAGATGTTATTTACTGTAATCTAATATTCAATATTTATTTCTTACAACTAATCAAGAAAAATGAGAATTTACGAAAGGTTGGCACAACTAAACATGTTTGAAATACTGCCCCATGAAATTATCAAAAACGATTTTGTAATGACACAGAATTATAGAAGATCAAAAATAGAATGTCCCGACATTTTCGAAGCCTACATTGTTGTTACATGGCAAGGACGACATACAGGCTTGCTTGAAAACTGCGCACCCTTCAACAATACGAAGAACGATAGTTCACCAAACGTAACTAGAAGAGATCTGGACAAACAATTTTCATTTAGCTTAGACTTGTACTAGGAACTCAGAAATTTTTGCTTCTGTGAATGGTCCACTATACCTTGACTTAATCGAACGTAATCTTTCAAGTATTTTGAAATTCTAAACTGAACTAAGTGCACGTATTTCTTTTCATTTTGGTCCAAACAGGATATTGAGATGAACTTACACGGACTCTTAAAATTCCCCAAAGGGAATTGAAATATTTATAAAAGAAAATTTCATATATAAATGTTGTGTTTAAATTGCCAGTATCAATCTATGTTGCAGTTTCCTATATTTGTCTTATAATCAATCAATTTATTTGAAACATAAAAGTGCAGATAATTTTAGAACTTTCAATTTAACTCTTTACGGACAGTTACGGAGTATAGATTTCGCCAGCGGCTGTGTACCGATAAACCCAATAAAAACCAGCGAAGGCGGAAAGCTCGCCACCCCTCTAACCTCGTATTACCCTTTCTCCTACTTACTCTGATAGTTCCCATTAACCTTCTTACAATTAGTTTGATCTGATCGCGAATGCAAGTGCATGAAATGCTCTCGATAACACAAATGACTAATATGAAGCGGCGCGAACTTATATTGCCTCATTAATTGCTTGATTCTTCCAAAACAGCCGAATATTGCTGTTTTGGAAGAATCAACCCAGACCTCAGATCGTGGTTCCATACAAAAACGTATCCAACCAGTGCTAAACTTTTCAGATTCCAACTCGCATCTACAACATTATGCAACTTATTCAAAGTTGAAGAAACCCTGGAGCATTTGCTTTTTCAATGTCAACGTCATGAACATCAAACGTTGAACATCAAAGAAACTTTTTCCATGCGGAGATGGGCTGCCTCTCACTTTCTTTTCCACTGATTTTTGATTTCTCTATACATTCCAAAAAGAAAGTGTTCGCCATTCAAAAATTTTTTTGCCATATCCACGATAATCTTTGATTCAGGCCACGTTTTCTTAATTTTTCATTGACTTTTACAATTTTTCTAAGTTTCGCGAGCTCAGAATTTTGAACTAAGGATAATTTACGATAAAGCAGCCAAGGAGGGAGCATACATCTCAAACAGCTTCATCATCGTCATCACCATCTCAGAGTCGGCTCCAGAGTATATTATAAAGTGGAGTTATCTTTTATCTTGTGTTATTGAATGCTTTCTCCATTTTGTTTGTTGATTACTGGGTGAATTGATGTAATTAAATGAAAGAAATGTATTTAAAAAAATTGTCTATGTAATTAATTTCCACCACGGTGAAGTTTATAATATTTTTTAGAAGGTTTTAATAAATGCGTTGGTAGCCGTTGTCCTCGTGTCGGCGTTTGGTAGTCTTCCCTCCGTCTCTTTTCGCATTAAACCCAGTAGGGTAGGCTGAGTAGGGGTGGATTCTGTATAATTTACTCCAAGAGAGGACGTTTGGCTCCCTACATAGGATTTAACGTGCAACAGGCTCCATACATGGTTGATCTTCAATGGAATTTTGTTTCAAACCTGGAACGCTCCGGCCACGGCCTTGTATAATTAAATAAGAGTAGATTTGGAAAAAACGGGATGGCGTATAAAGTGTTTCAACCTAATTCAAGTGTTTCTCGAAAGTAACTTGTCCGCATAGGGTCAAAACATAATAAAAAGTTTAATTACAACACGTTATTAATAACACTTATTTCTACACCCATAAGGTAGTTAACTTCCTTCTCCAATCGTATCACCTCTTGTGATATGGTTTATTGTTAATGACTAACTTGGGCGAGAAAGCATTACTTCTCTTTTATTGTCGAAATCCCCATTTTAAAATGGCATTTTAATCTTAATCTTGTCTTATAAATAGTCAACATTATAGGTTTCACTACGAAACAATAAATATGATAAGCAAACCAGTGAGGATATTCTTTCAGTAACTTTCTCGTATATTTTACACATAGCGCATATATAGCGCATTTTGTGCGTGACTTCGGTGAAGAGAACAGTACAGTGAAGAGAATATGATACGCATTTCTGAACTCTTTCAATTCATCGCTTGTGACTAAAATTTAATACAAATCTGTCATTTGGGAGTCAAGAGCAAATACCATACTTTATTAATTACTCTCGTTGGGTTTTAAAGTGTTCACATACGCAAGGAAAGAGAAGCAACAAACATGTTACTCATTGTCAGATTTTGTACGAAATTAAACAGAGATCAACAATTCAGATGTATACCAAAATTCAACCATTCAGCTTTTTGCATTTTGAGTCACCGAGTTTCCTTGTTTTGGTTCACAGACAAACAGACTCCCAAAAGACTGATTACTTCCAAAATTTAATAAATAACTCTAATCATGATGCAAAGATTACATATCTAAATTCATCTCTCAACCTCATTGCTTTGGTGAGTTATCATTTTTACAGAGAGATATAATTACAAAAGTGGTTTCTTCGAACTCCGGGAGGTTCAAAAGGCCACGGTGGCCTATTAATAAGGTTCCAGGTCCGAAACCAGATTCCTCTGAAGATCCGCTGTGTAAGAGTTTAAAGAGGGAGTGCCAGCTCGGTTGACGAGTTGTCGTCCTCGTCGTCTGAACGCGGTTCAAAATTACGAGGTCCGTTCCACAATAGCCCCATGTTACTTCAAAAAGGGGCATTAATGTAAACAGGGAATCCAAAACCTTGAAGATTCACGTAAATCTTGATGTCGAATTTTTTGACGATTACAATACTCTTTTTGATTTTAGACTTCGTATAAGAAAAAGTATAAATCTAAAGCTGCGTTGTCCAACAAGTACCTAAGATAACTTCCACAATGAAAATAAAAATGAAGTGGTTTTACCGCAAAACTTGCTTTATATTAAATTTGCTAAACATACAATAAATACAACGGCTTACTTTTCATATCTTACAAAAGAAATAATCCTTTCAAACGTTTCATTTTCATGAACTAAACACATTATTTAGCATTGCAATATTCATAAATTTCACTAAGAACTTAGACAAGCATATTTAATCTATGCCGGCCTTTATGTCCATTTTTATCGTCTTTTATAACAAGATTTCACTGTTCTGGGGAGCCTCACAATTTGCAAAATAAAATTTACGAGCTTGAAAAAAATAGGAATATATAATCGTATTTTAGATTCAAAAGTTTTCAACCGATTTATACAAGCAAAAATACAAGTAATAAGTTTCCCCTGAAGCTCTCCATTCATGACGAAATTTTCCAGAACAGCATGAATTGCAATTATGAATCTCTTTTAGAGAAAACGAATAATGTTTATGGTCCGTAAATCTTTTACATTTTATATTTACCTCAGCGTTTGCAAGACGTATAGCTGCTCTATATGTTCTTTCATATTTTATCGAAATTTAGCATAACCTCGGCCTGCTTATTAAAAAGATTGAAAATTATCCATCATTTGATCTTGAGATATGCATAATAAGAGTAACTTTCATGCTTTTTCAGGAGGATTAATTCAGTTGAAGAACTCCAAAATGACAAGAAATCAGCTGTATAACTCAATAAAAACGTCTCTCCAACAAAACATTCTAGTCGAGGGTGCTATCTTCGCTATACTGCCACTGTTTTGAAACTTTTCGTCCATTTGCCTCCAATAACTGTTTAGTTAAGTTTCCGTCACAGCCTTTTATCACTGGAAATTTTGTTAGTTTAATTATATTAACGCCCCATTTTTAAACAACACGATGGCTATTTTGGGGAAGACCTCGCAATTTTGAACAGCAGTCAGATGACGAGGACAACATCTGAGCTGGCACCTCCCTGTCAAAGCTTCCGTACCACCCCAGAAAGAGGACGTTTGACCAGCGACGTCATATTTAAGGTGCACTGTACTCATATACACGACGAATCTTCAGCGAAATCGGGTTTCGAACCCTCAGGTACCCTCCGGCTCCGAAGCTGAGACTTCACCACTAGATCACCGCGGTCCAGCCGAAAGTGGAACACTGCATCTACATCATACATTACATATGGTGGACAAACTCTCAGAATCTAAACGTTTAGCGCGCTTGTGTATGTTTGTGTGACATAGCAAATCCATCATCTGAATTTAAAGTCCTCTGCCTTCTGAAAATGTGAAGTGCCAAGAATGATTCTTAAAAAATCTATATTTTTTTAGAAAAATTATGTTTTATACAAATCACTGGCAGCTTTCTATATCTTTCAGGAGTGAAATTTTGTTTTTAAATGGCTGATATTTTTGACTTTTAAATATTTCAACACAACTTGGAATGAATGTTAGGTTCTTTTTTACGCTAAGTGTGTGAACAGTGTTACTATTTAGAGGGACATTCACCACTAGACCACTCCTCTTTTTTTAGAACACAGCATGCCAAAACCTTTCGACAATGTAAGAATCCGATGAGAAATGGTGTATATCGAGGGAAAAGCTGGATTTTCATCTGGTTTGTATTTTTATTTGGCAGACTGGCCCATAAAAGTGTGGCCTATGTAGTCACAGGTGGGTTAGAGGAACAGAAAAATGGGGGGTGGGCGATAGTGGGTGGGAGTTTGTTTAAGAAAATCAGGGTTGGGGAGCCGTTTTGAAAGGAGGGGGATGCGCCGTAGCCTCGGGGATCGAATTGCCTTTAGGTGAATTGTTTCTGGTTCGCACAGTCCGACCTGTGGATGACCCACCATATTTTATGGGCTGAAGATGGAATCGGTCTGCCAAGAAGCCCTCCAAATGGATTGGAACAGCCTTATGGGGAATGTCAGCTTTACAGTAAAAACTTCATCAGTTTTCTAAATTTTTTCAAATTTCCCAAATTTTTTTTGTTATTGAAAGCTGAGGTTCTACGAATGCACTAAACTTTCACATTCCTCGCACAGAAATTCGTCGATGTGTGTCCGTTATCCTCTATAGAAAGTTTAACCCTCTGACTGCGTATCCCGCGATTTCCGCGGGTTGGAAGCAAGTCTATTTTCTGCTGCATCCTGCGATTTTCGCAGGCTAATGTGGTTACTTAGTACTTTTATAGCGTTTGATCATATTATATTAATAAAGCTTTGCATATAAATAATAACTCGCTTGGCTCAACGGTATTTGAACATTTTTGCAAACGTTGCATCTAAATAGTGATTTGAAAAATTACACAGTCAGAGGGTTAAACCCCTGTGTTATTGAACCAATCCACATATGATTGACAAACTTAACTTTAAAGAGAAGACTAAAGTAGATAACACACCAAAGCCACTCTGACATTGATTGCGGTCTTATCTTCAAAAGAAAGAAAAATAGTTTCTTGCTTCGTCTTCAAAATTCTCCTACTAAGTTGATATTTTGAACGTCTACGAATTTAATTTAACACTTAAAAATGCACATAGTATATATTTCAAAAATGACTTTTAAAAGAAGCTTGTGCACATTCATTTTAAATAAAGTGAATATTCGGTTTACCAGCTATCATAATAATTCCATATAAGATTCCAATTCATCTTCTATACCTTAGAAATTTCTGTACTGTTTTTTTCAAGCAATAAAAGAATTAGTAGCACTCTACTAGAATAACTATTACTTTGTTCCAAATTGGCTGATCAACAACAGCTTCCGAAGAACTTTTTTTGAGATCGCTAGCTTTTAGAAACAGTGAACGACTACGAAAAGAATGAGGGATATTCTATACAAACAAAAGTGAAAATCATAAGTTGTTTATACGCTATAGAAATCCAAACTATTAAATAGATTTTCTTCAAATTTTGCTCACAAATGAAATGAAGAATAAGGAAGGCTTTATTGAAAGTTTCGTGACAACTGATTAAATAGTTAATTTATATTAAACGGAAATCCTGTTTCCGTACATACAAAAATTTATTTCATCATTATTATAGAATCTCCACTTCATAGAAATATTAGTTAATTTAAATCATTTTACTTAACTGTTCAACTTTTTAAAATAATTCTAATTTTTCTACCACTTTTTAGTAGTGATAGAAGTGTGTTTTAACTTTCGGTCGATCGCTATACAATTGCTAACACGTTCGGGTGCAATTCATTTGTGAGGTTAAAAGTTAAATTTTTGTTTAGGCTTAAGGAAACGCTTATCAAATTGAACCATTCGGTCATACAAAACTATATTTGCGTTTCTAAATAACTTTTTTGTATTCCTTTGCAATTTCAACTAACAAAATGTCCAGAAATTCAGAAGGGAGTTGACGTTTGTTTTCCCGTAAAGATGCTTAGCACTGACAGTTGCTGTCGTAGAGAGCCTGAAATAATTCAACATTTTTGAAACAATATATCGGAAATAACGATCAATATCATTGAATTAGGGGCTGGGACACGGGTATACGGACTTTTGCAGGTATATAAAAGGAAATATTGAGAAAAATTTTTGAAATAAAAAATACAAGAGTAATCGGGCGCAACTCATCTACCAAATTAACGTCCCCTTCATATATATGAAAACAGCACTAGAGAAAAAACCACGATACCCTAGTGTGAGTGGTAGAGAGACGCGAAGCTATTAGAGGACCCATACCTTTCTCGGTAAAACCCTCACTTAGGTACAAAAAATATGAGTGCTTCATCTCACAGAATAGATACGCCCGATTAAAGTTTAAAAATTTTTATTAATTTTTTTCTGTAATTGCGAAAAGAGTAATAACCCGAAACGTGCATTTTGGAAATGCTTCCTGGTTGCATTACTGAATCTATTTAAACGTGTTTTGTTTTCTCTGCTACAAAACATGCTTATAATCGAAATCATTATGCCAATATAAAATTTGCGACCAAAGGTTATGATCACCTCAAGTTGGTACTGTAAAGATTTTCTTTTTCAAAAGCTAGATGCTTTCTCAAATTCTGGTGTCTCTGACGGACAGGAAGTTTTCATTCGAATCTAAATATATATATGGGAATAAATCTTTTCGCATATCATAAATCTATGAGGGAAGGGGAAAGTTGTAAAAATCTCAGATGCAGGAATTTAAAGTAAAAACACATTTTGAACGTAGGTGTTTTCAGAGTTCCATAACCGTTCAGCACACGCACAGGGTCATCATAACCCCCAAATTGTTGGATATTAACTACTTATTAATTCTAAGAAAACAATGTTTACCTTAATATTTGAATGTTTTTCATGCAAAGAAATTGCATTTCAGATATAACTGCGATTTTTCGGATCTGAGCATTCATCTTTTTCATTATCCATGGGAACATTCACAAGAAGATAATAAGATCTCTAAGCCTCTGCTGCTTACGTTCGTAATCTGTCATATACCTATAATAAAATGG
>BGPR01000085.1:888054-927055 GCA_013235015.1 Araneus ventricosus | reverse complement strand
TGCTGCTTACGTTCGTAATCTGTCATATACCTATAATAAAATGGATAGTAAGACCTCTAAGTCTCTGCTTCTTACGTTCGTAATCTGTC
Organism: Araneus ventricosus; assembly: GCA_013235015.1. Classification (NCBI taxonomy): domain Eukaryota; kingdom Metazoa; phylum Arthropoda; class Arachnida; order Araneae; family Araneidae; genus Araneus; species Araneus ventricosus. Next base: position 926,966 of record BGPR01000085.1, on the reverse strand, counting down.
ATATATATACAATAAAATGGATAAGACCTATAAACCTCTGCTGTTTACATTCGTAATCTGACATAGACTTATAATAAAATGAATCTGAAACGTTAGCACATGCACGGGGTAAAATTGACCCCAACCTTTGTGTAAAAATTGAATTACCCTGCTTTTCTTTTTTCCTTGCACTAATCCTCTCCTCCCAGATCATCCAGGAATTTGCAGCAAGTAACAGTTTCATGTTTTAAGGAATTCCCATAAATTTTCTATTGAAGAAAAATGGTAGGATTATAAAAACCTCGTGCGTGTCGTCGAGGGATGAAAATTAGCTGTAATTTTTAAGAAAGTGTAGGTAGTCTAATTACAGCGTCATAAGAAATAAAACAGAATTTCATATACAGGGTTGTTATAATTGAAATTCGCCTATTCGTAAGGCCCTAGAGCAGCTTCTATGGCCCCAAACGAAAATGAAATTCACTAGAATGCAGTGCACGTAACACTGTCTGTGGAAATAAGAAAAGGAGTGTGACGTCGTGCACTGTCTTGCATCAAAACGGTATTTTGAACGAAAAAAGTCTATGCGTTCAGAATCGCATTTTGGCAGCATTTTTAGTTGAACTAAAAAAAATCAAATGAACTATCCATTTTTGCTCCGGTAATAAAAGAAAATCTGCAAACCCCCTTAGATATTGGAGCAGCACCAGCTGCTGACAAACATTTAAACTATTTTTTCTTTTCTTTCCTTCTTATTTTTTTCTTTTTCTTTTCTTCTTTTTTTCTTTTTCTTTTCTTCTTTTCTTTTCTTCTTTTTTTCTTTTTCTTTTCTTTTTTTTTCTTTTTCTTTTCTTCTTTGTTTCGCTTTTCAAAGAGCGCATCACTTTTACTATATCAGCGAAATTTATTTCTATGGAGCCCTAGGATCGGCTCTAGGACCTCTTAAAAAGACAAATTCTATTTAAAAAACCATGTATATCAAGGGCAGAAGTAAATCCTAATGCAAAAGTAAAAATTAAATAAAACCTTCTGAGTCATTTAAAAGAATTCAACGCAATATCTAAATATTTCAAAGTTAGTCTCTATGTGTTATTCATAATTGCAATAATAATACTGGGGATGAAAATTTTTCACGTTCCCCACTACGATTGTCAAAATTTAAAAACATATATCATGTCTCTGAAGAATTTAAAAAATTGAAGCTCATTACTTGTGATTAGCAGTTCCACATAAACAATTAAAACTGTTATTTCTCAGCAAGCCAATAATATATTAAATTTTTCAAAAATAGTTTTTAAGAACACACTTTTATTAGTGTGCTTAAACAAACAGAAATTCATTTTTCTTTTAATTATTTTCTTCTTTTTAATTTTTATTTAATTACAAATTAATTTTTATTATATTACAAATTTTATGGATACTTGAAATCTAGTTTTGCAAATTCTTTACCAGGCTGAAAACAAATAAAAATTTAATTAAAATAATCTGTTTACTGATAATCAGGTTGTGTAAGTAATAAAATTTTCTCCCAGAATAATTAAATGAACAAAATTAATAAATGTAAGTAAAAAACTCTAGCACATATAGAAGTGAGTAAAAATTTTATTACGGAATTCCATCTCTGCAAACATGAAACAATTAAAGTTAAATAAAACTCTATGAAAATAGCTCTCACCGATTCTGGAGAAATGATTTTCAACTCAGGATGCCTCATCTAATGTGCTAATTTTGTTTAGCCCAGGGACGATGAAAAATTTACAATGTTGATTTTAATTTAATATTGTATCAAAAAATTATTTAATTATATTTTTAAATAGGTTAAAACTAAAAATATAATTAGGGCTTGTGACTAGATAACCATAGATTTTGTAATATTACATAAACATGTATATCAGTTCAAAAAATATTCATACAGAGTCAAGAATTGAGAAAATCCTAAGCATTGCTTGTAATAGACGGTAATTCTCAATGATAAAGTAGGTAGCTGCACAATGATATATAATATAACAATAGTACATCAAATTTTGTTTTTCATTCCCATTGTAGAGTGCTATATCACTAGTGCTATATAGAAATGATTTTCGAAATTTTAATTAGAATTTAAATTATTAAAAAATTACTTTAAATGTTAACGTTTTTCCGGAATAACTTCGGACCCTAATATCGCACAAAAACAATTTTTACATCATCTTAAAGTTTAAAAAATAGCTTTTCAATGACACCAATCTTATTTCCATGCGATCTTTTGTTCGATTTTAATTAATGTTTCAAAATGTTTTAAAACATGAACTGTAACAATGTTTTTATTGTTGAAAATAAAATTCAAGCTATCTCATTATTTCAGCAAATCTTTTATTCACGCGCTTTTGAAATTGGTACGGTTGTGATACATAAATTGTTGTCATGGGAAATTAACTCCAAGGCAGAATTTGCACTTCAGTATTCATTGAATTTCTGAAATATTTTATCGCATCTGCTTCAAAGTAATATTTTTATAAAGCGTGGCAACAGATATTTGATTTCAGGTTTGTTTGTTTTTAATGTGTGGGAAAATGAATTATGTTTGTTTTAATGTGTGTTATCTGAAATGATTTTCGTTCTTTCTTCAAGCATTTAATATCATGCTTTCCTGCCATTTTAAAATTATGAGACATGAAAAAGCTTCCAAATTTTTGCATATTGCATTATAGGTAATTTTTATTAAAATTTTTGTTAGGCTTAAGAGTACAGTTCTGCCGCCAAACCTGAATATCTTCAAGTGATAACTCTTCAAATTTGATATTATATTTAGCGCAGCTCAGAACTTATGGTATGAAGCCAGCTTAACGGTAGAGGAAAGAGTCGCGAAGTTGGTAACGGGACCTTATCGTCTATATATATAAAAGTCAAATACCATGACTCACTCACTCATCACGAAGGTAGTAGGTGCTCACCAAGAAAGAATTTTGAGAAAGTGGTGGCGTGTCGGGGGGGGGGGAGGAGGAGGGTCAATCACCCCTACTTATTTGGGAAAGATTAAATTTTTATTTCCGTTTAGCTGACTGAAACTAGGAATTACAAAAAGGCCATAGTGCTCGGGAAAACTAGCAATTTTTTAAAATTATTTTTTTAAATTTTCTTGTCTACCGCCTATACTCCCAGGTCATTAAATAGTGGGAAAATTACCTTAAATATTAACGTTTCTCCGCAATAACTTCGGAGCATGTTGTCGCACACAAATCATTTTAACTTCATCTTAAAGTTTTAAAAAGTTAGCTTTTCAATGACACCAATTTTATTGCCATGGAACGCTCAATTTAATTTTAATTAATTTTTAAAAATGTTTTCAAACACAGCGAGATGGAGCAACGGCGTTGAAGGTCACAGTTCTATTTATATTTCTGGAGGGGGGGAGGGGGGGTGACGGGTTATGATCTAGGGAGAAACATTGCCCAGTTACAATTCACACCAGTGCCGGCGCCCCCTACTTTTTTAGGGAAGGATTAAATTTTTATTTCATTTTAGCTGCCTGAAACTAGGAATTGCAAAAAAGCAATAGTGTTCGGGAAACTAACTAATTTTTTTAAATTTTATTGTCTACCCCCTATACTCCCGGGTCTTTTAGATATCTATAAATTTTTTGTCTCCTCACTTTTTCCACCCAATTTAGCACCAACTGGTTGCCACTTGTCCAGCATGTTCGGCTTTCGCGACCATATTCAGGGTTAATCATTCTACCTATGAGGGATAGACGAATTGAGTGAAAGTTATTTGAAATGCAGTTTTTCAGTTTCGTAAACTGTGATGCATCATACAGAATTGTATCTCTGGCATTTTAAAATTTACGTCTTTATATATTTTACTATATGTCAAATACAATAAAATATTCACTGTTTTGTTCATCTTTCCTGACTTATCGCGGGTGACACTGCGAGGGGGAATGCTATAATTAATGTAAAAGACAAAAATAAAAACTAATTTAAACAGGCGAGCCAGCTGGTCGCCGAAGGTGGCCAGTAATAGTATATGATATTGCACAATATTATAAAATATTACGAATGTTATTTAACCCTCCAGCCGGCGCTCCTGTGCAAATTTTACGACAAACGGGATTTTTCATGCCCTGTTCTCACATTCGGAGTTAAAACTGTCTGAATGTCATTGCTATTCCTTCATGCGACACTTCTCTTCAGGATTAAATGGGTTTGTCCGAGTTTCAAGGCGATTTCATACTATTTTATGCTTCTGTCGTAAGAAATACAACGCGCGCCCGCTCGTGTAATTTGAAATTTTTTTTCACATCTTACCGTTTCAGTTTGATAACACAGGCCTGCAAAAAAATACCTTTTGAAAATTGCTTTAATTTTGATGACTGATTTTTATGTTATTTTTAGCGCTGATTCTAAAAATGAAATCCATTTATTTCTATCACATAAGGATTTTTTACAAAGTGATTGGATATTTGGAAAGAAACAGTTGAAATCACGAAATGTTGGCATTTTATTTAAATTTCATTAATTCATAAATATATATTAATTACATTTATATCCAGTTAAAGTAATTGTTAAGTATAGGTAGAAAGTTAAAAGTCCTTATAGTGACTTTTTTTCTTTACCTCAAAAGTTCTTTTATCACTTTTCCTCTTGTGAACTTTGCAGGGATTGTCTCTTTGTAGTATCCAGCAGTACTCTGCTATCATACTGACATTCAATTTTCCTTGATATCGTCTCTCCATTTTCTTTATATCTTGGTGAAATATTTCACCTTGTTCCTCACTAACTGCACCTAAATTTTCAGGGAAATAGTCCAGGTGCGAATCGAGAAAATGAACTTTTAAGCTCATACTACAGCCTAAAAGCTTGAAATTTTTTATCATCTCTTCTACAGTAGATTTGTAGTTTGGGTTTTTTTGTTTCCAAGAAAGCTAGTAATACCTAGTTTGAAAGATTCCCAGGCTTTTCTTTCGTTTGTTTCCATTTTAGTCTCAAAATTTTCATCTTTCATCATTTTCCTGATGTCTGGTCCTACGAACGCTCCTTCCTTCAGTTTTGCTTCGGATAAACCAGGGAACTGGTGACAAAGGTATTTTAAGCATTCACCGTCTTTTGGTAAAGCGTTGACAAATTGTTTCATAAGACCTAATTTTATGTGAAGCGTTGGAAGTAACACTTTTTTTAGCAAGCAGGATAGGTATCCGGTTTCAACTGATTTCTTCTGTCTTTAATATTGTGTTTAATAGGCAATTTACCGATTCCGAGGAATTTTCTAGATTGAAATAGTTTCTTCTTTCTTGTTTGGTAATTTAATCCATTAATTTACTATTTTAAGTCCATAAATATGTTTAACCAACTCATATAAATAATACTTTTTTGGTCCGAAATATACTAAATTCGTAAAAAATAGATTGCGATTTGTGATGAAACTGTACGTGACGGAATTTTTTCATTATTTTTCCATTAATCAGCATCCAAAAAACTATAAAAAACACCACTTGCTTTACCGACAATTTTTTCATCACAGACCTGTGTAATTATACATCCAGTGCGCATTACATCGATTTAATATTTCATTTTACATTGTCAAAAATATTTAATATGTAATAAGCCAGCCAATAATCCACCAAGCTGAAGAATTTTCTTGAAAAACCTCAATCTTATAAAAGCACTCACTACTCGAGCTCAAAAATTCTTATCATCGCCGTATGACATTACCGTGTCTTTAAATCTAAATTATTCATCACAACCTGCAAAAAGCAAGTGAACAGCATTGAGAAAAAGAGCTTGTGGTTTGTGTTTGAAAGAAATAAAACGATCATTAAAATCCATGAAATGCAGTAGGTGCAATATATAGTATACTTATAAGCGTCACTCTCTGGCAAAAGTTCAATGTTTCGAATGCAAGGATAATGATAAGAAACTAAGAAGAAAGTCTTTGTTATACAATCTTAGTTGGCGTTATACTATTTTTTAATAAATATTGCTTAATATCTCTTTTAGAAAATAATAGTGTTAAATCTCATTGCTTTCTCTGATTTCAGTATAATTTTAGATTTTGCGAATAATACAAAAATTAATTTTCTCTCTTGATGAAAGGATTTGCTTTTCTGATGTGTCTCTTATTACTATAATGAAGGAAATTACAACTGCAAGGGTAAAAATTAAGAAAATTATTGTGTCGTAGAAAGTACGACACTCGCCCGCTCGTGTAAAATCTTTTAGCGCGCCCGCTCGAAGGTTAATGTCCTACAATATTACACAATATATTTGTGCTAAAAGCTAAATAATATAAGAGATCAAATTCTTATTTATGGCTCTGATGGAGCGCCGACCTACTCAGGACACTCAAATTTCTTAAGACTGCCCTATTCCAACTTTTGTGTATTTCTTCTTATATTCTACATCAGAATTCTTCTACGAGAGATCAATGTCTTTATGCAAAAATGAGATGGATCTATCCCCACGAATCTATGATCCTCAGCGAAGTTACTACAAGTAACTCTCATTTCTCAATCGCTACGTAGACAAGATGTTAAGAAAACCCATATATTACTATGAATGAGAAACTCTCGATCAACTCTGTTTCATTATCTAAATACATATTGACCTCACCGCCTATCTGGAGATTTGAAAAAAAAGTGCTAGCAAAAAAATATAACTAAAGCTTCGTAGCAAATATTTTCTTCTAATTCCTCTGATTCTTTCTTCTCTTATTTCCTTAATATAACAGCTTTTCTCATTTGCTCATATCCTTATCCTAGAGCATTCTTTTTGTTCTTTTTTTATCTTCGAGGAACGGGAATTACTGCGTCTGCCGTTACAATAGCTACTGCTTGTTACTTAGCTGTAGTTCCAACCTATTTTGTTCTTGCTGAAAGCTGGCTACTGAGGAATACTAATCAGTTGGTTTCGATACGGATTTGTTAGTTTCTTTTCTTTCCCTAGGCCGGCATTTGGAAAACTCAGTTTCCAAAACATAATTTATTTCCGGTATTATAAATAGGATGTATACAATGAAAGGATTTGTGTCTTCTTATATTATTGCTTACTTGAATCCCAACGACTATATTAGTGCTTCTGTACCAGGTAGCACAACATGTTGCATGATATTGTACAATATTGTTTGATATTAAATAATATTATATAATATTGTACAATACTATACAATATTGCGAATATTGTTCTATATCGTACAATACTGTTCAATATCTTTGTGCTACTGGGGTTAGACAACGAATGAAAAAAATACATGAAATGTTTTTTAAGCTTATTTTTCAAACACTCTTATACATTTTCGAATAACATGTGATCAAATGTGTGATTGAAATCAAAAACTGTCCCTATCATGTTTTTTCTACACTTTTTCATCTTTATACTATTTTTTTCCTTTGCTTCAAAATTGCAGTTCATTTTGCTGTACGACTGGGCTTATTTCGAAAACGTTTTCTTTATTTTATCACATAATTGAAGTTGACAAACACTCTTCCCAGTGGAATTAACCTTCCGTTACGAAAGGGCGATCTATCCGATCACTCATGTATCTTTTTCGCTTCAAAGTAGCATGTTCATTGGGAGTTTGGAATTTAGGGCGTCAATATTTATTGCAAACATTATTGTAATTTAATTCTCCTGCTTTTATATCCTGTAGCTGTAGAGAATTCTGAGGTAAAAAATCTTTAAAACTCCCATTAATGAATCGTCAAAAACCGATTTAGATAGAATAGCGTTTTCACATAATCGAAACGTTGCTTCTCACTTCAAATTCAAAAAACAAAATTGATCTTCATGGATATCAGACCATTTTTTAAAAAACAAACGAAAAAAATTCGAAGATAAGATAGCCGTACTCGGGAATCTCATATTTTTCCATTTTGTACCTTAATTACTTTCCGTTTTCTTTGATATCAGAAAAAGCTTGCACTGCTTGGATACTTTAACAACCCACTGAAAAAATAAATATTAAGCTACTTTCTCTTAATTTCATCCAGTTGCCAACACACATTACTAGATATATGGATTTTATTCATTTCTGCCGTGATATATATTATATACTTCCATTTTGTACGATATCATCTCTATCAAATGATGATGACCATTCTGCTCGTAAAATTAAAGGGAGGAACAATAAAAAGTAAACAGAGATACGCAAGAGAAAACTATTTTTTTTTCTTATGATAGAAATATCGTCAATAAATCAACACCAGTTTAAAGTCACTCCGTTTCTAGACCGAATGACAATGTTTAAATCTGGAGAAACTTGCACAGCAAAAGTTAAGATATATCAGCAGTAATATTTCAAAATATTTTGCTTTAAAATTGGCAATTTAAGAAATTTATTCAGAGTTTGGAGTGTTTTCACTTTTCATTGAAATATGGGAGCCAGGTAAAATAGTATTAATATAACTAGAGAAATGGCTTTATGATAAGCCTGAGATTTTACAGATCTTTCTTATATCTTTCTCTTTCTGAAACCTCTGATAAGGCGTAAGAGCAATGTATTAAAAGAAACTCATTAAATATTCTGATTTAAAAGTCGTAAAGTATTTCCAGACATGATTTCAATAATGTAACAAAACCCGGCTTTCACCAAAATAAATTAAACAAGGTGAAGAGAGAAACTTCGAATTTTAACTTATTTCAGTGCGTGCAACAAAATGACAATCTACAATGTTACCGTCAAGACCACATAATAAAATTTCATTTATCTAAAATGTTACGATTCTGATTTATTGAGTTCGTATACTTAAGAATTATGTGCTGTCATCCAATTTAAAAGTTCCTCCAAAATTTGATACACAACTGCAATTCTGCCAATGTAACTTTGTACCACAGTTCATCCATCTATCTTATTGTGTTTAAGTCAGCGTTCTCACAGGCACATGGACTGACAGACACACAGACTTCTTTAAGATAAATGTTATCGAAAATACGACAGAAATTTTCGATTTTAGTGCACATTTTTGGGGGGACATTTGCAGTGTTTTGCCGTTTTTCAGTGATTGTGTTCCCAAGTGGACAAATAGGCTGAACCACATAATTCCCAATGGCTGTATGCATGCTTGCGTACGTGCGTACGAATGTGTGTGAGTTTGGATTTCAATACATTGTATACTTCGTATTCAAGAAGTTATAAAACCCTCATGTCAAAATGTCCGCTCCGTTGCTTATTTCGCTGTAAGAAAGAAACGAATTAACTTTATAAATAATAATTCTAAATTAATTGTTTATATTATAATAACATTCCAAATGATCATAAAAACAAAGAAATTCAACTTGAAAAAAATCCTTTCATCAGAAGGACAAGGAATGCATTCTAGCATACATTATCAAGCGTTATATGCTAGGCATGAATTCACAAAAACTTTGGAAATTTTTCTGTAAGAAGCTCGATTTTCGTCAAAGGAAACCTCTTGTATCCTGTGGCAACAGCTTCGTCCCTTGTGCGCTGTCTATCTTTCTCATGCGTAGTGGAGAGCTTGGTGCTATAAAGGCACAAGCACCATCTGTCATCTCTCTCTTGCTCTTACTCTTGCTTTATGTTCATGTCGTCGGCATGTTAATTCAATTACCATTTACTTTACTTTTACTTTTATCTTGTTAAGTTTATTAAAGTTGTAATTGTTATTATGAGTTAGTTCCTTCAGTGTTGCGTGAAGTTTCCTCACATCCGTACGAGCCAGTCCCCACGTGCATACCTGTCAACGGTGGTTTGCACCTTCCAAGTTACCTTGCCTAATGAGACGCAGTAGCTACTCTCTTTGTTGCAGTAACTAGAATATCTTAAAGTAATTTCTGGCCCTGGCGCTATAGACCATAATGATAACCAAGTTAGCCTATTGACCACCGCATCTATTCAAAGTGGCAACCTATACATTTGGTTTGCTAAAAACTCGAAAAATCCCAAGAGAAGAAAAAAACAAAGAGAGGAATAATCACAAAATTGTTTTGTACACAAAAACAAGAACGCCAATCAGATATATTTAAAAAACAATTAAAAGAAAAATCACCATCCAAAGGGCATTGAAATGCCGTCATAAATACAAGACATTAATTAAAGAAAAAGTGTTTGACTTACTCTAAGCGAAGAGAATAAAATTGCCCTACAAGACTAAAAACAATAATTTGCTACATCCCTATTCGAAAGCAAAGCAATCTAAGATTTATGCGCCATCTATTAGTCGCAAATATTCTCTTTAAATGTTTTAATTTGTTCGAATTGTTAATTGCATTTTTATTTGATTTCTCTTTATATTTTGCTGATATTGTGTTACATTTATTTCATTTTAATGCTTATCAACCTTTTTACAATAACTTTTCTCTAGAAGCTACATGGCATTTTGCAGAGCTTATGCAAAACTACACACATCTCTGAATCAAATCTATCAAATCATTGTTTGACAGAAGATAAAAATAGTCTGATACAAATATTTCACAGAGCAAATAGAAAATATGAAAAATAATTATCTTTAATCAATTTATTTGAAATCAAAATCATTAAATATCATTTTGTAAAATAATGTATAAATTAAAATTGGAGAAGTGTGTAGTTATCTTCATTAATTGCTGCCATCATGTTTCTACTTTTACGTTTATCTAGATAACGTTGTTTTTTTTATATATCTATTTTTCTTATTAATTCTTTTCTGTTTGAAATACGAAAGTCACAAAAAGAAATATTTCTCGTTTCAAACACAGTTTTTATTCAGTTTATTTATCTTTTGAAACACAGACCTTTAATTGAATAAGCTCTTTGCTTGTATATTGACTCAAAAATTCCGAAGAACCTCTGAAACGTGCTATCATTGGTTTATTGATCAAAGAACTCGTGATTTTTTATTTATCTTTTGGATATGCTCTTTGATACTTTAGAGTTGAGAAAAAGAATTTTGATTATTTAATAAAATTAAATTATTTGCATTTGAATTACAGCGTTTCATCTGATAAATAAGAAAAATAATTTATTTAGCTCTACTTTTTCAATTTATCTCTTAGTACATAATATTTGAAACATAAAATCCTTCAAATTTTGTTTGTTTCATTCTATTTTCGACATCGGAGATAAATACTACATTCGAACTGAATGCTCACTTTCTTTCTGTTGAGTTGACAATGAAGTTCGACCCAGCTCCTCTCTTTATACCATTGGTTAATGGCTTATCCATGGAAATATGCAATTTAACTTCTTGTAAAGACCTAGTGTTGTAACCTTATTAGCCTTGTAGTCTTGTTACCAATAACAGCGTTGCCTTTACCTTTATCTTCTTTTTTATAGAAAAGGAAAAGAAATTACTACAATTTATCTCTTAGTAAACATTCCAAACATAAAACCCTTCAAATTTTCTATTTTTCATTATGTTTCCGAAGTCAGACATAAATACTGTATTCGAACTGAATACCACTTTGTTTCTGTTGAGATGACTCGCTCCTCTCTTTATACAATAAGTTGAGGGCTGAGACTTGGGACAAGTAAATAGACTTCTTGTAAAATCCCAGTGTTGTAACCCTGTTATCCTGGCAGTCTGATTTCCTGTAATCTTTTTATAGTCACAGTTCCACAAGTTCTAAAATATTTGAGGAAGCCATTAAATGACAGGAGGCCTGCTTATTAAGCATTCGCTATTCATAATTAATCTATCTGCGATTAATATCTAGTAATATCTCCGAGAAATCACTTATAATTGATATTTATGCCATCCATATCTCAATGAAGTCTCTCTCTTAAATTCTTGATGTCAATTTAAGAGTGAAGAGTTCAGTAATTTTGTTATTAATCCCAATGGTTTTGAACTAATATTAAAGTGAAAGTATGCTTGATGTGAAGTGAAAACTTTAAATGTCAAATTAACTTGATTTTGCTTTGAAACATCACTCTTCATTCTTCTTATTTAATATCAGACTCATCATTCTTAAATTTAATTTTCGATGTCTTGGATTCCCAATGTTTATCAATCTCGGCTACAGAATGTTTTAAATGAAGTAAAAGCAATAAATTCACCTTGCATTTAAAATGAGGAAATATTAGGCTGGGAAATTTGCTATACGTGAACAGAATAGAAAAGTAAAGATGAGATTTTAATCTCATAAAATGCATCAAGAAGGAAATGATTTTATACTTTTGCATATTTAATAATGCTTCAAAAATGATTTAATTTGTTACAGAAACTAATGCTGCGTATTAGTTATTTGAAGCTTAAACATTTTTCATTTATTTATACCTATTTTATGTAATTTAATTTTAAAAACACAACAGCATATATTTGAAAAGTACTTCGATTGAAATATCATATACTTTATATTAATTATTAAGATCAATCTGCCAGGTGTAAAAGCTAATAATAATTAACAATCCAAATGTGGAAATGTTACTAACACATATTGCATGTATTGTTTTATTTGGAGTTCTATAGCTAAGTGGTAATTATTTTTATTTTAATAAAATAAGAGTATTTGTCTACTCATTTACAAGGTAGGAAGTTAATAATACTGTTGGTTTAAAGGAAAATAGATCTTGCAAATATTGACTGTCTGCACCAATTTCAAAATTGTAATAATGTTTATACATTATACTAATTTGCTTTTTTAATACAGCGGACCTCTATTTAACGAAGTCGCTAAATCCCGAAAAAAAGTTCGTTATATGGAAAATTCGTTAAATAGAGATTCACCTTTTAAAATAATTTAAACTACACAAAGCAAATTTTATATTCATAAACACTAAATATTATTTAAAAGGTAATTAATCACACCTTTATTTTGTAAATTTATATCTATTTCTTTTATATATTTTACCCATCAAAAAGAAATCTGCAGGGAAAACAAGAATAAAACAAAACACTGTCCGGGAATACACGGTATTTTCAATTTAAAAAATAATTTTATATTAAAATTAATGAATTTTAGCATTTCATCATACGAAGGTTTGTTGATTTCTGCATCATGGTCATTTCCATCTTCATCATCTTCGTCTTCATTGCTGTATTGTTTTTATTTTTCACACTGTCTACTTCAAAACTGCCTCATCCACATCTTCATAGACACATGCTTTTAAACGTTTTGAACAAGAATTCGATGAATCATAATTTTGTATCTTATCACGATTGTTTTATTATGGTTGATAACCTGTTTGGAGTAATACCAAATTTTAAAGCAATATCCTTTTTTTCACGTCTTTATCCACCTCATGAAGAATTAAATTTTTTTCGTTGATGCTCAAGCACTTTCGCTTTGACATTTTCCAGCTTCAAGGTCATTGATCACCATAAAATGTGTTAAAAGAAAGAATAAGTTTCAAATGTTTAGAAATATTTTGAGAAATAGGGAGAAAAAAATATTGGATCACAAGAAAAAGTTCGTTAAATAGAGAATGCGCTTCGCTATTTGGAGGTTATTTTACGAAGAAATTCGCAAAATGTTCTTGGTTCCAAGAAAAAGTTCGCAAAATAGAGAAATTCGCAAAACAGAGGTTCGTTAAATAGAGGTCCGACTGTAGTTTCAAAAGTCCAAACAAACTAAATTTGCAATAAATTTGATGCATTTAATGAACCAAAAATGAAAAGTTAACAAAAATTTCAAAAATGATGTCATGATTTTTAAACATTCTATTTTTTTTATAAAATTGAGCGAAAACTGACGAAAAGAATACGATTGATTTAAACTACTCATTGTCATCAAACAAGGAAAAGGACAGAAGCATGCCATGAAAAACTGAATAAAACGGCTATAAATAATTTCAAAACTTATGCAGATTATTACCTCGAAGAATTTCATCTAACGTAGGTTGTAAAAAATGAATCACGAAAATGTGGGATGCACCAGATAATTCCCAGTCAGCAACTTCATTATCAGGCATGCATTACAAAAATCCAATCGGAATGAAACAGAAGCACGGGTTGAAAGAAACGCATACAAACTACCAATTTTCAAATTTCATAATCCAAATTACCTTACCATACATGAAAAAGAAAGAAAATTAAAGGAATTAAAGAAAAACGTGCTTAAATAGTGTCTGGGTTTCCGCAATGTACGTAAACAATAGCGCAGCTGTCCAAAAAGTAAATTTAATATAAAGGATAATTGAAAAATTTGACTCGTCCTGATTTTGTTATTTTGTGTATATTTTTGCCTGAATTCCAATTAAAATTGTTAAAATAAACCTATAATTATCTAGCCGTAAAACTATAATTATCTAGCCGTAGCCATTGTAATAGAAAGTTGAAAATTCCCTTTTTTTATCTTACCAAGATCCACAGCAAAAGGCAAATAACTGCCGTTCGCATTTTCTTAGATTTTCTGAATCAAAATTTCCTCCAAAATAGGGGTGGAAAACTTAGTTCACTCGCAGGCTTTTGGAACAGCTGGCACAAAGCAGGCAGATAATAGAAATCAAAGCCGATTTCATTTCAATATGGAACAGCTACGCGCACAAAAGTATTTATCACTCATATACCTAACAAACAGGAAACAGAAAGTTCTTAAAACCACATTTTCACACATGTTCAGTCTGACTCTTATTTGCATAACTAGCCTCCAAGGCACGTTAAGCATATTCACTAACATATAAAACAGCCATACCACCTAGTTCCTTAATGAATGAAAAAAGATATCAAGTAATGGCATACAACGTCAAATGCCATGGAAATCAAGTTCCAGCAAAATATTAAGTCGGTGAATCTCGCCAAAACTGATTTACAAAACGGCATACGGTTTCCTTCCATCAAAACTCTATTAGAGCATTTGTATTTCTTTCTTTTCAGAAGCAATTAAGATCCTTTCCTCCATACTGAATATGCTAATAAGATTTATGCAATTTCCTGCCACTGGAGATAGAGAGAATTACTGGTGAAATTCTTGACACGTCAAAGGTGACATTTTTGGGAATTACTTGCTGGAGAGTGAATGGAATTTGTTCTTCTTAAGGGCGTTTCAGATACTTTCGAAAAACGCTAAGGTACCATTTGTTGAAAATAGATAATGATGGATACGAAAAAAAGAATGAACATAGATAAATCTCTTATTTTTCTCTTGATGTTTTTCATAGAGTATTCCCATTGTATTTCGATTCTACTGTAATTCTGTTTATGAACACGTTTTTAAAAATTTTCTCTTTTCCTCTAACTAATAGGAGCATACTATTCGTTCGCGACGAGATATCTGCCAGCTAAGAGGTCTGGTTGATGGCTGTCCTATAGCAACTGGTTATGTTAGGAAAAATCTATTTGGAATAGGAGGAATTCGACAGAAGTCCGGGTTTTATTTTATTCTTAGCGCCAGTTTGCGAGGGAAAAGAGTAGTAGATCATTCGTCTTCTGGGTTTTGTCGCAGTGGCACGTCCTTCCTATATGAATCTAAGGGCGCCAAAGTAACAAACTTAAATGAACTTCTATCAACTCCAAATGGATTCACCGTACTATAACCTGTTTCTATAGCGAACGTTATCATCCATACAACTTGGCTGGAAGAGGTTTTCGAAACAATTTTTTAAATAAAAATATATAAACGGAGCAAATATTGTTTACTAGCCGTCTTCGGCGACCACCTTGTTCCCCGTGAATATGATTTCAATTGAATCTCGCATAATTTTATATTCTTGGTTATTTTAACAATGTAATTTTAAACTTCAGATTGTGGTAGATATTTAACCCATGTTCTATTAGTGACCTCGGAACTCTTCTGTTCATTGTCTACATAAATCTTTCCAATGGAGTCGAATAACTGACCATGTCATGTAAACTCTAATTCCATGTTGTCGGCACTATCCTCACGTTCTTATTCCTATGCATTTGATTTCAACATTAAAATGATGCGGCACCTTTTATGTTCAGCGGCATGTTAGCTGTATTAAAACATGCTGAGAGAAGAATGAAAACATAGCAAACACAACCATTCTGCATAATGGATATACTTCTTAATGTAAGCAAAGCAATATCTCGGAGAGCTTGGCTTACAGATTTCACAAAAATCTTGATGAAATAAAATATGAAATAAAATTTTATTAGGATCCTATCTCAGATTACAACAATGAAAGAGAAATAGGTATTTAAATATTTGTTTAAACAATAAAAAGGGTTTGAGTTGCGTTGCAACAATGAAAAGTATTGTTGTAAATTATACCAAAAAATATTTTTTTAAATTTATAAAATTAGAGAAAAATTGTACCTCAACTTAATTCATATCATTGAAAAGGTAATTTTTGGCGCATTCAAATAGTGTAAAAATTATTTTTGTGCTGTAATATTTTTCGAAAGTTATTAAGGCAAAATTCTAATTAAAATTTCAATAAAAAGTGCTCCGAGGTGCACATTCACATCCTCCAAAAAAAGTTTGTGCCAAATTCTGGAGCTGTAAGTCCCGCGGTCTACCCTGAAGAGGACAAACACACAGACACACACAGATTATTAGTAGATTATTAAGTAGATTAGTATAAAAGACAGTAATAAGTAAAACATTAAGTAATAAGTAAAACATTATTATTAGTAGATATATAAAAGACGTTGAGAAGCATTAGTTGAATTAAATTTAAAAAAAAACATATCTACCATTTATTTTTTAAAGAAATCGGCATTTTTATAGAAATCTATGAATAACGTGCTTTCGTAATTTGTGAACAATTATTATGAACGTATGCTAGTCTCTTTTCTATCTACAAAGATATTGCTTTTAATGTCTCAGCGAAGTCATTTATTCGGTTCGTTAAATTAGCGGGTGATCGCGGGGATGGAAATAGGTTTAAAATAAGATGAGACTGTTGGGAGGCTTAATGTGTATCGCAGAGATTACAGACTCTGGGATCGGCTTCAATCCGAAACTTCAGTTTGGGGATGACCTGTTCCAGTTGGGTACGTGCTACACACGCTGTAGTTAGTCGCTTTCTAGAACTTTTGTCCCGAAGATAGAGAACCACCACTGTTCCTCATTTCCCTTTAGATCATTTCCCTGCAAAAAAGTCGAAAATGTCGGCTACTACGGTTCTAAGATATATTTAGAATTAAAGATTGTATTAAATAAGACCACTTATGAGTATCTGTGAGTATCCTCCCTCTTAATTAACAGCAGAGAAATATCTGTTTGCGTCGGGCAAGAGACCACGTTACCTGGACCCGACAGCAATGACTCACTTTTGTCCCGAAGATAGAGGACCACCACTGTGCCTCATTTCCCTTCAAACCATTCCCCTGCAACAAAATGAAAATTTCGGCTACTATGCGAAGATATATTTGGAATTAAAGATTGTATGAAAGAGGATCCCTTGTGAGTATCCTCCCTGTTAATCAACATCAGAGAAATGCCTGTTTACTTCGGGCAAGAAAGCACGTGGCCTGGATCCGACAGCAATGACTCTCCGTACTCTTCATAGATGAGTGCAGATTTACTCTGAAGAGTGATTCAGATCGTGTGTTAAAACAGGGAGAATAAGACGAAGGATACCATCAATCTATTATTGTTGAAAGACAATAGAGGAGGAGGTGGAATCGTGATTTAAGCTCTCTCGGAAGATCTTTCAGGGTATTCTCACTGACCTCCATGTACTCCCAGGAAATCTCTCATTGCTTTGAGAAACAGAGACGAGATCCTCGATTCATATGTCAGACCTTATACCGGTGCCTTTGGTGAAGAAATCATTCTAATGGATGATAATCCTCGACCACATCGAACAAAAATAGTCTTGGAATATCTTCAGATTTAAAGTTTGGAGCGAATAGACTGCCATCTTCATTAATTAATAATGAATTAATTTAAATTTCCTGACATTAACAAGGTAGAGTATCTTTGGAACTACCTCTAAAGACAGGTGGTTGCTTCAAGCAGCCCTCCGAGGTCGTTAAAAGAGCGTTACTCTATGAATGGTTTTTGTTTTCTATTTCGATATCTTAACACCACAGCATACCCCCAAACTCGGAGCCAGGACGGGTCCCTGTCGGTTGGTTGGGTATACGTGAAACTTTATTCAAAAAGTCAGATAAAAAAAATTACATTTTATATATAAGGATTCAAAAAAGGAAGACACTTAGAACAAAAGAATATAATAGTAATATAACTGTTAGATCTTTCAAGTCTTTTTGTTTTTTGACTTTCAGAGGATGGTGCCTTATGTATGGAAGAAGATGAGTACCTAGGGTTAATTGAGTCTGTGGCTAGTTGTTGTCACAATCTTTTGGAAAAAAAGAATGTTTCGTTTTGGATGAGTTTGTGGACGAGTTTTCTGATTTTCGCCCTAGAATTGTTGTTGTTCATAACTATTTTCCACCAAAGTGGTTCTAGGTCAGCTGACGATTTTGTTATGAGGTATGAGGTTATAAACAGGCAGCTTGTAACATAGTGTAAGGAGTTTCCCAGGCTTCCGCAGCCACAGGAATCGCTGCTTCTGATTTTGAATCGTTTAAGGTATGTCGGAAATGGGCCGTAGCCCGTGTCGAACATTATTTCGGGCCTTTGCCATGGAGTAGGAGTTGTCTTGGCTTTAGGCAGAACGTTGTAAACACTCCTGCCCCATTTAGGTATCTGACAACTTAGTTGAAAGTATGGAATATTGATGCAGTCAATGCCTTGCAGATGGGGAGGAGACATCCTTACCGAAACTCATTTATTTAAAAAAACAGTTTTTGTTTATTATTCTTCTCCAAATGTAGACTTTTGTGAAAAAGTTTTAATAACTTAATTGCAAATTATGCTTGAAGTTAAATTTGGAAAAATTCAATAAATAGCTATTTAATGCACAGTTGTTACAATTTTTATGTTTTTAAGTTCATTTGTTAGAAAATTAGACTCAAAAACAGGTTGGACCTTAACTTTTGGAGACCAGTGCACATTATGTATACGATTATTGTTTCGGCATCCAACCGTAAAATAAAGTTTTTTTGGGGGGGAATTATGTCTCTGTATCTGTCTGACAGGGTCTTTGTGAGTATAATTAAAATTTGAAATGACCTGGACGGATGAAATTCCATGTGCAGCCTGCATACCAAAATTAGAAATAGAAATGTGTTTTAATAGAGAAAGGCCAAATGTCATATTCGGTTCTCTTCGTTATACGGGAGGCTCGATGGCCGAGTGGTAAGGTCAAAACCGGAGGTGGGTCGACACTTCAAGCTTGATTCCACCAAAGATACGTTGTGTATGGAGGCCTAGTACATATTGATTCTGCCACCGAGAGCCACCGAAGAGTCGTTTTCCTGGTGTGGTGCGGATTGGGAACGTGGTCACGCCTCAAGTGTCTTCCTTGTCATATGACAACCAGTGAAGTTTACGAGATCTGTCCGAATTTATCCCAAATTTACCAATTGAAAAATGTTAAAGTACACTGTCCACCGATTTCACTCCCCGCAAGGAACAAATCATTCTGTCCACTAATCATACTGTGGATAATTTCTCTTCTCTATCCTATGTTAACCGTATCATGGTAACTGACAGCTCACCTTAACGGAGTTACCCCCGCCCTGCCTCAGCAGTCAAGGTCTCTGAATGGCAGCCGCTACAATAGCTCGAGTACTGAGACCGGAGTCCTAATAGTCATCACCGACCACGGCTCGACCCCTCCCGAAGGTGGGAGGTAACTCTACCCCCACTATTACTATACCCCCAGAGGGAAGCAAAAATCCGCTTACTTATCCGGCAGCTTCTCATCCATACTTGTCATGCACCCCCGGGAGGAGTTAATGGATAGCTAATGAGAAAAGAAAATAATAGGTGACATCACTGTTAAAAGTAAAGATAAATCTTGACTTTTACTAACTTGAAAAATATATTAAAGCAATAACTTATTTCTTCATTAAAATTTCTGTTTGAAGAGCATAGCTGTAATCTAAAGGTTGAATTTGGTTATAATAAAAATTATAATGCTACATTATGCAAGAGATATCTAAAATATTTCTACAATAAAGCGTTTGTATGAAAACCCCCGAAGGTTTCATAGCAGCGCATGATTTATGCTAAATTTGTAAAATGGAACAATGAAAAATAATGTCTGTTGTAAATATTGCGAAACACATTTTCCTTTCAAATATTTTCTTAACCTTGTGAAAATATTAGTTCCTTTACAATGTGACATTTATCCATTGTTCATATTTTTTCATAAATATCTAATCTATTTCTGCGCTTACATCCTTTTTCATAGTCTTTCACAAGAGGATTATATTGCTGCGTTGCACCTTCCTTGTAGCATCATAAAATTTATGCGTTTGATAAAACCTATAAAAATATGAATTTTCTTAAGTGATGAAACTTTTCGACAGTTTCATGCAAGAGTAAGTATAACTAATAAATTTTCCCTAAGGACATCATTAATGATGAAAGTTTCCAGAACAGCATGAATTGTAGTTATATGAATCTCCTTCACAAAGAAGACTGAGATGTTTATCAGCCGTGAATCTTTTCACATTTTGTGAGACTTGGTGCATAAATATTCTCAGTAACTATCTACTAAATTTGAATACTTAAAGAGTTTTCAAATATGTGCATAATATTGTGAAGATTAAAATATATTTTCTGGAAATTATTTAATTTTAATCTTTATTTGAAAAAGTAAATCAATTCTTAATATAAATCGTATAGTTATATTTTCCCCATCAGTGAATTCAAGTTAGAAAATTGATCACCCTGATCATAACCAAATAATTAACTACAGGGTTGTTATAATTAAAGTTCGTATGTGTAGCAGGCCCTAGGACGGCTATTATGACTCCAAATGCAAAAAAAATCACTAGTATGTAGTACAAGGAATACACTGCTTTGAAAGAGAAGGAAAAAGAAAGAAAAGAATATTTTAAAAATAAAAAAATAATAATTTGCGTCAATACGTGAGGTGATTTTTCGATATCTTATTATTGAAGCAAAATTGTTCATTTGAGTGTTTTAGTTTAAATAAAAACGCTTCTGAAATTCAACTTTGAACGTAAAGTTTTTGTCGTTTTAAATAACGTTTTCATACACATTTTCCTTTCTATCGGTTTCTATAGAGTGCATGACTTGTACTGCCTTATAGTGAACTTTTGAAATAAAATAAATTACCAATATTTTGAGCGAGAAGAGACATTATGCTCAGAAGTGAAGCAGAAGTTTGGCAGTATATTTAGTTAAACTTTAAAAAAAAGGGAAAAAAAACGAATGAACTGTTCTATTTTCCTTTAGTAATAAAAGTATTCCAATATCACCTGTTATTCGCGCAACGTAACTATTGTCGAATTTTATTTTCTTGTTCCTTCCTTTCTTTCTTTTTCTTTTTTCGGGTTTTCACAGAACACGTCATTTCTTCACCATACTAGTGAAATTTTGCTTCATTTTGGAGTCACAGAACTAGCTTTAAAGCCTTCTAAATAGACGAACCTTAATTATAACAACTATGCACTCCATGCGATTACTTTAAATCAATTTTTGCTCCATGTATCATACCTCATTGCATAATACCAGCTACTCCATGGCAAGGGTCTTTGGAAGAAGGACTGCCGGGATCTGCTGTTAAAGTTACAGAAGATTCAAAAGATGACAATTTCGAAACTATTCCATTAACTTTGGTCGGGCTCATCTAACATGCGAGATGAAGCACCAATATTTTTTGTGCTTAAGTGAGGATTTTACCGAAAAAGATGTGGGACCTCTGGTATCTTCCTCGATCCCTATCACTCACAATAGGTTATCGTAGTTTTTTCTTTAATGGTTTTTTTATGTACATGAGCGGCACGTTAATCTGGTAGATGAATTGCGCCCAATTACGTTCTTTCAATTTCCCAAGTTTTTCTCATTATTTCGTTTCATGCACCTACAAAATTTCGTATACCTGTGTCTTATTCCCTCATTCAATGATATTGATTGGTATTCCCAATATATTGTTTTAAAATTGTCGACTTATTTCAGGCTCTCAGTTACAACAGTTGTCACTGTTAAGGAACCTTACGGGAAAACAAACGTCAACTCCCTCCTGAATTCCTGGACATTTTCCTAGTTAAAATTGCAAAGAAAAACAAAAAGTTATTTTTAAAGCAAATATAGCTTTGTATGACAGATTAGTTCAGTTTGATTAAGTTAGTTCTCAAGCCTAAGCAAAAATTTAATTTTTAATCTCACAGATGAGTTTCGCCGAACATGTTAGCATTTGTATTGCGCCCGACCGAAGGTTAAAGATTCGTTGAGTTTGCGATCGGGTGCACGATGAATACGTCATCATGTCTCAATTGTCCTCGTGTTATTGTGACTTTGAAGCTTAGAAATTGCAGAAACTAGCTGAACATATTCCTAATTAACTAGAAATTGGATTCCTCCTAAAAACGACAAGTGATGCATATATGTTTGTCCTTAATAGATATAAACACAAGAAAAAAATTCGGAATACATGAAACTTAACCCTCGTGTTTTACATGGTATTGTTACGGATGGTCTACGAGATAACTTGTGTTGCTGTCATCATAACACGAGATAAACATCAGCGGTGTGTTAAGCACGTCCTTAATAACGGCTGCCTCATCACGATTTTAAGTCAAGAGTTCTGGCTGAAAATAGCTTGAAAACGAAACGCTAATTTGGCAAATTAGCGTTTCCTGTGCTTTAAATGACATTGTTACGGATGGTCTACGAAATAACTCGTGTTGCTGTCATCATAACACGAGATAAACATCAGCGGTGTGTTATGCACGTCCTTATTAACGGCTGCCTCATCACGATTTTAAGTTAAGAGTTCCGGCTGAAAATAGCTTGAAAGCTTGAAAACGAAACACTAATTTGGCGAATTAAATTTTCAGAGGGGCTGGTATCATATTTTAGTACACATATATTTTCATGAAGAAAATATATGGCACGAGTTTCATGCATTTTTTTATACGTAGTACATTTCGTATTTGTTTAAACTCAACATTGATAACGTTTTATATTCTACACGATGAGACAGCTTTAACACTTTCAAGACAAATTTGAAACAACTATTTGATAGGCTATTACCAATATATCCCATTCGATTCGCAAGGATTAAACCTTCATTCTACATAAACTTAAGAATTTTGATTCTTGGAAGCCATTTACCTATGCTTTGAAAGTTGCAATCTATATCTGAAGATTATATCGTTTCGTAAAGGAACCATTTTGCAAATGAAACAATGGAAATAATAGCTTATACAGCCTATAATGAAGAAATGTTATTTTATTGGTTCATAGTCTTCATAGCAATCATGGACCTTCACTCTTCTTCTATCTGTATCTACTATCTTGAGTAGTGAACTCAACAGGGTCACTGTCAGCACCACATGCGGTAGTTAATAAACCACTTATAAACAGTTCTAACCGAAGGTATAGGGTCGCCATTATTTTGTCAGTCTTAGCTGCGGATTCCTGCGGCCTTTCAGACAATAATGCTTCATCACTAAAAGAAATAGTTTCTCACCCATCGTTCAGAAATTACGGTACCTAATCGATTCAAATAAACGTGAAACACATCTAAATAAATACATCTGAATGAAATTTTGTAGGTCTCTTCAAGAGTTACCGACGGAGTTATAAGGTCTAGTGGCGCCAAACTTCGTCTGGATTTATCGAACAACCCTTGTATTTTCGTTGATATACCATTTTTATTCACATACCAAATTTGATTCGCCATTCTTTATTCATATATCTGCATTGTAGTAATTTAGTTCATCTTATGAGCATCTGAAAAGGAAACTCATTGATGACACTAATGATGCAAGCAGCAAATTATTTGTTTAATATATTACTTTAGATTTTTTTTCGTATAAATATGGTTATTATTGCTTATAATACTATCACAGCTATCATAATTAAGCACTTTATAAACTGTATATATTTCTTCTGTAATGGAATCTTTTTTATCTGTTGCGCGTAATATTTTTTTTTAAATATTTATGTTTTTCTTTTTATTTTTCAACTACTTTTTGTGTTATATAAACAACATTTTATATATATTTTTTCAATACTCAACCTCATTCATTCCAATTCTGTTTTACAAATTATTGGACGTTCAATGTATGTTTTATACATTTAAATTAGTGCATTTAGAAAGTCGCAGATAAAAGTCAGTATCTGAAAACAGATATTATGAAAATAAATAAGAAGACAAAGAATACATTTAATAAGGAAATTAACTTCACAAATAAGATTCTTAACTCATCGGCATTTTTTTTTACCATTTATTAAACAAACAGCTTGCTTAAATTTTTTCATATTACTCAGAATTTTTAGTTTCCCGGCTTGGAATGACAAACCATTCTAAACATTTAACGGTTAAAATGTATTAAAATAATACCCCTCTCCATTTTTATAAACACGAGAAATTTAGGTGAAGAACACTCAAAAATAGTAAAAAATCAGCAACATAAATCTACTAGAAGATCTCCTCAACAGGAGAAATCCGGACGAGGGCGCCATTGTTGTGCATATTGTCACCATTTTTCTGTTTTTAGACCATTTATCTTAAACAGCTCTTTGCCAGTTTCAGTTGCCGCCTTTCATCACTTAAAATGGAATACCTCATCCGCAGCAACCGGGCCAAGACGGCTAACCTCACAGAATCTGAACGTTTAACATGAGATAAATCAGTTGTAAAGAATGAGGATCCGCATTCTGAACTTTTAAGGGCATCTGCCATTTGCGGATATAAAATGTCAAGTCTCTTCTTTATGTATGGCATAATTTTTTTTTAGAATTTTATGTCTTCTATTCATCACTTAAATTTTCTAAATCTTTCAGAAATGAAATATTTTTCTCAAACATCTCCCAGTTTTGGCTATTATACTTTTTCGGCACAGAGTGTGATGAAAGTTATGGCGTATTTCTACGCTAAAATGTGTGACCGTTCCTATATAGTGTTGGTTTTCAGAAAGTTAAAAAAAATCTCTAGAAATTTAGAAAATTCTCTAAATCTTTCAGAATGTTGTTGTGGTTTGTGTCGCTTACAAATGACTAAGTTTCTTAATAATAAGCTTTTTCTCACACCAAATGTATGAATTCTTAAATATTTTTGCACTTAATGAGATAGCATTTCTTTTTACACGTTCCTCAAGGGCGATATCAGCAGATTTCTTTCTCTTTGAATTCGAATGGTATGGCTATTGTATCACTGAGGCACTAATTTTGCACGCCCTACGTAGAAAATGCTGTGGACTTTCTAAAAACCTTGTAGATAGTTTTATTCCTTCATATATGTATCCTCCCCTACATTCAATGTATATATCTACAGCTAAATTAAAGGAAGACACGAATATGTAATCATACGGAAGATCGTCAGAGCTTTCAATATCTTAAAATATGGTAGATAAGTCATAAGTATATACATTGAATAATATATAATTGATATAAAAACCTCGGTTTCAAAGAGATGTTTTATGTCTCGTAAAACTTTCATCACTTTGAATGTTGACAGTGCATAGAGGATACAAATCCCTCCTGATGTATTTGTAGAGAAAACTGGTTCGCATGCGAGTTGCATGTAGAGGTAAAGAAGATAACATCTGTCTTGGCTTCTCAACTTCTGAACTCTGTTCTTGGCTCGCAAAAACAGAAGGGCAATTTTTGCTGAAATGGGCATTAGGTCTAAGAAGTTTTTAAATGATATCACTATGTTCCCTAAAGGACTCGCACCAATTGCCTTTACCTCTGAAATTATCGCAAATTTCACTGTTGAAGTGTAAGCGACAAGGTCATGAACTCGGCAGACAATAAAACGAATCTGCTCAGCATGGGTTTAATGTTCTTATAATAGAAAATTTCGCGTATTTTAATTATCGCATTAAAAGAGAAAATAAATTATATATTTTTCGTTCAGAAAAGAAATATATATTCTAGTCATATTCAATAACATATACATTTTAGGGAATCTAATAAAAGGAACTGTTATATATTCTTCAAATAAAATACAAAATGAATCTGAAAATTTTAATCGTCAAGCAAATAACTCTGTCGTATTTAGAATCAAAGTAAAATATCATATATAGTCACATAAAGTTATGAAAAATCTAATGCACGGAAAAGCATTCATTTTATCCAATAAATCCAAATCTAATAAAGGTACCATTTAAATTATTTTCCGATGAATGTTGATAAATCATTTTGCATTCTAAAAGTATTAATTCATAAAAGTTCCAGACGAACCACGAAAGGATCCTGTAAAAATAATGAAGATTAAACTCCAGAATTTGCTCAATAATCTCAAAAACTGGAGCAAAGAAGATCCATTAATTTATTCTTCAGAAGTGGAAATTATGCAGCGAGAGATTTCCCGCATTGCCGCAAATTGCAGAGGCAAAAGGATTTATATTCCTGCTTGGGAATTTAGGCTGAATCGCTCCACCGTTTAATTTTAAAGAGATGGATTCGATGCAGGAAGTATGTTTTAGAGGTTTTATATCATTTTGAGGTATGTTATGATCATCATCGCCTCCTGGTGAATTAATGTAGAAATTGATGATTCTTAGCTGTTACGCATAGTTTCCTCCGTGTGGTAACCTTTAAATTTTCCTCCAACACAGTCTTTTCATGCAATACTTATCTGCTCCTTGTCAATGTGAAGATTCTTATATAAAATTTATATGGGACTAGTTATAGGAAATAACTATTATTAATTCATTCTGCCCCAAAGCTCAAAAGGTGTTAATATTGACACATTACTTTGATCTTACCTGCTTCAATCATATTTCCCTTCTTCAAAAGTCGTGATTAGACAGGAGAATATTGCATTATGGGATAAAAGTATCAATTACAGTCTCTTCATCACAAATAAAGATATTCTGATGATCGCTTTATAAATCACAGTGAAGCTGAATGATTTATTTTAGTATAATTCACAGGAAATGAATTGTTTCAAATTCTATGAGAACGTACAAGTGTAGTCTTCGTGTCGATACTAGTTAGTAGAACCCTGATTTTTTTCATCTGCATTATACCTGTAAAATTTATAAATAATTAAGACTATTAAAATGGTGACGGTTTCAGCTCGATATCAAGATATTAATGATTTCATCTTTCATATCCAAGTAAATAATTAATATACATGTCGAATAATTAATAGCATATGTCAAATATACGGACACCGTTAATATTAAAATTTTAGGAACTTAAAACCTGCATCCAGATTCTCGTTGTTCACTTTGAATAACTAAAAATGCATAATAGTTTAAAGCAATCAATTTTCCTCAGATTCAATGATTTTGCAAAAAAGAAATGTGTCATCGTGTCTAAGAAATTTTACAGATATCCATAGAGAATAAATGCTTAAACTTCTTAATATCATTATTTATGTGAAAGAAAAGAGATTTTTCCAAGTTTCCAATTCCTCTTGACAAGCATGCTGGTGTTCAGAAAATAGGCATTAGTGAAAGATGAAACGATAGCAATAAACTGCTTACCATATCAAACCAAGAAGGCAGGAATGGTCCAAAATATCATTTGTGGCAGTTGCGAAAGTGAGTTAAGCAACAGAGGTCATTTAACAAATCCCATTCCGTAAATCAATTTCAACTCCAACTCATTTAAGTGCTCAAAACACTTTTAAGCATTTTACGGCTGTTCAGGAACGGTGGATTATAGCATTACGTTGTTAAATCATCTATCATTAACTTGTGAAGGCCTAAATTGTTCACGCTTGGCTTCGGTCTGTCGCATAATTTAATCTAATATTCAAAGAGATGTTGAAATTTCATTCTCTTGGAGGCGACTACCACGTATCTAAGGAAGGGGGGTTTCAAATGGCGAGGAAGCAAACTATTGTTATGTAGAACAGGAGGATCAGAAATATGCAAGGCATCATATCCAAGCTTTTCAGAGATTTCGTGAAATATGCGGCAAAAGAATGGAGCGCTGTTTAAATTACGTATTACGCTTCTAATATTAGCTCGCACGACACAGCATGAAATGTTATTTGGATTAATAAGATTCACGTACTTGAGAGAGGAGGATATTTGACTTATTATTATAATACCATGAACAATGCTTTTAGATAGCAAAGGTAGTAGGTGAGCAGCATATTCTGGATACGGATTGTAAAAAGAATTCTAAGTATTTGGAAGTAGTTTTATATATAAAATACGTTTAACAAAAGTCCAATATTGTACTTTTTATGGCAGTTTCTCTCAAAAAGAGGAATTGCATGACTTTAATTTAAAACAAGTAATATAAAAAAATTAAGTCAATTCCTACTTAGATCAACAAAGAAAAATTCTATTTTAGAAATTTTTTCTCCCATATAAAACTAAAATTTATTAATTAAATTTAATTAATGAATTAATATTTGAAAAAACTGTATTAACATCAAGTGTCATCCACTACAAGTTTTTAAAAATGTATTTGAACTTGAGTGGATGAATAAAAAGAATTTTATTAACGATTGAAAATTTGAACTAGATATATAAATATTTATATAGGGAAAGTGTGAATTAATAGTACTAATTGAAAAAAGGGTTTTACCAAAGATATTTATACACTTCACAAACTAGAGTAAAACTTGGAAAGGAAAAAATAACATATTTATTTGTTTTTGCCAATTGCAATGATTCTAAAATGAGAAAACATTCTCATATAATTTATAAATATTGTTTGGAATACAGTATGAATTTATATTTTGAAGAAATGATTACAGGCAGAAGATATGGATGGATCAAAAATAATGGCTCATTCATTGTGTTTAGCTCAACAGAAGTTAATTGTATACATTTTTGTTTAACTAAACTTTCTTTAATTCAGACATAACACTTTATATGTTTCTTCTTAATTAATAGCTTCCATTAATCAAATATGTTTCACATCTTCTTCTAAAGGTCGATCACGATTTTTTAAACATTGTTGAAGTTTATGGAAAAAGTGAACAGACTCACTTTTTCGAATTTATATTTTTGTTTTATTTCTTTTGTTGATCATATAAATATCAGAATATTCTACGTACGGACATCACATTGTGCTAAATGACGAGTGGAGAAATATCTTGATTTAGTTTATCCAAGAGAAGGAAGCATGAATTCGGTCATTTGTTAGAATGGCTTTTTGTTCATTTGTGTGATTAATATTTAGAACGCTACGATGCTAATTATTAATTTCACAGCATTGCTATTTGTTAAACATTTATAGGAACCTAAGCATTCTATTTCATACGATTTCAGAAATAAATATATATAAATTCATTTATTGAACTACACTAAATTAGAAAACGAATTTTAACTGTGATTACATTCAGTTTTAAATGAATTTCTGATATATTTTGGTTTCGTTGAAAATCATGAGAAATTTCTTCAGTACACTATAAAAATATTTATGTTTTATTTACGAATAGGTTGCTCTTTGTGCACGTTTACACTATGGGACGAGCTAAAGATAAAAAATTATAAAGTATGTAATAGATTCTTACGATATTGCACATAATCATAGAATTCTTGTATTATAACTTATGGTTGATGGGGAAGTTAGGTACGAGCGCCTAGGATCGTAATATAATTTAGATCAAGAACTTTTATCTGCTGAAGTATTTCTTTTTTCTGAAAGTTGATCACAAGAATGTAATACTGCTTCTTCGTAGAATTTAGGTACATGCAATGATTTTCTTTATCGCCATCAAGGAGACAATGAGAAAAAGCACTTAATGAGTAGTAAAACAAGAAAGTGAAAAGTGGGGTGATAAGCAGAACCTCTAATTACTCCCTTTTATTTTTACGCGCTCTGGACATATATGCTGCTGAATAAATTTCCTTTTTATCCTTTCCTGTACGCAAGTAGTAAAAGTTGATCTAATTTTACAAAAATTACTCTTTGCTGTATCATGTGATAAATTTATCTTTAATAAAAAAAATTTCATTTTCAAAAGCATTATGAGAAGCTGCTGATGTTTATATGTAATTACCATTTTTCTGCAGGATAAAAAATGGAAATCGGAGACTTTCTTCATTCTTAAACCGAAATTTACAATTATAAAATATGAACATTTGTAAATGAAAACTGAGTTCCTGAAGTCTTATGCGTAAATACAGGATTTTTTTTCGAGCAGAAAATGATATTTGGGGAGAATTTAATCATTTCTAGAAGTGAGCCAACAATAAAAGTCCCGAAATATGTCGGAGCACAAAAATTAATTCTAGTCTTCTGGAGGTTCATTTAATTAAAACTTGGAATTTTTGAGACTGCTGTCATCGTAGATAAATGGCAGTTTATATGTGTCTGCTGCGTATTTTATCACAATAGACACATATAAAGAACTTTCTTGGAAAAAAATAGATTTAAATAAAGAAAATGAAATAGTCTTCAGACTTTAAAAGTTCTTCGAGATGAAAATTAATAATTCTGAATTTGGCAAACAGAACTGCTGCCCAAGACCACTTAGTATATTATTGGTAGTGAAATATTGGAAATTGACCGCATAGTGGTAGTATATTGAATAATGGCAATACTACCACTATGTCATGAGATAATTAATTAAGATAACAAAATCGCCTCCGCGATAATCGTAAAATTCTTCTGAAATTTTGATCTCTTTTGATGAAAGAGATCCAGAAAGAACTAGACTGTCTTATGAACTAGCGAATCTTCCAGAGTTTAGAAAAGAAAAGTTATATGAGAATGTTTCCCCTACTTTTTTAATATTAATGATTTTTTAGAAAGAGGTAATTAATTTCGAACCTAAATTATGTGAAATTTTCTTGCTAATAGAAACTAATTAATAATATTCTTGAGACCAAAAAATTGTTTGTTTAACAATTAATAAATTACTAAAATATATATTATTTCACAGACTTGGGGGTTAGCTTTCGTAGGAACCATCATTTTTCCCCTAAATTTTAACTTTCCATGAGATTTTACTTAATGGATATTGGTTATTTAATTATCAATTTTTTCAGTACGTCTTAAGGTTTCACTACTTATAATTTTTCGAAAACATTTAAACAAATCATCATCGAAAATTTGCGGAATTAAAATGATATGGAAGGCTGAGTCCAAACCTCAGAATCTGAGCACAAAAAAACCCGCATGAATAACTATATTTTGACTCATTGTTAAACTACAGTGCATGATGCATTGTATAGTACAATTATGCATTGTAAAAAATATAGTACTTTGTCCGTTGTGTGTATTCTGAAGTTTTAATACGAATACCGGCTTTCAATATGCCTTCAATAAATTTCAAAAAATTTCAGTTTAATAGCTTATAGTATCAAAAATCTATATATATTTTCCATTTTTATTTTTCCTTGGCTTAATGAACCATAATGTAAATGCATTGAACTAAAAATTGAATGTGTCATTTTCGGATTTATGCCATAAAAATATTATTAAATTATTTTTCTTATGCAGTACTACTCCTTTTCATAACAAAATTAGCCACAGTTAAGATTCCGAAAATAAATTTATCTGTTTTTACTATTTTTTTCTCGCCCATTGCCATATCTTATGGTGTTTCGGTATACTAAGATTTGTATATCAAAAAGAGAACTTCATTTTACCGTTCATAATTTATTCATCATTATTTATGCACATTCTTCTTCAAATAAAATATCTCGAATAACTACTTAAAATCAAGCTAAAATTAACCCTCTGATTCCTAAGGCCATTCAAATAAAGGGACCTCAAAATACGGGAACGTCCGAGCTCCTCTATCAAAGATAAGGGAAATCCACTTTTTCCCTCAAAAACCACAATGACAGATGGCATTGTCCGAATTATAAGAAAACTCCCCTCTTCCCCAAACACATCTGGGCGACACACTCTAACGAAGAAAGCACGCGCCGCGGGTGTGAAATCAATCACACTTCACGAAAGGGAGTGGAAATTTCAGAGTGACATTCGGACGTTTCGGACGGCTATTGTCTTTTGCTTGAAGCGACGTATGGGACGGTCCAGTATCGATAGAGTTAAATAACTTCCTTTGTCCCAGAAAAGATTAAAAGTAAATATTTTTTCACTGATAATTTTCTGTAGACCGTCTTGCCAAAAAAAATCATCAAATCGCTCTTCTGCTGACTTAGAAATACATTTCCGTAACATTTTGTCATGTCATGTCGAATAACTCATCCATTAAGTCTTCCAGTTTCCGAAATTCCCCAAACACCTTTATGGACCGAAAAGCTACATCTCCTCTACTACTTCCTGACGTCTCTAGTACGTGACAATCATAAGATATCGGCATCAGCTCGAAATTTTTGGAATCGATCAATCAATTTCCTTACTCGATGGTATATATACATGGAATTGATCACATTTCCCTTTTGCATTGGCATTCAGAGCAAGTAGCTCAAAGCGAGATCTCCAACGCATCGCAAAAGAAGATGCTTCAATATCTGTACTATCTCAAGAGAAATCAGACTGATCGCTCCGCTTTGATAGGGAAAGTGCTTTTCTATAATTTGCAAATTAGATATACCAAAAAGAAGCTTTACGATCACGTTCAATTTTATGAATTGGAAAATTCACTTTACGTCTGAAGCTTACTTGAAGGTAAGCTGTTCTCTCAGTATCTTTTTCGTGGGTTGAATACTTGATCAACTTAAAGTACTTATATTCAGGTAATTTTGTTATCTGCTGGTAGACCAGAGGTACCTCAATTTTGGAAATCAAATCAATTTATTCTTTACGTACGGTACCAGCAGAGATTTTATCTTTGCTTACGAGTCCGTATATATCCTTTACCAGAAATCTATTAGGATTCCAATCATCTAGCAGAACAAATCTCCCTAATAGATCTGTAAGTTGTTAAAATCCTTAGTCATGTTGTGTATCACGCTATGCTCAATAAATATATCTATTACTATTGTAGATAAGAATAGGAAATTCTGCAGGTGACTGGAAAGGAATAAGTACAAGGAATATACGCGGTTTCCGAGAATTGTTGGACCAATTTCAAAAATTAATAAAAAAACTAATAATGTTATAACTACAGTTTTTTTTTAAATGAGAGCGCATTTTAAAAAGTGTTTCTTCAGATAGGTATCACGCCGTTACGGTGGTCTATTGGACACCTCCCATTTTTGAGAGCCATTATATGCAAAACTTTTAAAACTAGAAGAAAAATAAAAGCACATACTTATAGGGAATTTTGCGCACTTTAATTTGTTAAAACTACTGTAATTCGACAACTGAATAGTTGTCGAGCTATTCAAGATAAACTGATAAAGAAAACCAGAAAACGGTCAACGGCTTTTGCTGATCGGTAGCTCTCTCTCTGTAGAAAATTTAGAACGTCGTAATGGTATTCCACTTATCTGAGAAAAAAAACATTTTTTATTAGCTCTCTCATTTAAAAAAATTGCATTTGTAACATTACTAGTTTTTTTATTATTATTAATTCTTGAAATGGGTTAAAAAATTTTTAAACACCCTGGATATGACTTGAAAAGGGGTGGGATTTGCCAGTTGAAGATTTTCAACTGAAAAAGAAGTCTAGATGTAATCTGATGATGGAAAGTGAAAAAAATCAATTAAAGAAAAAGCGGAGTATTTTCAAAGCCTTGTAGAATTATTGCTAAACGTACGTTATCAACAATAATACTGGAAACTCATATGACTGTCAACCATTCTGTGCATTCTGGTAAAAGTAATACTTTCTCTTGTATTTGACATATTTTTTTAATATTTTTTTATTTTTATTATTTCTAATTTTGTTTTTCTAACATTCTTAATTAATCCTTTATTTGTGTGTGTTTTTTTTCTCATTTGTTTATACTTATTTTGCTGAGAATAATCATGATTTTGAAGAAGCAAGACACAAATTGTTATGAAAGATGCAGTGAATGTATAAAATTCTCATGATTTCGAATAGGCACATATCGTATAGACTCTTCTTATAGACTTAAAAATTATTTAGTATAGACCTAATTACCATATTTTCTGATGTTCTGCAACGCTTATAATTCATGCCACTAAAAATAATAAACAATCATCTGCTTTATTTCAAATATTTAAATAATTGTTATTCAATTTATGCTAAACAGTATTTAATTTATTTAAATATATTCAGAACTATCTTTCTGTCAAGAACATGATATCCATCATATTTATACTATTTAATGAATGATATTGCCAATTTTAGAGCAAATATGACACATCTCAACGCTGATATGCTTAATTTCATCTAAAAACTATTTATATTAGAAGGAACCTAATACCAGTCAGCAGTGGCGGATTTTGACAATATGAAACCACAGGAGCAAAATGTTTTTGAGGCCCTTCCCCCTTCCTAATGTAATAAATTCGCCAACGGCTCACCATTACAATATACTAACGAATTGATTTTGAGGCACTCCAGTGTCTCTAGCCACGAGGCGAGCGCTTCTAACGGCTCCGCGAAAAGCCGTTACTGCCAGTTTGTTAATTAATCAGTAGATTAATTAAAGGTTTTAGATCCTCATATCAACCATTCCTTTCATTTCATACTAAAGATTTTCGACAGTGATACAAAATCTTATTTTGACATTAACCCTCTCACACCGAGCTAGTAGTCCCAGGCGGTCTAAAAATTTCCTCTTAACAGCAAAGAAGGCCGGTCTGAGGCGCTTGACTCCTTTTGAGGGGAGGGGAGGTTCTGAGATCGCTTAGGAGATAAGCTCTGTTGGGAGCCAAATTATTCTTGCCAACCACAGCCCATTTCCGTGGGCCTTACGGGAAGGTTATAGCAGGGGGTGCGGTGGTGGGTTAAATGACCACCCAGGTTAGCAGAGTCCAATTCATGTCATATCATCCCAAACAGGCCAGTTTTTAAAGGGGCTATAAGAAAAAAGTCCCCTCGGGATTAAAGAGTTAACTATATTAATTGGAGAACTGTTCTATGCAGAAACATCACGCTTCAAAAGTTCTCATTTCCAAATGTAATTTCGGAGTTTGTAATATTAATTCACTTCGGTCAACCTGATCACAAACTTATCCAACCTATAATATTTCAGCCCACTAGCCATTCAGGTGAAATTTTTGAAAATCTGATGTGAACGAAATTTTTCGGCCTAGTTCTTTGTTTCGCTCCTAATTTTTACAGGGATTGCTGTTGTCTGTTTATTTTTTTTTTATTATTAATGGACAAACGTCGTGAGAAGTTGTACCTTGTGCTTTTAATTTGTCAATTTTAGTAATGGGACTTAGTTTTTACAAGTGATTTTAATATTTTAACAATTTTACTATTGGCTACTAGACCTGATAGGTGCTCTGAGGTACGGGTCTCTCTATTCTGAGTGCACATGTTGTGCGTGTGTTTTCTTCTGTGCAATTGCCTTTTGATGTCTTGGTGTTCTTGATGTTTTAATTGCTTGTTTTAATTTTATAGTATTTTAATATTCATAATGTTTTAATATTTTAGGATTTTTTAAGTAATATTATCGTCATTTATTGTGATTTTTTATTCTTCCGGTGCCCTATTTTCAGCCTTACACCGTTTAGGTTAGATCGGGCCGCTGTGAATCTTAAATAAAGAAATAGATATTTGTGCGTGAATCTCGTGTGTCCGATTAGCAGACCAGTTTGTATAGGTTAAGCAAGAATAAATAGGTCACATATAAGTTTTCTGAACAAATTTTTATAAATGTCATAATCAGTGGGGTGGATGAGCCAGTTGATAGTTATACATTTTCTCAAATCGTGGAATTAAACTGCTCACAGTACTCTCATATCTTTTTAAATATTGAATCCGAGCAGTACTATGATTTTCTAACAGCATCGACCAAAAATTCCAGCTGCATACAAGGGCCGCGGTGGCCTAGTGGTAGGGTCTCTGCTTTGGGGCCGGAGGGTTCCATGCTCGAAACCTGATTCCACCGAAGATCCGCCGTGTATGTGGCTTGTTGCACGCTAAATCATTCGTAGTGGCCAAACGTCCTGCCGTTGGTGTGGCGTGGAAGTTTGGAGAGGGGGTGCCAGCCCAGATGTCTGCCTCGTCATCTGACCGCGGTTCAAAAATTAAGAGGTCCGCCCTAAAATGGCCCTCGTGTTGCTTCAAAAATGGGACGTTAATATAGCTAAACTAAACCCAGCTGTGCATACAAATAATAAGTAGCAAATGGAATTAAATTTCTCTGAGCTTCAGCACTTAGGAATGTATATTCATCTTTCCCTGAGAGCCAAAACTCATTGAATTCCACTTAGCTAAATTTTGTTTTTAATGAACTGTTTCAAAACAGCTCAATCATCAACTTCTGCAGCAGTAAATCCAGGTGAAGTAATGTCACTAAATAAGTCTTCTCTCGATACAAATTAGCCAATATTATCATTTTGAGAGCATCTCTAGTATCACAACATGTTGCACGATATTGTACAATATTGTTCGATATTATATGATATTATACGATATTGTACCACATTATGCAATACTGCGAATATTGTTTAATATCGTACAATATATCTTTGTGCTACTGGGGATTTCTCAAATCTTGTAATAAGTTACATATCACCATGTATATTGATGTTTCGACCTATGAAACCGAACGCACTTTAGAAACCACTGGCTTATGTGGAAATAAAGGAGGCTGGTCGGTCAAATTTGAAATATTTTGATATTAGTTTTGAAATGTATGTATAATAATATTTCCTGTCAAAAGAAATAGCTAAAAATAGAAATTACTAAATATCATTAATGAACATATTCTTAGGTTGTAGTGAAATTTATTTTAATTTGTTGGTTTTGCTTAATGCTTTACTTTGATTTTTCATAAGAGTTATTGTGGATGTGTCACGATATAAAGAAATTCAGCAAGTTCTAATTCTTGAAGCATTGAGGTTAACAATCCGTAGGTTTTGACATAGTCTTATATTTCTCATATATGTACTGATATATATCATACATGATTATATTGATTAGCATGCGATGTTCTTGCGGTTAAATGTCTCGGATGCTTCCATTTCTCAATAGGGTGTGTGGATAAAGGCGAGAGAGCTTTCAGTCTCTTTTAGGAACAATAATAAAAAATTCCCTATTAGCAGTTGATTTCCTTTTGCATCGAGTTTCTGACACCAAGAATGAATAGCGACTATATATCGTATAAAATGCAAATGGTGTTCTTGTGTCTTGTCACTTCTAATTATTTTCTGCAATTATTCACCTATTATAATGTAGTTATTAAGAGAATTACAAACTACTACAAAAAGAATATTTTATACTTTGTCACTAATATCCTTAGATATCAGTGAGACAAAGCAACGTTGGATTTATGGCCATCCAATTGAAAAAATGTTAATATTTTAATGAAATTTTGTGCATTGAATGATCTTTCTCTGAAGTTTTGTATTTAAAACAAATTACTAATTCATTTTAATGTAATTACTTTAAAAGGAATTTATTGCTCTGTAGCTCAGATTTGAATCAAGTCAATTTATTTAATTATTTGCCAATGTAATTTAAAAAGAATATCTCCCCTTAAAGAAAAATCATCGACGCTTAGTCACAATTCTTCTAAGCTCCGATTATATACCTTAAAATTACTGGTACTTATTCTTAGAGAATTGTCTTTAAATGATTTTGTACGAGGAATCGGCCAATTAATTTCTTAACGTTTTTATAGATGAGACATTTAATCAGTTAAGCTTGAAACTGAGCAACTTAATCTGTTTAAGAGTCACCTCTATTTATATTCTGCTCAACTACCTAATTTATATTCATAAAACATTTTAATTAATTTCTTCTTAAATTGCACTAAATTACTGAAATTGGATTATCATTCAGTGTAAAAACAAATAAATGAAATTAAGACTTCATTTGGTATTCAACTTTTGCTGCGAAGTTTTGTCTTTTTATGTATCTGAAGACTTCTAATTAAGTAATTGGTGGAGACATGATCGGTTTACCAATTCACAACAAACAGTTGTGATAAATATAAATAATTTTTTTAGGCAGTCTTCGCATTTTTTCCGAATATTTAAATAATTCAGAGACAGATGCTCTTATGTGAAAAATGTTCGATACTGAAAATAAAACGATACGAGAAAAAGTCTAGACGATAAAAATATATTTTTCAATCATTCGGCAAATATTTAGAACTTTTTATCGGTATGTATATGTCCTATGAGTGTTAATTCTGCAACTTTTAGTCAACCGTTTTCGCTTACTGCCATTAAAAAATTTTTGTAAAAAATGCCTGATTTTCCTAAGTTTGAATTTTTAATACTCTTTTATGCCTAAAATAACGTTCTTAAAATTTAAAATTAAATATAAAGCTAGAAGTATTGGATAATGGAACAGAAGCTGGAGAAAACCAGATTATTTTTCCTGATCGCTTACTTGTCAATTTACCCTTTATTATTGTAAATTATAAAAGTTTAGGATTGTTTTTTTTCGAATTGACTATTACATTAAACTATTGCCGAATAAGAAAAAGATATTGTGGCTTGTTTGTGTAAATATATTGCCCATATCTAGATATTATATTATTACTATTTTATTTTATAAGATTGGTTAAGAAAATGCTTCTTTATGTACCATAATTGCGTTAAGCGCATATGATTAATTTGTTTGAAGTAAAAGAGTATCTGTTTAACTCAAAAGAGCCAAGCCAATCTCTCCCAGTTCGTAGGCTAATTTGTCACTATTATTCTGTCCTAACATCAAGTTTTGAATGTTGTTGCTAATTAATGAAACTAATTTACGAACCGTAAAGCATTCTTAAAACATAAGAAAGAAAAAGAAGAAGAATGCCCTTTGATACATCACACAAATGAACAACGCTGATACTTCCAAAAATAACAAATAATGAACTAGGAAAATAATTACCAAAATTCTACACAAAAGAGCGCGAAAACTTATATTCCAAATTTTTGTGTTTAGAAAAAAGAAAGCAAATAAATGACTTTTTATTTCTTATTATCATCATGATTCCGCAGCACTTCCCAAACACATTTGTTAAATTCGAGAGGAATTCAGTTCTCTTTGTGGGTATATCATAAAGGAATTGCTTAGTATATGAGAGAGGGAAGATTTTTCTACCCAAAAGTGCGCGAAAACTTTTATTCCAAATAATTTATGTGTTTAGATAAAAGAAAGCAAATAAATGACTTTTCATTTCTTATTATCATCATGCTTCCGCA
>BGPR01000085.1:869784-883890 GCA_013235015.1 Araneus ventricosus | reverse complement strand
GATGCTATGGCAAGGAAGGGCGACCAGGTCATTCAGTTCACCCTGATACCATGGCAGGCGGTGATAATTTATTGTAGGTATTGTAACAAATCTTTTTATGTTCGTTCCTTTAATATAAAGTATTTTACTACAATTTTCGTCTTTTATATTGCCATAACTTTATTACGTTCCGGCAGGATTCAATGCAACTGCATAGCAATAAGGGTTGAGACTGGGTCAAGTAGACTTGGATTGTTGAAGGCCTTTCATTTCTCTAATTTGCTGATCGTTAGAGCCTTAAATACCTCATTGTATCCCATGTGAAAAAAAGAAATAATTTACAAAAACACATTTCATTTTTTTGCTACATGGTTATGATTTATATTTTTATTCAGTTAAAAAGATTTTCAAAAAAAAATACGAATAGTTGTCTGAAACAGTTCGGCGACTGATAATCGGGCATTTGCATAGAAAGTCTTCCATACCATTAAGACCTGTTTTTACTGATGCAGATATTGTAAGAAAAAAAACAACTAGAAGAGTAGCATGGAAAATATGTCTTAAAAAGTTCCTCAGAGTTGCAATTTTTTTTAAGTCGAGGGTCCTGATCAATATGGATATGGCTAGGTTTTTGAACGAAGGCACTGAAAAATGGAAAATGTTCAGAATGTTTTTCATAATGTTTGTCACTTCTTTTGGGCAATTCCGACCAAGAAATCCATCAGAGCCGTTCTAATGGTTTCATAGGATTATTTATCCTGATTGAAGACGCATCGGAATCGCTTTGACATGAATAATGGGACAAGATATCAAAACTTTCCCGCTTCTCTGACAGACAGAACTGGAATTTTCATTCGAAATTACACTTCTGTGAATTTCTGTAGCCCAGAAAGGTGGCATTCAAAGAGTGACCTAAGTAATGTCTTTTACGTCCCAAGAAAAGTTCGAATTTGGTTGATGGATGGATGGAAAATCGTTAATCTGTTTCCATCAGAAATGCATACAATTTTTCAGTAGGAAGCTTTTAAAAAAGCAGCAACCTTGACGCATTAGTTTATAAAACTAACTTTGTATTATATTTAATGCAATTACTACAACCATTCATCGTCACATTTTTTTGTCACAAATGTAGCTCCTTGATAAATAAATGAACAATCAATTAACAGATATAATTAATGGATTCTAAAACGTCAAGAATGAAAATTTACTTATAGGGTCAGTCGAGAAACAGTGACTCTTAGTCGACACTTGCTTTTAATTTATTGGGAATTTAGCCGATTAGTCTTTTGGTCGACATTTACATGTATAAACGTGCAAAATCTAGTTAAATGCTATTTAAATGATAATTATTTTATTTAAAGTTTTTTTATATATGCCTTATTTTAATTTAATAAGTAATGTTTCTTATCGTAATTATTATTTTAATGTTATAATTAGAAGTTTTCATAAGTTTATAAACCTAACTGGTGAATATTTCTAAAATTCTACGCAAGTCCTTACAAGATTTGCTAGTTTTGAGATTGGAACTGTACTACATTTACACTTTTTGGATATGATGAAGTACTGAAGAGAAGGTAATTTTATACTGAATCGACGCTGCTCTACACTTTTACAACTAACCTCTTTGTAGTTTTTGATATAAATCTGTAACGTCATAAGCTAGCTGATAGGAGCACTGCAGTTAGTCTCAAAAGAAGATACACTACCACTTCAGCAGAGGTAGACATTACTTTCACTAATCTAGTGTATTTTGTTTGAACGGACTTTCGATATATAAAGATACGTCTCTAAATATCCATATGTATCATGTACCATCATTAATATTGATCTGTAGGTATATCTCAGTAATTTAGATTCTCATCCAAAATAACAACTGAAAAAATATTAACCTTCTGTCGGGCGCATCTGTCTCTGTGAGATGAAGCATCCATATATTTTTTTGTGCCAAATTGCGGGTATTACCGAGAAAGGTGCGAAACCTCTAGTAGCCTCCTGGTGGTCGCGTTTCGTCATAAATTATTTACCAAGGATTCTGTACAAGTATTCTTATTTGGAATTCTTCAGCCAGTCTTTGTTATTCTTAACTTATCTTCTGTATATACAGATATGTTTAGCCATTCTACTGTTACCGCCTCAGGAAGTATCTTTTAGTAAGTTTTTAAATTATCTTTTTAAGGATATGTATTTATATCTTTATAAGAGAATACATTTGTTGTTTTAAATGTTATTCCTCGAACCCTGTTAGCCTGTTTGTAGAAGAGTGTGTGTTTGAGTAATTTACCCTCCATTTTTTATGTCTGTTATCATTTTATTGTTTTATTTTTTCTGATTTTTGGCTGGTACTTGTTCTTTCATTTTTAGATGTCATCCTATTCTAGAGAACATATTTAACCAGTGCGTGTTGCTTTTGTATTTGTATACGTTTGTACATTTGGATTTTTATCCTCTTTTGATGCCTGTGCTAGTTAACATTTCGAATGCAAGATTTATACTGTTAGCTTAAAGTTCTTCCATTCCCCTCCTTGAATGGAGCAGTTTATCAGAAGAAAAAAAGTTGTGCATTGCTAGTTCAGCAACAATCTTGCTGTTGCTTTTTCCAGGATTAGAATGCTTTTAAAAACAATTCTACTTATTTAAATTTGTTTGCCAATAGTTTTTAAATATTTCTTCTCTTTTTTTCTCATGGTCTTTTTTTTTCTTTTTAAAGAACCACCCCAGGCCTCCTTCATTCCCACTCACATCCATTCCAAACTGATCAGGAGCTGATCAGTTTGATCCCGCTCTCTGACGGGATCTGACTGATCTCCGCTCTAGAAACGGGGATGTGACGTGGCGTAGAAGTAGTAACTTCCTGGTTCCCTATCACTCACACTAGGGTATCGTGGTCTTCCTATAGTGCTAATTTGCTGTACGTGAGGAGCACGTTAATCTGGTAGATAAGTTGCTTCCGATTACGTTTGTATTTTTGATTTCCCAAATTTTCCATACTATTTCTTTTTATTTATCTGCATAATATCGTATATCTGTGTGACAGCCCCTAATCCAATGATAGCGATCGTTATTTCCAATATATATTGTTTCAAGATTGTCAATTTATTTCAGGCTGTCATCGACAACAGTTGTCATTCATAAGGAACCTTACGGGAAAACCAATTTCAACTCCCTCCTGAAATTCTGGACATTTTGTTAGTTGAAATTGCAAGAAAATATAGAAAGGGTATTTAAAACTGCGTACATAGCTTTGTATGTCCAAATAGCTCAGTTTGATAAAGCTTTTTCTTAAGCCTAAGCAAAAATTTAACTTTTAATCTCACAGATGAGTTGCCCCAAACCTGTTAGTAATTATATTGCGCCGACCGAAGGTTAAAGCTAAACAATATCTATTTGTTTACATAATCAGATGAATTACTAAATGGTATTGTAATGCTAAACTACAACGTGGTTCCACAAAAATCTAGCCTTAAAAAGCTTAC
Organism: Araneus ventricosus; assembly: GCA_013235015.1. Lineage (NCBI taxonomy): Eukaryota > Metazoa > Arthropoda > Arachnida > Araneae > Araneidae > Araneus > Araneus ventricosus. Next base: position 880,438 of record BGPR01000085.1, on the reverse strand, counting down.
TCCCTGCTTACCAGCCAAGTGGCTGGTAAGAAGGAAGTCAGCTTAAAATTCCTCATATCTATTGTTTTTTTACAGCTAAGTTAGTAACCAGTCTTTAAATTAGGGTTGTTTCTAGCATTTACTTTAATAAAAATAAAGCAACCTTTTAGTTAATTATATAAGCCTCACATTTTTCACCAGACCGGGTTTAATGAGATTCTTGTTTCACTGCAACGCCAGTTAAACGTCACTGAATTTATGGCTAATTACTTTCTGGCAGAATTTACAAAGAAAATGAAAAATATCTCGGTTTAAGCTAATTTAGTTACTGAGCCGGATATTAAAAGAGGGCTGCAAAGAATAGCGTCGCCTGCCTTTTGATTCTAATTAGCTTCACTTCGCTTTCTTGCTTCGTGTCAAATTTCGACAAGCAATCTCAAAAATGAAACCACACAAAAAGGAAGAATTCGCTCATTAGCTATTCATTAATTTTCTTAACTTAAAAGAGGCACTTTTTAAATAAGTTCTATACGAAACAATTATGTATGAATATCGACTTGCCGTTTGCAATTTTTGTAAGCAAATGTGAGCGCCCAACCATCATATAACTCAATCATTTTCTAGAAAAAAAATGAGAATTTCAAAATAAATCATTATAAGCAAACTACATTACAGTCCATTAAAGAAATAATATTCTCTGTCTGTAAGTTAAACTAACTTCATAATAACATATAAGATTTATTATCTGTTTATAATCATTGAGGCGGTTGTTTTCTTACTATTAATACTTCATCTGAAGAAAATAGCAATTCAAATCAAATTCTTTCCGTATGATATATGGCGTTCTATTTGACATATATTGCCATCTAGATCCAAGGAGTTACGATATTCTTTTACAAGTGAAAAAGAATTAATTTAGTTGCCCTTTGGTGGTCTTAATTCTAAGATAAATATTTAGACGTTTGCTACTATTATTCTCATTAGGCGATATAAGAGCCATTTGAATTACATTTAAGATAAATTTATAAGTTAATTTCCAATCTAACCTGAAGCAAAAATGGCCTGGTGACAGAAACATGGGTAAGGATCTATCTCGAGAACACCAAAGTCCCTCCAGTTATTTGGGCCTAATGGGACCGTTAAATATTTTATACAAACTCCAGTAAATTGAAAGATTAGCGACATATTCAACAAAAGAGCCGCGAAATAAGCGACTCTGGCGTATTTAAATCTGTGTCGGTCAAATGTCAATTCTTCTGGTGAAGTATACCGTAACCCTATACCGTGCTACCCCGGTCCTGCCTAGGCATCAGGGACCTTTGAATGTCAGTCGCTGAAATAGCTCGAATACTGAGGACGGAGTACTGGTTGCCATCGTCGGCAACGGCCCGATACCTCCCGTAGGAAGTACCTACTTTTACTGGAGGAGGTAACACAATCCCACCATTATTGCACCCCCAGGAGAAGCGAGACCCCTCTTACTTATCCGGCGGCTTCTCATCTCGAGCTTGTGATGTCCCTCAGGGATCCTCTGGTGACGTATGAAAAAATGGAAAGTGGTCAAAATTGTTTCTCTTTTTCTGATCATGGCTGAAAATTACAAGTTTCATTTCCTATATAAACATATTGCAGTTCTGAAAAGAGAAATTAATCTAATAAATTAATACTATCTTCTATTTTCTCTAACAAGCTTTAATTATTTAATAGAATTTATGCGTTATAAATTATTTATAATTTTCTTAAATTCAAATGATTCAGAAAACTTATAATTGCATAATTTTTACATATTTGTATAAGCAACTACATTGCGACATTTATAGCTTAATCTCAACTGGGTCTCTTAAAGGCGCATTAAGTATTACATCTCAAACATGCAGGTACATATTAAAGTAGCTGTCATATTGTTAAAATTCATTTATTGTTCAATCACATATGTGAGAAATTCAATAAAGTGGGCCACATAAAAACGCTTAATTTTTTGTCACAATAGTGTAAATGAAACTTGTTTTGATTAACATATAGTGAGAAACCTGTAGCTAATATTCGGGATAAATGCTGTTTGATATTCAATGAAATATGACATGAATTTTCTAACTTTAAAGTGAATATAAATATTACAAAATAAAAATATTTCTCTAACTTATTCCACATGTTTAATTTACACTAGTAACAATTATTCAAGACAGTTGATCTTAAATATTTACCACCATTCTGAAATAAATTTCAAGGAAAACAAAATTGCTAGTCATATTTTAATATGGATATTACTATGACTTCATGCTTCTTTTGTCCGAACAAAAATATTCAACAACAGACAGGAGTATCATTTATCATATTTGAGTGTAAAGAACAAAAGTTTGAATCAAGATGGCTTAAAAGGGTTTTGAGGAAGATAATATTTTCAAAAAATATTATATATTTCTTTCATAAAAACTTTTTTGATGCTCTCGGTTTGTTTTACTCGAACTTATTAACATGTATTATTCATTAATCAGCACCAAAAATGACGAATGTGATTACTAGTATACAACAAACTATAAAGAATCTAAAATTTATCTTTGAAAGTATTTGAATCTTCAGTGCAAAAATAATTTTAAAAGCAACCTTTTAATCATTAGAAAATTAAATCTGCGTAGAAATAATTTTTAATTATGAATAAAAGTATCCAATTAATTTCTACAACCATCAAAAATTGCTAGAAGATGGAAAAATGAATGCTATTAATCACGCGCATTTTCTACATTATATTTTTCAATGTTCCAACTTCAAAGTTCGAAGATTTTAATTTATTTCTACTGAATAATGAACAGCATAGGAAAACTGTGACTGAATAAACATAAGTTAAATTCCGAAATTTAAAATTTTGAAAGATAATGTGCATTCATTTTAAAATAAATGAAAATACATAATGGTAGTATATATATATATTAATAAAAGAAAGCATAGAAAGAAAACATTAAAAACACGTTGTAAAAGAAAAACCAGCATTTTTTTTCTGGTTTTGTTTATGTTTGTATATATATATAAATTCTAGGCACTGATTACTGTAAGAAATATGGATAGTTATTCTCCATTATAAAAGTTATGCATACATTTTGATACCTTTATTCTACGATCAGAAGTTTGCTCCATCATTCGTTTCTAATCTAAATGACGCCATATTTTTTTAAAAAATTGATAATTCAAGACACGAAATTGAAATAAAATCTTAAACACATTCAGGCGAAGAGAAAATAAAAAAAATTCGTAAGGTGCATTTATTTATACTAGGATATTTAAAAAAAACCATTATAAATTTTAATATTCTGAGAAAAAGAAGAAATTTCATCTTAATTTCTAAATAGTTCCCAATATCCAAAACTACACTCTTTAACCTTCTGAAATTAAGAGAATAATTAACTCAGAGAGATGTTAAAAAACCTAATCATGCAGGTTTAAGTCTGTGCGTGTAAAGCAATACGCAAAACAAGAGTTTAATTTTCCTCTGTTTCACAGAAATAAATAGCTCTTTTTTCCAAATCAGACGCAATTTTTCTCAAAAAGCACATCTTTTATTTTTTTCAGCATTGTTTTTTAACCCTAGAATCCTTTTACGAAATCCTAAAACAAACTCTAACAAAAAATTTTATATGAAAATTTTATACGAAATTTTACTTCAATACCAGACACCAATATATTTTGTATCTAGATAAACAACGTCTCGATTCATAAACATGTGCACGTGACAGTTATAAACGAGACATCTCCTGTTTTTATCTAAAAACGATGAGACTAATGCGGAGATTAATTTAATATATTATTAGTAAAAAATCGTTTAGTGAATGTGAAAATAAATTATCTGAAGAGATTTAGCTTTCACACTTACACCAAAATCTTCCTCGAAATTCTAATCACAAACATAAATATCTTTCTTCTTTAAAAGGAATATGAATCCTTTTCTTACATTTTGGAAGACGGCAAAAATATTCTTACTATTTTCCTTCTGAAGACGAATAATGTTTCAAATGTTATTACGTTTCAAAATATTTCGGTATTGAAGAGGGAAATGAATAGCTGATTTTGTAACTGTTTTCTTAAACCAAATCTTTCGCCTGGGATAAATTTCCCCGAACGGTTAATTTCTTATTTACTTTATTTTTTCATTCTCTGCCTTCATTCATGATGTAATTTCTCAGTATATATAGCTTATCTAGTGCCAAATAAAATGTTTAATATAATATTGTGGACCTAAACACTGACCAAAGCTGAAATTATGTAACTTTGTACTTTTTAGATTGTTTTGCTTAAAAAAAAGCAATTCCCATTTACATTTTCATCGGTAATATGTTGACATAACACCACAGCATACCACCGAACTCGGAGCCTAAAAGGCTCCCTGTCGGTTGGATGAGTATGTATGAAACTTTATTGAGAAGCAAAAGCCAAAAAAATACATTATGAGATATAAAATAAATAAAAATATTAATAAATTGATTTATAAATGTGGAAGAGTAAAAAATAATAGCAGACAACGACAAGAAGTAAGAATCTGGTGAACGACTTCATCAGAGGCCAGACATCCATGCAGATTCAAAAATGGAATAGGTTTCCTATAGAGAAAAAAGACTTTAAGGTCTGATATTTAATATTCTCTTTTGGCCTGAACCTAATCCGGGAAGTATTGGAAAGAAAAACATTTATCTGAAAAGAAGAAATTAAAGACAGTCTTTTGAACAAAGTATGAAAGAAGGGCTTAAAATTAAATTGCATCGATTAATTTTTGTCTTTTTGGATATTCATACTTTTTTTGTCTTTTTAGATATTCATGAGATATAAAACACATAAAAGGGAACATAATTATACATGAACAAAGAAGAATATAATGACAAGTACATAGAGGGTTTCAATACATGTATAATATAAAATATATAGAAGAGGAGTTATCATATGTGTGCAGTGAAAGGGTAGAATGTTTCCTTTACTTACGTTGTTTCATACAGTTGCAGCTCCATGATTCGGGGCTGTTAGTGTTGGTCAATGTGACGATAAAGGAGAATTGATAATGTACTAGAACCGGTTATATTGATGATTATTTTCGCAACCATCCTAAAAATTGTGGGACTGGAATTTTGTTCTGCCTTGTTATTTATACATAGGGATCGCTGGAATTGTTACTCCAGGGTTGGCAGTGATGGGAAGGGTGAGTTTTTCGAATGAATTACGGAAGAATTGGTGGTGACTGATTGCTGTTCTTAAGTTAGTGTGCTCTGCTGCTAAACTGAGTATTCATCGAATTTCTGGTTCCGGGAGGTGAATCTTTGGAAGTATCTATTTCTAGGCTGGAGTATGTGACGGTGTTGTAATATGTTGACAAGGAAATTAATTTAAACTTAAATCTCTCGAAAATTTCGCCAGCTGGTTTTGTTGATCAGAAAGTATATAAATCGCATATGTTTGAACACCATCTACTTAGAAATATTGCACTTGCTCAGCATTTCAGTGGCACAGGCGTTGCTGAAACTGCAGCAGTGTGGCCTGGAGGTCATTCTGTGTGAGCACGCACATGAAATTCAGAGGTGTGAAAAATGTGACATTTAAGATGGATCTTATTTTTGGAGAAACAAAAAAATTCAAGATTATTTAAATACGGTGAGTACAACTTTTGTGAATGAGATAACGTGTTACGGTTTGCAAGAAATTCTGTTCACCATATGCTTGGAGCAGCACAGCCTTTATCTTGCTTTTGCATCTATACACCTAACCAACCAATCTCATGAACCAGGGCCGTCCTTTAGCCTATCGGACCAATTACTCCAAATAGGGCCCGCGTTTAAGGGGCCCCGCGCCAGAGTGCTAAAAAGAATGTACTCAAACTTGTTCAAATTAAAATCATATGGTTTTGATTTCATAAAATTATCCTTAGGAATTTTCGAATATATGTTTTTAAATTTGATTGTAAACTAATGTTGTCAGAATTTTCTCTTACATCTGACTGACACTGTTTCAGAAGTCAACAGTCGTGGCCGATTTTCCCAACTGTAATAAAAAAATAAAATTATAATTATAATAGAAAGGTAAGAAGTATTTAGTTACTTATAAGGCATGCCGATTTTACATTTAGAAAACAAGGCATGACAGTGACACTCACACCCCAGTCCTAAATCAAGGGAATGTCATTGTTTGTAGAGACGACTGGGTATTTTCGTTTCTTTTCTGTTAAACAGGGGGGATACAGCAAGTTTATTAAACCGCGACAGTTTCTGACTGTCCCAAAATATTGGCAGTTTTTGGCCGGCTGAAGCTTGTGAAGTGTAGAGACACACTAAAGTAGGTTTGCGTGTTAAGCAAACAATTATTCTCAGTCAACGTAATTCCTTGTTATGTTTTATTTTAGCTTATTTAGAGAAAAATCATCAATACTGCCTTTTTTTAACATCTTTTATAATTAAACATTATTAAGATTATTTTTTAAAATTATTAAAATTAAGTATTTAAAATTAAGCATTAATTAACAATAAGTAATATTAATTTCTTTATCAAAATTTCATATTGTTTATTTATTTATTATGTATTATTTCTTAAAACTTAAATATATGGGGGTTAACCAAAATTGTTTCCAATTGGGTCCGGCATCTCCTAATGCCGGTCTGTCATGAACAACGTATGCTTGTATACAATGTGCATTACCGTAGTGTGTATTCCAAATCCTCGCTTACTACATATTTCATCTCTTTTTGACGTAACGTTTTTCCTCAAATGTCTCTAAACTTCGTAATTGCTCGAGTTGTTGGTGATCATACTCTAAATTTATTATTCTGGACATGTAATACGCCGATAACTGCACATCTGCCCTTGTAGCACAAAGTCCTAATTCTTAACAATACTTTAAAAATTGAGCATTCATCGAAATGGTTAGTAAACTATTGCAGTAATAATTCAAATTCTTATGTATGACAAATAAATCTATTAAATGTAAATTCAGGAAATCCTTACACAGTTTCTGCCGGAGATTACTTTTAAATAAATCACGAGAAATGCATCCGAAGCATAATTAACGTCGATGAATTCGTTACATATAAGAAAGGCACTTCACTTGCAATCCGGGTTTCAGGTATTTTTAGACAAAAGAATAAAGTTTTCATTATTTCAGTGGCTTAGGTTTCTGGATGAGAACCGAAAAATAAATATTTACATAAAGAAATACCCGAAAAACTATTCACAAGCAGGTTATATTCTGCTTTTCAACATTGGGAAATCGAGACCATTAATTGTGTGAGAAACAGAAGAATTAATGGCATATGAGACAGGAGTAGATGATGAACGAAGCTGATTCTCTAATGTGATATTAAGTGGTCGAGTTAAATCTGGAAACCTAAGAGGCCATAAAATTTTTAAAATGTCTTCAGTCTGAAAGGCAAAGAATATTTTTCTGATGTTCCATCACGTTTGGTACGTTGCTCTGTGTTAGTAACGCGATATAAACTGCCATATATATATATATATATAGGTTTATTTTAATTAAATATGAGAGATCGAAAACTATTAGAAATTTAACTTTTATTGAAGATAAGTGATTTTATTTTAATACTTGTTGAAAACGTAAAGATCTTTAGATTCCTGTTTTATAAAGAGTTGAAATTTTCGAAGAAAGAGAGAAATAAGTTTATTTTCGGCGAACTTAGACCTATCTCTAATCCTATCAACAACATCCCATTTCTCGGAGTTCACTTGCTGTAATAGGATTTAAATTGCTCACTTCTTGAAAATAGAGCTCCATTAATGGATTCTTGGAAATCGAATTTTCATTGATTTAAATCTAATGTATTTCTCGGTATTCTAAATGAAATGAGCTTTTTTCATATGTATTTGCGCTTCTTTGTGATTTCAGGGAAAAAAGCTTAAAATATATTTTAATCCATACTTTTTATGTAGTCTGAAAAAATAAAATGTCTCTCAGAAACGATCTTATCGTTTTAGAAAGCTCTATCTGCATTCATACACGTGCAAATTTATTTTCTTGGCGAAAGAAAATGGGAAAAATACCCTCCTATTTGATCGTAACTTACCATGATTTTTTAATGTTTAACTATATAACATTAGAGGTTTTAAAATCATGTTTTTTAACAAATTTTTATTATAAAAGTTACTAAAGATTTTCTTACATATTTTAGTTCACAAATATTTCACATATGAGATAAATTTTTCTAAAATTTCCGCTATTCCAGCGTTAATATTATGCTTTTCGTTACAAGAAGCTGATTAAATAAAGTTTTATATTATAAAAATAATTTTCTTTAAATCTGTATATCTACAAAGAGGGATATAGAGCAAAATACAAAAGCAAATTGATGTTACACATTTAAATAAGATGAAACAGCAAAACATGCGTTTATTATACAACTCGAAATGCTAAGTTATGCGAAAGAGATGAAAATGGAGTTGTTCGACACGAAAGACAAAATATTACCATTTACTATGGAAATGGTGTTTAACTGTTATTACTAGACGTGGAGTTGTGGACTGATAAATGAAGAATTCGTTATGGATGCCTATATTCAAAGAGAGTGGTACTACGTCCTTACAAAAGATTAATTTAGATCCGACATTTTGTCGTCCAAGAAGGGATAAAGTACCGTTTATAAATGTGCCAAAATACGAATAAAACAACGGGTAAACCTCAGAGAAAGAGAAATGCTGTCAGAAAAAAATGTGCACACGTCATTTATGGCAAAATTATTTGTTTTCAAAAATCCAGGCATTTTAAGTCGTTTAATGTTTTACATACAGATGGGTGCATTCTAAGTATCGTTTCCAAATTTCAAATATTATGATTTCATTTTTATATTTGATGTAAGTTATCGTCAATAAATTTGTAGATCTGATGTTATTTTAAAAATTCTCCTTTTTGGTGTCGCATCTTATAATAATACTTAAAAATCTTTACCGTAATTTTCTCATCTCGATTGAAACCTCTATGCGGTCTGACCTGCCTTCTCCGTTTTTCCTATTCAATTTGAAACAAGGTAATTCATTTTTATATGAATATTTTCCTAAAATACTACGGATAAAATCTTCTGAAGATTTTATTCAAGAAAATGTGCACACGTCATGTAGTGTAAAATTTTGTTTTCAAAAATCCAGGCATTTTAAGTCGCTTAATGTGTTACAAATGGGTGCATTCTAAGTATCGTTTCCAAATTTCAAATATTATGATTTCATTTTTATATTTGATGTAAGTTATCGTCAATAAATTTGTAGATCTGATGTTATTTTTAAAATTCTCCTTTTTGGTGTCGCATCTTATGGTATTACTTAAAAATCTTTAACGTAATTTTCTCATCTCGATTGAAACCTCTATGCGGCTGAACCTGCGTTCTCCACCTTTCATGTTCAATCTGAAACAAGGTAATTCATTTTATATGATTACTTTCCTAAATGACTACAGATAAAATCTTCTTAAGATTTCAGTTCCAAAAAATCCAATTTACTGTAGGATCTCAGCAATGCGAAGAAATTAGGGCTAACCTCTGTTCGGATTCCGGGAAATTCGGATTATTCGGGAAAATCGGATTATTCGGGAAATTCGGATTGTCCGGGAAATTCGGTAAAATAACTTCCATTCCAAATGCTGCAGAGTATTTATTGACTTTGGGTACTCTGCTGAAGAGTACGGAAAGAGCTAGTGGCGATTCGCATCGTCAAGCAGGTTTACTAGTTCCTTACGTCAAAAGATAACCAATTATTTTCCTACTAATAAAGGTGCTGTATTAATTCTTAAATGCCAATTCAAATTTTTATTTGAAGTTAATAATACGCATTAACTTTGTTCCTGATTCCTAATTGTTATTTTTCTACATCTTTTATAAAAAAATTTCAGAAAATTTTAAAAAGTTGTTCGGATTATCCTAAATTTCGGATTCCTGAGGCTCTACTGTATTCAACTTTAAAGGCTCATTTATCAGAACTTAAAACTATTAGACCAATATATTACAGTTGCAGTTAAAACCAGCAGAGGTTTTTTCTCCTTAATATACTTTAACAATTTGGTGCGTTTTAGGCTTAAATTCGTCGTAACGAGAAGAGAATCAAGAATGTATTATAAAACAGTATCCCTTTACTGTTGAACGAATTGCTCCAAGATTTATAACTGTTCTACAATTTTGATGTAATTCATATCGAAACAACCCCGATCTAGCTCGATCGGCGAATCTGAAAGACCGACCGCTGCGACAGAAAATTGGTCACTGAAATCGATAGGAAAACAACCCTCAGGCGACAACCGCCCCTCTTTTAGGGGATGACGACCCATCTTCGGAGGTGGAACCTACGAGCCACATCAACATTACTATACCCACCAGGGAAGCGTGACCTTGCTTACTTATCAGGCAGCGCCTCATCCACGAACTCGTGGTACCGCTCAGTGGGACAATTTTGGTGCGAAGGTCACGTTCTAAAATTCACGCATCTAACCATTTACATTTATCAGTGAGCGCTTTCACATATACATGAATAGACAAACTGATAGATAGTCGACTAGTTTATATATTTGGCCAAAAATAACCCTGAGGAGACAACCCCTCCTCTTCTACAAGATGACGACCCATTTTCGGAGGTGGAACTTACGAGCCACATCACCATTACTATACCCACCAGGGAAGCGAGACCTTGCTTACTTATCAGGCAGCGCCTCATCCAC
>BGPR01000085.1:852271-869774 GCA_013235015.1 Araneus ventricosus | reverse complement strand
AATTTTGGTGTGAATATCACGTGCTAAAATTCACGCATCTATCCATTTACATTTATCAGTGAGCACTTTCACATAGACATGAATTGACAAACTGATAGATAGTCGGCTGGATTATACATTTGACCAAAAATGTAAGACATCTTAATTCTGATTATAAAATAATAATTCATATTTAATTTATGAAATTCCTTTTCTTTCTAAGTCAATGTATTCACATGCATACGGAAGAAAAGACTGATGGAATTGCCTTCGATGGATCCCTTTCATAACTTGATACAGATGAACAATTATGGTACAAAAACTACCAAATTCAATTTGTCTAACTTGCTTAGTTTGTGATTTGTTGCGTTCATAGACCGACAGAAGGAATTCCGGAATTCCTGTTTCTCACACTCAGTATGGTCTGAAAGATGGAGATTCATTGAAATTCCGAGACAAAAATTTTTGAGGATTAAAATATTTTCTGTTTATAAACTTCTTATATAAGAAAATAAAAACTAATTATGATTTTTTTTCTACTTTTGCCAGTGCACACATATTCCAACACGATGAAAATTTCAATCATTTCTAATACAAACGAGGTCAAACAATTGTTTTTCGCTTTTAAAAGTTAACAGGAGAAAGAAAGCAAACCCGCGGGAAACAGTCACTGTCTGTTTCTTTTCCCATTTATTTTTGCAGCAGGCAGGACATCGCCCCTCTCCTTTTTGAAAGATGGCAGCAGAGAACACGTTTCAAGTTAATAATAAAGTTGTCGGTTACAGTTAAGAGAAAGGTCCAGAGAAAATTACTTTCCGGGGCTGGATGTTTATTGTTTGATCACTCACCCACCCTTTTTAGCCGCCGCTACTTCTTTGACAAATAGTTGCCTGGATTTGTTATGAGCTTAAAAGCTCATACGAGAGTGTGAGGTTCTGAGAGGTTAGGATGTATTATGGTACTCACGAATAAATTTATGGGTCAAGTTTAGAGAAAAATGGCCAAGAAAAAGTAATTGAGTAAACTGTTTTCGGACAAAAGTCATTGTTTATTTTTGGTTTGACGAAGCACAATACTTGAAGGAAATGTATTTATTGCAACATTGAGAATGATACACACATCAGTTTAAGTTCGGAATAACAAGTTTTAGATAAATTATCGAATATTAATCAATTTCAGAAACAAAAATTATTTTTAAATTTTTTTGAATGAAAATTTTGAGAAAGTGGTTATTCTTATTGAAAAATTTACCTTCGGTTGGGCACAAATAATGCAACTGTGAAGGTTCCCCTGCATACGGACTGGTTATATTCCACACTATAAATCCATTAGGACTTGATCCAACTACATAATATATCTCTCCGTTCTGAAATCAACCTACAAAAAGTTTTTATTATTTTGTCATATCGTGCCACATCATTTATGATGGCCAAGTTTAAATAACGAGGAAATAACAGAATATGGGACTTACGGATGGCAAGAAGGGACTGAAGATCTTATATCTGACCACAGGAAAAGAGGATAAGCAATTTCATGTTTCACCACTATATTTCCCGTTTGCAGAAGCTAAGATCAGATTTCATTTCATTGCAATCTGTTATAAAACTTTAGGAAGACTCCGTTCAAACTTCAAATATTGGCAAATGTACAATCAGCATTAAAATCAACAGTTTCTCTTACATGCAGTAAGAACTGGAAGACATCAGAAAAGGGCTGGAAGGCAACATTTAGAGACACTAAATGGCGAAAGTAACATATAAATTTACAGGCGTAAACAACATAGAAGACATTATATATACAATAAGGTGGATCAAAAATTTTTTTTTCAGAATTTCAAATCCTACCTGTACGGAAAAGATGTTCTATGGTATACAGATAAATATAAAAATAAAATCAAAATTTTAATTTTAGGTTAAGCACTGCCGCAAGGGGGACGAAGTTTAGGTATTTGAGCCTTTTTAGGGTAAAAAGTCAAAGTGATTTTTTGTTAAGGTGAAGCAGACATTTTAGTATTTTTTAATGTTTATTGCAATAAGTAGACATATACTAAACGGTTACAAAAAAGAACTTCTGATACATTTAACAGCTTCTTTAGTATTAAATCAAGAAAAAACGTAAAAAACCTTCAAAATTACAGTGGATGGTAATCATGTTTGGTGTTGTAAACTGGAATGAGGTTTCGTGATTTCAGGCGATTTCTTATAAACCCGTCCCTTCTACGTGGTCCGCAGACTGCAGCAGCTGCTTCCTTGACTACTTTGAATATTCGTCCTGTAGCTTGAGTGTGGCAGGGAAACCCCTTGATAGTATGTAGTATTACCTCCTCAATGATTGCTGTGTTTACTATTGCTTCTGCAATCATGTCATCACTGAATCTTTCAGTAAGTGGAGGTTTTGTCACATTTTCCCCCTTATTCAAGTCCGCATAATCCATCGCACGAAGGTCAAAAGCTGGTAAATTGAATATACGGATATTATTCGTCACAATGGTTGTGGTTGCATCAGACCGCTTGACTTTTCAGAATTCTTCGAAGGTCTAATTCCTTTATGTGATATCTGCAGTCAGCTAACAATGATATCAGGGCATTTTCAGGATGGCCAAAACATTAATTTCTTTTAATAACAGGGCCTTTGACATCCTTGAAATCACTTGACAAATAACTCGATAGAACGACTGATTGATGCAAATGCTGTGCACCATAGATTACTGATGGTTTCGTTTTGATCTTGAACCACATAGGCGCATAGACTTTTACGATGAACGTGCTTAGTATAAATAAAGCCTCGGATGGATTTTCGTCAGCTACAAAGAGCCCGAGGATTCTGTTCGCGGTTGTAAGCAACCTTGAGTGGCAAACTTTTCCAGGATTTCTCTTCGACAGACTTTCTCTGCGATGTCCGCAATTGATGGCTTCACAAATTTCCATTAAGTACAGTTGATCAGTACTTAAGTCCTTCTTGTTAGTCACTTCACATAGCGTGCACTCTATTGGCAAGAATAAAACTATAGGTAGCTTCTCGCATCCGGCCAACGATTTTCATATTTCGCCAGTGAAGCTTCTGGGCTCAGTTGTGGTTCCATCCGCGTGCGCAGAAAGATGACGTAGAGGAGGGCGTGGCGTGTAACCATTGTAGTGGACGATTCAGGATCAGTTCCATGTAACGTATAATACCTCCTTTGACACCTACGTTGACAGATGTTCCGTCATAACCAATCGCAACCAACTTTGTACATCTATGTCATTGTCAACGCATCACAAAAAACTATATATGTGATTTCCAATGATTTGCGCTCTCCCGAAATTTACAGACACGTGGCCGATGTACTCAGAGCCAGGTTCTTTTACCACGTTTACGTATTCTTCTATTATGACTTTTCTTCTGTTGTCTTCCATAGATAGTCCTGTCTTTTCGCCCGTAGAAGTATAAACCAGACTGGTCATGGTCGTAATCTTTTATAACTGAGTGAAACGATAACGAGTGGTTCTTACCTTTGTTCTCTTGAATTTTAATTCTGTCAACAAAGTTCGAAACATTGCTTTCTGAGATAATGCCCACATCTTTAAACGCAGCTGACACGATAGAAGCGTCTGCTGGGTCGGAAATACCAAATCGGTTCAATGTTCTAGCTACAGCTGAAAATTTCGTCACTACAGATGTGACTGTGGGGAAGATTACATGAAGTACCACTTCCGACTTATGGAGGGGTGGTAGGATAAAGCAGGAGACAGAAAAAAAGATGGGATTGCATACTGCTCTAATTGGTTAACTGGACTGATTCAACGGTGTGGGGATAGGGGAGCGCAGTCATAAAATGTTGCAATATACATTATACTGCTCACTGCTTAATAGTCACTACTCAGTACTCATCCCTTTTGGTTATTTATATTTCAGAAAATACCCAGTTATTTTGAATCTAAAATCGTACAATCAATAATCAAAATTAAGTATTTTTCCATTTTTTTCGAAAATTCAACCCCCTCGCAGCAGTATTAAATTTTGAATTTAATTATTTTTATTATTTTTCTCTTAATCTCCATACCATAGAACATATTTTCCGTATAGGTAAGTTTCGATTAATAATAATTTTTTTCTCCATATAAGAGCGATCCCCCTAATATACAAGACCAACACAGAATATACACGGCACAGAGACTGACAGTATACAATATAATTCTAGAAGTATTACGCAGCACCACGAGGCGACACTCTTGGACTCAGATTTTCAACAGGCTCCAACCTTTCCCTTCTTCCGTTCAACCCAGAGAAACCGCTTAGCTAAAAAAAATACGTGCGTTATTGTTAGCTTTCCTACAAATACTGATTGCCAAAATGTTCTTTTTCATCAACTTTTTTATTCGAATCATGGTTATTGTTGGACGAGATCTAAATCAATCAGTAAAGCAAACCAGTTTGGGTTTATACTAAATAGATTCTATAAACGTCACATCTTTTACAGATATAAATAACGTTGGTAATAGTAATGTAGTAGTTGTTTTAGAAATGACGAACTACCATCACATCACCCTTCTGCTGACCCCGGCTATTTTGTAAGTATGTTTAATCGAGGATTAAATCGGTTGTATTTATATGTGCCTATGCTTATATTTTTATCATCTAATAAAGATGTCTATTTTAACTATTATTAGTCGTCGTCAATTATCTTGTCATTGTCATGAATGCATCTAAATACAAATTAAGTAAACTAATTGGGTTACTCTGTTTTATTAGATGTATTACTGATCGCGTTTCTTTGACAACCAACGGTAATACAAGAGTTATGCTGCAAAAGAAGTGTAAATTTAAAGTTTTCGGCAATAGCTTAGGAAACAATTTTCTGAACGATTTTTAATCCATTTTGAAATTCAAAATATTATCTACTCGAAGATTAAACTCATTTTCAGAGTCAGGATCATCTGCACACACATAAAGCTATTTAAAATTTCACTCGGGGGAATGGGGGGAGTCAACTACTGTGCAAGATTGCAGTAAATAAAAATGTATGCAATGACGAGTTACTTTGAAATTCCAACTTCACATTAAATTTGAAGAAATTCTGATAGAATCATACCGAAATCTTAAGTGAAGGATTCAAAATATGTTGAGCATAAAGCATTTCATTAAACGCCCTATACCGAGCGTTTTAATGTTATATATGTTTTAAAAGCCTTATATATTTTAGCTTATATTTTTTGTATAGACTAAGTAAATTTCACAATTTTAAATAAAAAAAGATAATGATGCACTTTTTAATAATGTTTGGCGTGTAGTAAGAAATTGCAGGGGTAAGCAATCTCTTTTAAGAATCGAAAAGAGCATAAGCTTTGTTTAATCCTTCTGTTATGAAAATTTCTAACTTTATTTCAAACATGAGTATTAGACATGTAGCTGATCATAAATATGAAAAGGAAATCAATTCAGCATTTTTTATTTTCAATAAATTTGGGGTTTCACGTCTTCTCATCTTCGAAATGCAATTTAAATTAGGTATTTAATTTATAAGTGCACGTGAGTATTCGGGATATTCAACCTTCATCATATGCAGTATTACTTTCGAAGATTCAATTTTAAAAAATATCAATTTGTGCACGAACAATCAACGTTTTGCTTCTCTTAGAGATCAAAAGCGTTTAGCTCTTGCATTGTCACTAAAGGTATTGAACGGGAATTTTTATATAAGTTGGCCTATAAATCTCGCTCTTAAGTTATGAAAGAAAAATTACGCTACATTTCGCCCATGCGCAGTAAAAAATGCTCACTACGTGATTTCACTGCGAAGCCAATGAACGCAAAAGGGCATTTTGCCCATTTTTTTAAAAAAAATAGGAAAGCAACACAATACGGATATTCTTTTAAAGAAGTGCATTGAAACAGCGAGGATAAGTGGCTCCAGGGACATGATCTGAATTTTGTGTCTTCGATCGTGATCAGAGGCATAGAAAAGGTTATAGGTACCCGGGAAAAGATTTTATTTTTTTGCCCGTTACAAAATTTTATTTTAAAAAGAGACGTAGACACTAATATTTTGTTTCTACGGCGCCTTCTAAATCTGGCCCCCGGGTCTTTTAGACCTTATTCTTCAGCAACAGATTCCGAGACTACCACTTTTGGACGATTTTACACCGGAAAGGGGTGTCAGGAAATGAGTCATATGAGCGCATTTCCGGAGTTCTTTGTTAGATCATGCTGAATAAAATGTAAACATCACCGTTCCATTCTTCACTTTCACCCTATTTTGCTGAAAATAACTCCGCCCAGCGCATGCGCAAAAGCGCGGAGTGTTTCCGAATCCGTTGCTAAACAATACTTTACCAAGAAAGCTACGTCACTGGAGAAGTGAATTTTGCTGCTGAACATAACAATGATTAAATTTCATCAAAAATCGTTAATTTTTCAATCGCATTTGTTTTAAAAGAGTTTTGCTAATTAAGTTAATTTTACGAGTTACTTAAAAAATCTACTTTGATTTTGTTTTTGTACAAATGTGAGTATCGAAATTACTGTGTGGGAGTCAACAAATGAATGAGATGTATATTTTAAAAATAATTGTAAAGGACTAGGTATTTCTTAGACATTTTTTTCCAATTTATGTGATTTTTTTTCACTTTTCAATATTCTAAAAAATGATTTTTAATTTAATAACTCGGAAGTTTCAGTTATTCATTGACTGTCATCATACTTAATTTAAAAATGCGAAAATATTACTATGAACTACAGTTGTCGTCTCTTTTAGTGATCACGGATATAACGATCAATTAGTTGTACTGATCAAAATAGCGTGGAACGGATGTCCCGTATCTAAACACATAGAAACTCCGTCGGTTCTAGTGATCAGCAATTCGCTTGTAGTGATCGGTATCGATGAGATGACGATCAATCAGTTGTACTGATCAAAATAGAGTGGAACGGATCTCCCGTATCTAAACACATAGAAAATTTGTCGGTTCAAGTGATCTCCAATTCGCTTGTAGTGATCGGTATCGATGAAATGATTCCACCTAACATGAGAACAATGACAATGAAATGGGCCTTAAGAGATACCACCATCAACCCAATAAACCTTTCAAGTCCTTCGTGTTTTAAGATCTGTCCAATATAGTGCCGAATCTTTTGATTATTCATCTGAACGATTTATCCAACAAAAGTTTGAAAAAAAAAAGAGTTACTCTCGATAATGTTTTAACAATACTCAAAAAATTAAATGTGCATGATTTTTTTTTCAATTCTGTACTTATATCGTTTTTCTTTTTCTATTTAAATGAACATGCCTATAACTAAATAGTTTCATTCCCTAACATTCCTGTTTTTCCTCCTTCTGCTTTGTCTTTTCGAATACAGATGGCGCCATGGTTCTAGTTCCTCTTTAAAAAAAAGGATGATTACTTATTATGGCGGAAAGTGCGCGTGGGTTTGTAATAACGTGAGGACATTTTTTCTCTTATAAGCATGGGGTAAGTTTATTTTTATGAAGGCAGTTTTTTCAGCCCGAAGGCTAATGCTATTTTAAATTCATCTTATTATAGCGTTTTAAGGCTTGTGTTTGGATTTCCTTTTTCTTTTAAAATAATGCTTTTCAGTTGGTAATGATCTCCTTTGTCTTTTGTTGGGAAATTTCGGGCTAAGAGAAGCTATATTTGGCGTAATGAAAGCTTCTTACAGAAATATTTCCCAAATATTTTGAATATAGTCCTTAGCCCTTGATAAAATGGACTGTAATGGATTCCTGTTTGTTTAATTCGATTCTCTCAGAGTATTTATCTTAGCTTTTTTCTTTCTTTCAATGATTTTGATTTACATACCAACAATGTCGTGTGGTCTGTTTTATCTGATATCCTAGTGTACTCATAGATTTGTATTATTTGTAAGGCATTTCGGATGTACTGATCATTCGGATGCGTTCATCGCTACAAGAGGCGTCCACTGTAATTGAAAACATAAATCAATTTAAACTAATTATTTTATAGCAGTAGTAGGGACCCTAAGTAATTACGAATTCGAAACGTATCTGCAAAAGAAAATGTGAACAAGAAATGTTAGTCACTCTAAACTCAACGAATTGCTTATTATTTCAAAATTATTTGGTCATCTAATCATAATTAAATATTAAATTTTCATCGTTTAAATTTCGGGATGGGATGGGACTTGTAATATTTTGAGCTGGTTCTATCTAAATTTAAGTAACATTTTAGCGGTTACAATCAGCTGCCTTCTCCTTTCTATGGTAGGTGGCGCTACTGGGGCCCATCTTTTTCCCATGATGCCTCTCTGTCATGCTTGTCTCGTGATGTTGTTCTCTGTCTTGTCTTGTGTCTTGTAACTTTAATGTTCTGTGCCGTGGAACGTAGCCTAATAAAAAATGATTCCTAAAATTGAATGGATTCTTCAGCAGCACTACACACAAACTTGAGTCTTGTCCCTCTATAACATAGATTCATTTCTTTTACTTAACATGCATGAGTTTCGCGCCATTTCGCTAACATCAAAATAAAGAATGAACATGCTATCCGAGAATTTTTGGACACTTTTCAAAAATCAATTTAAAAATTAATAATGTTTCAACTACGAATTATTTTAAAATGAGAACGCATTTTTAAAATTTTTTTTTTCAGATAGGTAAAACACCGTTTCGGTGATCCAGGGGGACGTAAATTACTAAAAATCAAAAATTTCTTAAGATCCATTATCTGCGAAAATATTAAAACTAAATTTAAGAGATAGCAGAGAAGGGGCATCTAATTTGATAATTCAATTTCAGTCACCGGTGACAGATTTCCACATTCGCAATGGCTACCGTTCAGCAGAAGTCGATCCGCGCTATCTGGTTTCGTTTTTCATTTTTTTTGAATATCTCAAACTCTTCAGTTTTCACACTACATGTGAATTAACAAATTAAAGCGCGTAAAATTCCCTACAATTACATGCTTTTATTTTTCTTCAGTTTTAATATTTTCGCAAATAATGGCTCTGAACAAATTTTTGACTTTTACATTTTTACGACCCCCTGGATCACAGAAACGGCGTGTTACCTATCTGAAAAAAAATTTTAAATGCGCTCCCATTTAAAAAAAAATTGTAGTTGAAACATTATTAGAATTTTTTTATTAATTGTTGAAAAGTGTCCAACAATTCTCGGCCACCTTGTTGTCTAAAATGAAAAAAGAATGAACCGAAAGTGAATAAAAATTGTTACCTTATTCCAATTAGATATTTTTAGTTTAGTATGACTGACGAGCGAAATTTCCGTGATATTGCTATAAAATATATTACTGGTTTATAGCTGGTTTTTCAGTTGTGTAGTCGCAAAATAAGCAGCGGTCGGAAGCTCTAAAGCAGTGCTGGAACGCTCTAGCCTAGATGACAAAAACTGGGCTGTTTTAAGGACAATTTCGCCATTTTTCTTATTTATTTCACGTGAAAGAAAATGCCAGGAGGGTGCTCCGGTGGGTACCAGCTGCACTACACCCATGTGGTTTTTATAGAACAAAAGATTACAGCTCTCAAATAATATTGCGCAATGCAATGAATTGTGCCCATGAAATTCTTTTGGCTCTCCGGTAAAATGCTAAAATCTTTACCTCAGATAGTTGACCTCTGATGCGCAGATATCCGATTAGCAATGCATTCTATTCGAATTAAATTTACATTCCATCATGGTGACTAAACAGTATTAAATACGCGTCATACGAGCAAATAATCATTAACAAGCAACGCACGATCAAAGATGTCACCCCTTAACTCCAACATAATACGCGGAATCCATCCTATTCCACGTGTCATTCATTTTATTGAGCGAATGCTTTCCTGATTATAAACCGCAGATCTGCAGATTAGATCAGTGCTGTAATAGGATGTGCTTTCGACAGGACACACATGCACGGATAATGGAGTTGCAGCTGAATTAGGCCAACCTTTAGCAGCTGCAATTGTCCGGCGATGGAAGTGTCCCACTCACTGTCCAATGAGAGGAAAATTAATTGGATATTATCCTCACCAGATGATGGAAAGTTACAGCCGAATTTCCAAATTGTTATGATAATCAACACGCGAAATTTGCTTCGGTAATGGGACGTAAATTAAACTAACGCCATTTCAATTTCTAGTTTAATATTAGAAGAATTTATATGGGGTATAAACTGAAGTTGAGGCAACCCTTGTGTCATTTGATTTATAGAGATACTAGACGCCTTCGGCGACCAGGGAATATAATTTCAATTGAATCTCTTATTCATAATTTGATATTAATGGTTCCCTTAACAAATTCATTTTGAATTGTGATAGACATTTAATCTATATTCTTTCAGTAGCCTTGCTTCTGTTCTGTTCGTTGTCTGCATGATGATCTCTAATGGAATCAAGTGACTGTCTGTGTCATGAAACATCCAATTGAATGCTGTTGGCATCAACTTAACTCTCTTATTCCTCTCGTAAAATATGCATATGATTTTAACTTTCAAATGAAGCAGCATATTTTACTTCCAGCAGCTGGATGAAAATATGCTAATTAAAACAGCATTAAACATTAAGATATCGCCTTAGCTTTCAACAGAGGAAGGAAAACATGCAAATAAATATTTGTTTAAACAATGAAAACGGTTTGAATTGCGTTGAAACAATGACAAATATTGTTGCAAATTATGCAAAAGAATATTTTTTAAATTTATTAAAGTTAGAAAAAAGTGTACGACAATATAATTGATATTATTAAAAAGTTAATTTTTTGGTTTTCAGATGGTGTAAAAGTGATTTTTATGCTTTTATACTTTTGGAAGTTATTAAGGAAAAACGCCAAACTTTCAATTAATTTTAATTAATTAAAATTTCAAAAAAGGACTCCGAGGTGCACATTCCCACCCTCCAAAGTATGTTTGTGTCACATTTCGTAGCTCTAAGTCCAGCGGTCTGCCCTGTAGAGCCACAACACACACACAGACACACATACTCCTTTATTATTAGTAGAGATATATTTTAAGAGACCACACTCCTTGGAAATAAGTTGAAACTCTTCAGTAGATTAAGGATGACTTTTAAGATATTATTGGAAAATTTATGAAACATTATGATACGCTGAATGTTTTCTTCTGTGTATCCAAAAAGAGTATGACAACTAAGAGGCGATTTTTCTACCATAAAACCACAAATTATATGAGGAAAAAATCTCAAGCGATTTCATCTGTTATAAAGAACATTGTCATTTATTCTGATAGTGATATCCAATCAGGTCTTCAGTGATTTACCTAGTCCATAGCGGCGAGCGTTCAACCTGCATTCGCCTCAAAATCTTTTAACAAAAACAACGATAATTGCGTGGTCGAGCAGCGGGCATTTCGATCTTATTTTTAACTAGCAGTACGCGCACGGCGTTGCCCGTGGAATCAGGACTTAGACAAAACGGGAAAAAATTCCCACAATGACGCAAAAAGTTTTGAAAAGAAAATCAGAACAAAAGATACAGATTATTGATTTTTCCCGCTTATTTTTTCTCTCCACAATGATTCGAATGTAATGACATCACCGGAAAGAATCGGTATGTACAAATGCATGCTGGGAATGAAAGCATATTACGTCACCTCCTGCGAGGAAGCAACGATGCATTCTGGGATCGCCCGGAGAAATTCTCGCTGTCTAATCTCGCTAGCAAAAAAACTGTTTGATCTGATCAGGGAAAAATTAATTTTAAAAAAAGCAATAAGATATTTTAACCGTTCTTGTTTTAAATCCGACAGAAACGTTACAGTTATAAGCTGAAAAAAATGAAAATTATATAATTGTCAGAACGTCAGATGCGAGAATTTGAAGAAATACTTGTCAAGAATTACCATAAAAGTGACTATTATTTAAAAATTTCTCAAAATTCAGAAAATTATATTGGAAATTCAAAACAAACTTCATTAGAACGAAAATTGCTTGTTCTATCCGGTGGTGCATTCAATGTTTTTCAACTATCATTAGAAAAGATACTACAGCCGTAAACGTGCAAAAATGACCCAAAACAACACAAAACATTAAATAAAAAATTTTCTGGATATAATTTTAAAATTCCGGCTTCGAGGTGCATTGAGTCACGATTAACACTACCCGTGTGCCAAATTTTATGGCTGTAAGTGCGATAAATTCGTCTGGACATCGCACACGCACACACGCACACACGCACGCAAACATTACCTTTTATTTTATAAGTATAGATAAGCGTCTTTATTCTTGTATACATTCAAAGCATGATTAAAGAGTATCTAAATTAGATAAAATGGATTAATACCAGGAAGACATGATTCGAATTCAAGCAACAAAGGAATAACACATTTGTTGGAACTGCCACTTTCCAAATAAATGGATACTTAGCACCCTTACATGCTTAGGCATAAGTACACATATTTTTAATAATCCATCGTACGTTGCAAATTCTATGCTTTTATTTTGTGTTAGTTTCATGTTTATGTGAATAAATTTGTGTCTCTGATGAATTTCGCCCACGTGATTCCGTAGAGATATTAAACAGTAGGGCATGAAAACGATAGAAAAGAGATATTTCATAAGTGAGTAAAATTTTTGTTTTTTATTTTATTAATTTGTATACCCCTTTGTTAATTTTTTCCGCAAACTTTCGTTTGATTCGAAGAGAATTTTTGAAAAACTTTTCAAAATCATTTGGGAAAATTCCGTTCTCATAAATATTTCAGTTGCAATTCAGAACATTTTAAATGTTATAACTGTCCCAAAAATTAAATTTAAAATAATTTTGTTACCAAAATTGCTAGCTTTTCTTCTTAAAAATTAATATTTTGCATATAATTAACAAATAAAATAAGCTGGTTCTAACTTGAGAATATTTAATTAGTTTTATCTTCTTTTTCTTCCGCTGTAACAAAGAAAAAGCAAATTATATTTCTCTTTTTATTGCACATAATATTCTTTTGCACACAATCGTTGAAAGGGAAAAGTTATTTTGCTGTAGTTATCTATACTTATAAAAGGCAATGTGCGCGTGCGCGCGATGTCCAAACGAATCTATCGCACTCACAGCTATGAAATGTGGCACACAGGTAGTGGTAATGGTGACTCAATGCCCCTTGAAGCCGTAATTTTAAAATTTAATATAGAAAATGTTTTATTCAGTGTTTTCTGTTGTTCTTTCTAATTTTTCAATAGCACGGCTTCCTATAACTGTACGGAAAAAATAGATACTCCATCGAAAAGAACACACAATTTCCGTTCTAATAAAGTTTGTTTTGTATATATATGTTTAACATAATTTACTGAATTTTGAGAAATTTTTGAAAAATAGTCACTTTTCTGATAATTTTCAATTCAGATTTCTTAAAATTCTTGCATCCGACGTTCTAATAAAGCTATAATTTTCAATTTTTTTCATCTTATGACTGGAATGTTTCTGTCGGATTTAAATATAGAAGGGTTAAAATATCTTTTTCCCTTTTTTTAAATCAATTTTTTCCTGGTCAGTTCAAAGAGATTTTTCTCTAGCGAGCATTCCCCTCTCGGAAGTTTCTCCAGAGTCTTCCCAACATGCGTTGTTGCGATTTCATTGGCTGACGGTGTAGAGCGCGGAATATTATCTTTGGCAGTGTTTTAACGTGTTTATTTGTCTCGCATATTTTGCTTGCTGTATAATAATCATTTTCACGTTGGAATTTTTTAATATTGTTTTGGATTAACGTAATCTGTATTGCTTTTCTACAGTTAAAATGTCATTTCCACGAAGAAAAATAAACGGGAATATCAATAATATGTATCTTTTGTTTTTATTTTGTTTTCGAAACTTTTTCGTGTCATTGTGGGCGTTTTTTTCTCCATTTTGTTGAAGTCCTGACACCACGGGCAACGCCGTGTGCGTAGTGCTAGTTTATATATATATATATACCGGTAGCGTGGCAGAGGGTTTAAGAAAGTGGTTGTAAACCATTTCCTGTAGTTATTTATATTAGTTCAATGATTTAAAATCAAAACCGTTTGTATTTTAGAATAGAACTATTCATTAAGTAGGCCAGAGAAAAGCTACGATTTTCCATTGCAAGTAAAACAAATTTTTTCCATTACCGCTTTCAAATAAGAAATTCCATTACATCTGCAGCACGGAGATGGATATTCAAAACATTACATTGTGTCGTAACAGAAACTCATTAAACAACGCAATGTATCATCTGCCTGCGAAAGCACTCAAGATAAACCAAAATTAACTACAGTAATCATTTGAGAAAGCAAGTGTTTAGAAATTCTTCTGGAATCTACTACTCTGTAATAGCTAACAAGTCGACAGTTGTAGACAGATAATTTAAGATCCTAAGAAGTTGGTAAACATCCAGACGTAAGGAACAATGCGTTTAGAAACTGGTTACTTTCCAGCATTTTAATATACAGGAGAATTAATATCCAGAAAAATGGAAACGGCAAAATACTGCTGTGGAATGGATCTGAAGATGTCATCGAACAATTGTTTGAATTCGTATTCTATATTGTTTTAGTTTGACTGGTTAACTTGTACATTTTTGTAAAATATTTTTTACTCTCTAATATAAAATAAATATAAGTAATGTGAGTGTAAAGAAACTCTTCCTTCATATTTTGATGAGGATGGTACGATTCAGAATGTCAGTATTACCAAAGAGCTATTGTGAGTTTGTCAGTCTGTCCGTCTGTCTGTTCATGTAAAACAATAACCCAGAACTCCAACGAAATAGAGTAATGAAATAAAACATGATGTCCTTAAACCGACATTGCATATATTTATGAATTTTGGTTCACATTTTGCCGAGTTTACACAAAAAAAATTCGGTTTTCTTCACTGAGCTAAATTGTTACAGTAAAAATTACTTTAAATTATTTTTAACATAAACGTTGGCTTTTAAAGTAAATTAAAATGCTATTTTAGTAATTTTGTTATCTGCAAATCTCTACTGGGTCTAGTCAAAATAATTTTGCTAGCATTGCATTTATTTAATTGAATTAGATAGTTAGTACCAGCACAACATTCAAATAACGACTTCTCAAAATACAAAAAGACGCATTTGATTTTACTTATTAAACTTCCTTGGATATAAGTTTTTAACGCTAATTGTTATTTCTTCTTACCGGGAAGTTCAAAATTCTACATGGCTTTTTGAATGAAATTAAAAAAAACAAATAAAATGGTCAAATAGCATTTTGATCTTCGTAATTAGCATCATTCAGTATTGTCCCATATCATCTGTGTTGTAGTAGATTAATTTCTCTTTGTTAAAAACCCTCCTGTTTCAACGCGGAAACATCCTATAATACTGTTTTCAGATATTTTACATGATGAAAATTTGACGGGCCGTGGGATTCAGTAAGAACTGCAAATGATAGTAGTCCGTAAGAGTAAGATTCATTGAATATATTATATGTGTTACCGGCAATGCATGAAACGTCGACATTCTATAAAATATCTAGGTATTTTATAGAATGCCGGGCGTTTTCAGGCAAAGTATGAAATATGAGAATTACTCTATACTCTCCCTAGGCATTGTATACAATACCTAGAGGCATTCTATAGAATGACAAATGCTATTTAGGCAAAGTATGAAAAAAAGTTTTATTGTGAAACAATAAGGCATTGTATATAATACCTAGGTATTCTATAGAATGACAAATGCGATTTAGACAAAGTATGGAAAAAAAGTTCATGATAAGGCTATTATATAAAAGACGTGCATTCCTCAAAATTACAAATGTTATTTTGAAAAAATAATGAAAGAGTGCCCTTAAAAATCTTTTATTCAAAATACGTAAAAAAAAATAAAGTTGTACAGAACAAAATCTGTGCCTTTCTTATTAAAGAAAACAAAATAAAATATCAACCTATTTGTTGCACCAAGAAAGGAAATGATTTTATTTTGAGTTGCTCATAATTTTATTTCTTATAAAATCGAATGGGAGATGTATTTCAACTTTGCAGGTTTGTCATTTGTCATTCTATAGAATGCCCAGGAAATGTGTGACTATTAATCTTTGCATACATTGCCTGCCTACTTTCGGCATTCTATAAAATGCATAGGTATTCTACAAAATGTCGAATTTCAAACTTTTCCGGTAACATTTGAATTAAAACTTTTTTAAATGTAATAATAATAGGTGTATACCAATAGACTTATAGAATATTATATAAACCAATAGAATATTGTAGTATAGACCATCGTATTTTATTGCTTGTGTGATTTTCAAAAGAAAAAGATTACTTCCAATTTATTACCTTATATTCATAAGTCACATTTTTGCCCATACTTTTAAGTAGATTCCTAATAGGAATACTACCTATTGCCATAGTTTTCATGATACATTTGGAAAAGTTTCTGCAGATTTTCGCCGATCATGGCCCTTAAAACCCAACTCATCCCTCGTTTAAAAGTTTATATAATGAATGGTTACGTTATCTTGTGAACACGATAACTAGACTAATTTTGATTGGAATTGAACCGGCATATGAATCGTTATAGTGAGCGTGGAAATCTCCCCAGAGTTTGTAGATGGGATATCCAGCTTAAAGAGATTGAAATGGTGGGGTTTAAAATGTTCATTTCTTCATAACTCCTATATTATTTAAGATAGAATGGTAATTCAAATTAGGTTAGAGGTCAAATAAGGATTATTAGAGAATGAAAGATGATTTTCACCTCTAGCTTCGACTGCTTTTTAACCTAAACTTGTAAGATCTTATTGGAAAACTTCCATATTTCCACCCTTTTCTTCCACCCTATCTCATCCTTAGCGCCAACTCTTATGAAATTAACGGAGGAAACGGTGGAGGGAGGGAGGTTCTGAAATCTCCGGACAATCGGAATCTACATTCGCTGTCCGGCTTGACTACGGATCGTTCCAAAATGACAAAACTATCACTTTTGTACGATTTTACTCCGAAAACGGGTGACAGGCAATGAGTAAGATGTGCGCATTTCAAGAGTTCTTTCTTAGGACATGCTATGTAAAATGTAAACATCTCCCCCTACATTTCACACTTCACCCCTATTTTGGTGAAATTCACTCCGCCTTATATATGCGCCAAAGCGCGGAGGGTTGCGGAATCCGAGAATCATCAGCACAGGCATTTTGTGTTTATTTCTTATACTAATAACTTACCTTCTGGGCCACATCAATCGGTTAGGCGTTTGCGAATTTTTCAGCAAAACGAGAACATTAGCAGAAACCCTAGGGCAAAAAAGGAAATTCAGAAACTGGCCGGGAAGTCGATTGTTGTCGTTCAAGAAAGCATTCGTTTCTTTTAGAAAACATTCGTGTGTGTGTGTGTGTGTGTGAGGGGGGGTGCAGTTTTGAATTTTCTCCCCTTGAATTTCTTTGAACCCTTTTTTTTCTTCAGGGTATAAGAACTTGAAAGTATTTAAAAGAAAATATTGAAAAACATTTGAAAGTGTTTGAATCTGGTTGGGCAACATTTTATTTTGACACACACACAATGTAATACACACAATAATAATAATAACATACTACTACTGGCTACACACACACACAAGCAATACGTAACTGAACGAAGCATTGA
>BGPR01000085.1:819870-837326 GCA_013235015.1 Araneus ventricosus | reverse complement strand
CTCTTTTCTTCCGCGCTCGCAGCGCCACCTATTGACATTTCGCAACACCCCCCACCTGTACTCTGTTAAGAGTACACTACACTACACATAATGAAATACAATACACAAATCACATCACAAATTAACAATACAAAAAATACTAACAAAGGAAAATACTAAAATAACAATATGAATACAGTTATGGAACTCAATACAATAATGAACTACAAAAAATCAAATTATTTCAAGTGGATAGATTAATTGAATTGGCCGTTTTAACTGGCCCTTGCTTGTTCGCACAATACATGATCGTATATGGCCGTCACGTCCAACAATAACATCTTCTATTACACCTAGAGGCCACAAAAATTTAGATTTCGTAGTCCCTTCTAATAAAACTACTTCTCCCTTTTTTAGATCTCGAACTGGGGAGGAATTTACGAAATTATGCGCATTGCGCAATTGCATTAAATAGTTATTTTTCCATTTCCCCCAAATATGTCGTAAAAGTTTGGTTTGATATACTACTCGACGAGTTAAATTTTCCTTCGTAGAAGGTTGATTAGTAAAAATCTCTAGAAAATGTACAGGATAACTAAGATTTTCTTGTCCAGGAAATAAAAAATGAGCAGGGGTGAGGGGTAATGGTTCATCTAAATCATTACTTGTATAAGTAAGAGGTCTATGATTTAACACAAGTTCGACCTCGGACAGGATAGTCGTCATTTCTTCAAAGCTAAGAGACGCCCTACCGAGAATTTTCCTTAAAGGCTCTTTAATACTTCTCATGAGCCGTTCATAGAAGCCACCCCACCAAGGAGCACGAGGAGGTATAAATTGCCATGTTATTTCATGTATGCCTACAAATTTTTTCAAATCTACATCAACTAAGATTTTGGCAAATTCTCTCAAGATATTATCTGTTGCTTTGAAACTCTTAGCATTATCGGAAATGATGACCTTACAATTTCCTCTTCTGGCCAGAAATCGTCTTAAAGACAAAATAAAATGTTTCGTTGTCATATCAGTTGTCAACTCAAGGTGAAGAGCTCGTGTAACAGCACATGTAAATAAGGTGATATACGATTTTTGATTACTTTCTTTCCCCGAACGAATAATAACCGGACCAGTAAAATCAATTCCAGTCACTGTAAAAGGGGGATTTTCAAGAATTCTATTTTTTGGCAGTTGTGCCGTTATCTGTTGAGCAGGTTTCAAAGAATATTTCCTACAAATCAAACAATCTCTCAAAACCCTTTTGACAATTTGTCTACCCTTCGGAATCCAGTATCTACTTCGAATTTTAGAAAGGGTCGCCGACAC
Organism: Araneus ventricosus; assembly: GCA_013235015.1. Taxonomy (NCBI): domain Eukaryota; kingdom Metazoa; phylum Arthropoda; class Arachnida; order Araneae; family Araneidae; genus Araneus; species Araneus ventricosus. Next base: position 836,024 of record BGPR01000085.1, on the reverse strand, counting down.
CCCACCGTGACAAACTTTGTTATGTTCTCTACGAATTAACAACTCAGAAAATTTTGATTGTTTTGGTAGAATTATCGGATGAATTTCATTAGAAGAAAATTCACTTTCTTCAAATCTGCCTCTTACACGCAAAACATTATTATCATCTAAGTATGGGGCTAACTTATAAAGAGACGAGTTCTTAGAAATTTGTTTACCACTTTTAATGCGTTCCAATTCAGAAGAGTAGACAAGATTTTGTTCAAATTTTATCCAATCTTGCTCGGCTTCTAACAATTCAGCCGCACTGCAAGGACCCACTTCTGTCGGTAGTTTCCTAAGCTTATTGACAAATCTTTTTACCAGAGTAGTTATTACCAATACCTTGTTTAAGTCACTATACTTATTTAAATCAAAAACAAATTGAGAATCATATACTACACATTTATTTTGGGACACTGTTTGAAATTCCTTTCGTAACTCTAAATTTCCCATAGGACTCTCTATTACAATTTTACAAGACCAAAACTCACTGGGTTTACTTAGCCAAGGTGGTCCATGCCACCACAACGAAGAGTTAGCTAAATTTGAGGCCGGAATACCCCTGGAAAGAAGGTCTGCCGGGTTTTCTTTCCCTGGACAATGAGACCAATTACCTCTTTCCGACAACCTTTGAATTTCTTTTACTCTATTTTTTACAAAGGGTTTGTAATCATCGGCCTTACCTTTAATCCAATATGTACAAATACTCGAGTCAGTCCAGAAATAACAACTGGCTTCAAATTTTAAACACTTACTTACCTGTTCGGCTAGTCTAGCCGACAACAAACATCCAAGCAGCTCCAAACGTGTCAACGTCAATGATTTCAGAGGAGCCACTCTGCTTTTGGAACACAAAAAATTTACTATTATTTTACCGTTACGTGTAACCCCTCGAAGATACAAAACAGTTCCATAAGCGGCTAACGACGCATCTGAAAAAGAATGGACATCAAATGAAATAAATTCACATAAATTAAAATCAGATAGATAATATCGTGGGATCTTGACACAATGCAAATCCTTCAGTTCACTACACCACAACTGCCACTTGTAGTCCAGTGAAGATGGAAGTTTATCGTCCCAGTCAATGTCAGCTGCCCATAGTTCTTGGAGAATCAGTTTTAGTCTCACTATGAATGGACCTAAGAATCCGATTGGGTCGAAAATGCGACCCAGAATTTGCAACAGAAATCTCTTCGTGCTGCATCCACTGGCGAGAATGTTCATCAACTTGCTGACGTCAAAAAAGATTATGTCCTTGTCTGGGTCCCAGGCTAATCCCAGAACCTTCGTCGGAACTCCACCTCTTGCTAAGGTAGTTTTGTCCTCATGAGTCTCGATACCAACTTTTTTCCAATCTTCACGAAGTTCCTTTGAGTTGGTTTGCCATTTACGGAGAATCATTCCTGCGTCTTTCAAGATTTTCACACTTTCGGTGGTAGTTTTTAGAGCTTGCTCTACATCATCTGCTCCACCAACGAGATCGTCTACCCAGAATGATTTTAGAAGCGATTCACAAGTTTCAGGGAACAAGTCTATATTTTTTTTGAAATGATATTTCAATGTAGCTGCGAGTAGGTAAGGACTCGGTGTAAGTCCGAATAAGACACGAGTGAAATTCAAGACCGTCAATTTGTCTGAATTCAAATCTTCCTTCCAAAAAAATCTAGTAAATGGTCGGTCTTCTGCATCTATTAATATCTGCAGAAATGCTTGCCTGATGTCGGCTATGTATGTCACAGCATTTTCTCTAAACTTTATCAGGAGTTCGAAAAGGTTTGGATACAAATTGGGTCCTGTATTGAGACAATCGTTCAACGAATACTGTCCTTCTGCATGAGACGCACCGTCAAATACTATTCTGAGACGGCTACTGACTTTGTCATCTCGAACGACAGCATGGTGGGGCAAGTAAAATGATGACTCATCAGCTAACCTTTCCGACGTACACCTCTCAACTATTCCTTCCTCAAGGTAACCGTTAATAACCTCTCCATACTCCCTATACAACTCCGGATCTCTTTTAAACCTTTCAACCAGACCATTAAAACGTCTCAATGCCACCTGCCTATTGCTTCCCAACTTTTCTTGCGTGCCTTCCTTCCACGGCAGCTTAACACAATATCTATTGTCAACAAATTGAATAGATTCATCAAACTCCTTCAAAATATCCTGTTCGTTCAGACCCGTATCTATTCCATCACCTCTAATTCCCAAACTTTCCAATTCCCAAAAACGTCTCACTTCAGCAGAAACCAACTCTCTTTCACTAATTACAAAATTAACCAATATCGACTCAGTTAGCTCATCACATCTACCTTGAAGCGACCATCCTAACACTGTTTCTACAGCTACCAACGACGAATTCAACCTCTGGAACCCCTTCACCAAATCCCAGTAATAATCTGCACCAACCAACAATGAAATTTGACAATTTCTAGACAAGTCCTCAACATCAAATGTTAAAGCTAATCCTCTTTTCTCCATTTCGACACACACATCCCAATCTGGAACACGAATCGATGCTCTCGATATTTCCTCTATTTCCAACGCCTCTATAACCACTTCCCTTCCATCCAAAATATTTCGCAATTTTACTTCTACTTTGCGACAAACCTGCGACCTGGGTTTTCTAGCTCCAAAGGAATAAATATTTAGCTTTTCCGATCCAACAACTCTCAATCCTAACTTCTCAGAAATACCTTTTCTCAAAAATGTTCTCTCTGAATCATTGTCATATAATGCGTAAACACAATCCGAAATTTTATTACCAACTATATCTACCTTTACACATTGCAACAAAACACCCTTCTTATCATTAACCATACAATTAGTGGCAGTAGACACTACTTCATTAGAAAGTTTCTCCGAATTATTCTCACTCTTCTGATTCTTAGAATTTTCTAGTTTGAAACAAATAGCCCGAGCATGTCTCGAATTACAAAAAGAACAGACAGCCCCTTTACATTTTTTAACAAAGCAATTTAAATTACAACACAATAAACATCTTTTCTCTCTCAACAATTTTTCCCTCTTTTTTTTAGCATTCGAATTTTCACAGAGATGAGACAAATGCCCTTGCCCACAAAACAAACATCCACTAGGACTTGGAGAAGCATTAGTCAGCATTTCACTAGCTGAGGACGCAAATTTACTACGACTGGGTGCGCCAAATGGACGACGAACAAATTGCTTATACTGCAAATTTTCACCTCGATGGGGTGGATGGGAAGGCGATTGTATTTGAAAAGTTCTCTGGCGCACACTTACAACATCATGTAAAAACTTCATCAGGTCTTCTAGATTATGATTAGAACTAGAAATTTGAGCTTTGCTAAATTCTAATGCAAGATCGCTAGGGAAGAGTTTTAGAATTATTGCACTAAGCATCACGCTATAAGTGTCCGATTTTACACCCAAACTATCTAAAGAGCGAATTTGCGTTTGGCACTTAAAATAAAAATTTCTTAATTCTTGCAAATTAGAAGAATTTTTTAATGGGCTCATATTTAACAACTTTGACACATGGGCATTAATCAACACATCAGTTTGACCAAATGTATCCTTCAATAATTTGATAGCCGACTCATAATTAACATCAGAAATTGCGAAACCTTTGATACAAGAAAGTGCATCTCCTCCCAAACTGCTAAACAAATATGAAAACTTTTCAATATTCGAAAGTGACGAATTTTTATCAACTGCATTTTCGAATTGATTCCAAAAATTAAGATACTCTGAAGGGTCCCCATAATACGTCTGAATTTTCAATTTAGGTAATTTTGCATTTGAGTTCGATTTGTTTCGATTTGATGGGCTTTCCCTCCCATTACTAATTACTTGTTCAGTTACAGATTGCAGCAATTTTATTTTATTTTTAAGTTTTACAGATGTGAAAACTATATCTTCGTTATATTCATCTATTTTTTCAATTTCCGATTCTATTTCTGTGAGGTCCAAAACATTTTCAATTTTGCTATCTATAGATTTTAATTGTTCGTCTTTTGTCTGTAATTGAATCAATAGACCTTCCAGTTCGTCTATTTTGACGTCTGGATTAGTTAACCTGTTTTCAGCTTTAGAAATTAATTTTGTAACTTGTCCCCTATGGGAGGAACGCTGTTTTTTAAGCCTCTCTAGATCTGTTTTCTGCGACATTTTAATCTATTTAACAATTCCGAACAACAAAAATATCAAATAATTCAAAAAACAAAACCCTTAGAGCATAAATACAATTCTAATATAAAAAATCTTCAAATCATTCAATCTATACAACCAAATTCGAACACTACTTCTTCAATCTCGAAACGAAACTACGACATTTTTCCGACACAATACAAATCAAACAGTAACAAACAACACATTCTAACTATACAAAACGAAACTTAAACTTAATATGAATCTAAAACCATAATCACAACAAATTCTACCAAAACGAAACACAAAAAAGTCACAACCGATAAGCAACAAATTAATACCAGCAATGATACGACAAATTAATAACTTACCGCACCAAGCGTCAAATCTGTGGTTCAGTGAAATTAATCCAAACACAGGTCAAGAATTCCCTCCGGTCGATGCACCATTTTTCGAAACTAATATGGTGCGAAAACGAAATTAACGAATATTTATCACAACGATAATTATCTAGTTTGCTGCTTGGTATTTCGGTAGACTTCAACAGATCCAAAACGCAGGTTATGCATTTTAAATGTTTATTGCATAGATTAGACGACACATTACAGCACACACAAAAAAGAACATTAAACACAGATTAAAGCACTTATTACGCCATTATTCCTCGAACTCCGAACCAAAAACTCTAAACCATTAATACATCATTCATTACAAATTCTTTTTAACTCTTTTCTTCCGCGCTCGCAGCGCCACCTATTGACATTTCGCAACAACAGGTACTTACGCATCCTGCCCGATCACCTACACTCATTCATGTCCATTGTGCATTCCGACGGATTGGGAGAATTCCAGCAGGACAATGCGACACCCCCGAGAGTTGCTACCAAGTGGCTCCAGGAAAACTCTTCTGACTTTAGACACTTTCATTGGCCACCTAAATCCCCAGAAATGAACATTATTGAAGATTGAAGGTATCCGGGATGCCTTACTATATGCTGTTGAGAATAGATCTCCGCCACCTCGCACTCCTATGGATTTGTGGACTGTCCTGAAGGATGAATGGCGTGAATTGCCTCCAAGATACCTTCAGACATTAGTCGAGTCCATGTTACATCGTGTTGCAGCACTTCTGTGTGTGCGTGGGGGCCCTACACGATATTAGGCAGATGTACCAGTTTTTCTGGCTCTTCAGTGTATAAGACTGTAAGGTAAATAAATAATTAAAAAATGTTGAAATGAGTTTATAAAAATGCTCGCCTTCATTTTTTTATTTAATTCTATAAATCTATCATTTTAATGCACCTGCAGTTTCGTATGCGTTGAATCAGGAAAATAGAAGGGTTGTCTCTAGAACAATAGAACAGAGCGAAATCTATTCCTTGGGTCTATTGCTTTATATATATATATATATGTAGGAATTTAGTTAGCCATGTTTAGTAAGTTTCCAGACAATATAGATAGACTAGCTGCGTGACCCGGCGTTGCACGGGTTATTTCGACTAATGGGATATTCCCGGGGGAGAGAAGTTAGGTCACGTGAGGCCTCGGGATCCATATATTTTTATATGCCCCGCCTCCGTTTTTTCAACACGTATTGTCACTTGCTTTCCGAACAAACATTACGAAGTTAAACACCTTAATACAAAAGAAGAAAGAAAAATTACAAGAAAACGAATTTTTCCCTATGTTAATAAATCCAAACACAGAAGCTCGCTAAAAAGTAAATACCAGTTTCAGCTAAATAAATTTAAAAAAATGCAAGAACACCGTCTGTGATTTCTACTCAATAGATGCAGCACATGACTTATATAACAGTAACTTTACGAAATGAAATGAAACACCGCAAAACGAAAAAAAAGAAAGAAAATGATTTTTCCGTTGTTTATAAATCAAAACACGGCAGTTTGTTAAAAAGGAAAAGAAACCTTTTATACAATTATACAAACCAGCTTTCATTAAATAAATAAAACAAAAAAAATGCAACCGCGGTTTGGAAAACTAATAATAGGGGAAAAAAAGAATCCGCCGTGAATAAATTCACCGTGCTGCCACCAGATGGCAATTTTGAATTCATTCATTATGACGTTTTTAATTAAAATCTTTTTAACTAATTACAATTTCGGAATTTCAATGTTTGAAGCGGATTCCTTGAATTATTTTCCTTTTTTTTTGTACTTTCGACTCGTTTCAGTATTCAGTAGTTCGTGAGAAGATACCTGGAGATAGATAGAAACAAACATAGATACATACTATCAGCAATTAATAGTGTAGGTGGCAGCATGAACAAGCCGCGAGTAGCTTATGTAACAATTCTCCTAACTGCTCATGTGCGCATCTTTAAAGAAACGACGAACACATCTCTGGAGTTCCTTACTATTATATAATCCTCCAAGCAAAGACTTTTTGACGTTTAAATCAGTTTGGGAGTCATTAATGCAACTGTTTCTCGTTGTAAGCTTATGAAATTTACCATGAAACCTAACTAAAAATCCTTTCAAAAAAGACATTGTTTACTCGTGAGTATTATTAAGGAATGAATGTCTTTCATATTCGCTGAGATAAAATTAGAAACTTTTAAAGCGCCCACTAACTTTAACACCAGTTAATTATAATGCTCTTTATAAATTCTATAAAACACAGAAATTCCTTGTACGAAATTTTATGGAGATCTTCGTGTGCTTCATGCACCGAATTTCTCACAACGCTTTTACTTGGACCTTGTCGAGCAAGAAAAGAAGAATAGTGCATTGTGTGCTTTAGCGGAACTCAGTATAAGAATGAGAAGTTTCATAATAGCTTTAGAAGAAGAACGGATACTTTGTAAAGAGGGTTGCTGAAAAGTAATAAATATTTTATCTTTCGAGTCGTGAAATTATTTCTGTTGTATCTTTCTGAGGTATGGATGGGCTTATCGTCAGAGATAATATTGAAATTTCTGTAACTTCTTTAATTTTTATTATAAATACTGTGTGGAAGAATATATTAGAATGAATGATGGCCAATATTAATTTTCAACGGCTGTCCGCTTTTTAAGATTTGTCACTGACAAAAGCGATATAATCTCTGATTGCTTGATTTCCTTTTAAAATCGTTGACAGTCAACGTATAAATGAGGTGCGCTAAATATACAAAAACTTCAAGTTTAAGCAATTAAAAAAATTTTAAATTTTCAAAATAACTTTAAATCGGTCCTCGTCCATATTTTCAATTTTTTATTTATGTCAGTTATTTTAAGCATCGTGTTTTCATTGTAATCTTGCCTGGTGTTTGCCAACCTTGAACATTAAACACGAGCTTGCGCTGTAGGTCAACCCCATAGCCTTGATTTTGTTCGACAGGTATTATTAAGTCGTCGGCTGAGTGAGAATGACAGTTAAAAATCACGAACAAAATGAGCGAAAGAATAAAAAGGAAAAGAATTTTAAAACTCAAACGCATCAACAATTAAAATTATTTCACTAATTTTAATAATATAGTATATATAATGTTCGTATGTGTGTCCGTTATAGACTAAAAAACTACTGGACCGATTTACTCGTGTTTTTTCACAAAATGATCCGCGTTGTCCGAAGAAGGTTTAAAGCTATTGAAATCTTCAGTCTGACCAGTAGAGAGAAAATTAGTGGCCTAATAATATAATATCAATACTAGCAGTACTATTATTTAAATGTAGATGGCGCCCCGGGTCAGCACTTCTCACATTGAATGTTGTCGCGCATACGTAGAAATAAGCTCGAGCGCTGTTGCTTTGACAATTGGATTTATTTACATATACGTGCAGAAAATAATATCACAATGACAATCGCATCATCTGGAACTGCGGCGGCTCTTTTGGATGGTTGTCGAACAGCACATGCTGCACTTAAATTGATATTGAATATATACAAAACAATGAAACACCAACGCGCAACATTTCAAAAACATCAGGAATGAGTAAAGTACTCACGAAATGCAAGATAGTTATACCGGATGAATGCACAATGGCGTATAAAACATCGTTGGAAGCACTGGATCAAACACTGCAAGATTTTCGTGGAAACGAACGGCCATTCGGTGGTGGGCTAATATTATTAACAGGTGATTTTTGACAGACATTACCTGTTATTCAACGTTCAACACCAGCTGCTTAATTAATGCGTGTTTTAAGATATCCCATTTGTGGAGACATGTTAATAAATTTCCGCTGACGACAAACATGTGTGTCAACTCTTTAATCCCGAGGCAACTTTTTTCTAGCTCCTTTAAAACCGGACTTTTTGGGAGGAAATTACCTGAATTGGACTCTCCCAACCAGGGTGGTCATTTTCCCCACCTCCTGCTATAACCTTCCCTCAAGACGCACGGAAATGGGCTGTGATTGGCAAGTATGATTGGATCCCCTACCGCGCTGATCTCCTAAGCGACCTCAAAACTTTCCTCTCCTCAGAAGAAGCCAACCGCCTCATACCGGCCTTTGTAGTTGTTACGGGGAAATTTTTAGACCGCCCCCCTCGATACGAGAGGGTTAAATTACGAAACGATCCTTCTGCAGAGCGTGTTGGGATATAATAATTGGATATTCGAAAATTACAATTGATTACAGGCTGCATTAAATTACCAAACACTTTTTACAGTATGACTTACATACAAGAAGAATTACTTCAATGCGTATTTCCCGATATCAAGCAAAATTACAAAAGTCATCAATGGTTAAGTGAACGTGCAATATTAGCTGCAAAAATGTGGATGTAAATTTCATTAATATCAGCATCGAGCATATGTTATCAGGAGACACAGCTACTTACATATCAATAAATACTGTTATATATCAATATGAAGCAATAAATAATCCAACTAATCTCTTAAATTCACTTGATTTATTTGAATTGCCACTCCACATCATTAATCTGAAGATTAGTGTTCCTATCATTCATAGAAACCTTGATCCACTCCTTCTTTGAAATGTTGCCAGATTGGCAGTCAAAAGATTATTAAATAATTGCATAGAAGCAGCAATTTTAATTGGCAAACTAGCTACGTGCCCCGGAGTTGCACGGGCTATCTCGAATAATGCGTCATTCCTTGACGGAGAGAAAAAGTGAGGTCGTGTGACACATACCCAACATTATCTCCTAAATAAATAAGGAGAAAAGAGCGGTTCAATCATTCCGTCCGCATAAAGGCTTCAAAATATACTTTTAAAAATCGCAAAAATAATCTTTATTTTGCAAAATTACGATTCCGGAATTATTTTTTGTCTGACTTTAGTACGGAAGGAATGAGATAACCCAGCGTTGATCGGAATCCGTATTTTTTTCATATGCCCGCCTCCAGTTTATATGCACATGAAGCAAGATCCACTGAGTACATGAAATCTAAAAGTGAAACCTCATAGAAAACAATAGCTTTAGTAAAAACCCTATATGAGCGATTTAATTTTCCCTGTTTCTTTATATAAATTACCAAAACCCACACAAAACTCTATCCACATTGACTTGTTGCATTGTTCAGGTTTCCATATTGCAACAATACATTTTTTTAAAATTTCTGTCAGCGTCACTTTTTTATTGTTGTTGTAACAATGTTCTTTAAAGTAAACGACTTCAACAATAAAATAAATTTTGAATTGCGCTGTAACAATGAAAAGTATTGTTATAAAGTATCCGAAACAATGAAATGTATTGTTGTAAATTAATTTTTAATTAATATCTTTTTCACTAATTAAAATTTCGATATTTAAATGGCCGAAATGGATTCCTTGAATTATTCCCCATCTTTTGGTACTTTCCGCGCGCTTCTCCGTTCGGCGGTTCGTGAGAAGATAGAAGGACATACATACATATGTTTGTTTACCTTTGAATTTTAATAGGATAGATTGAAAAGAGAGAATGTTCTCATACAACGTATACCAACAGATACATCATTCCAATTCAAACGATTAAAATTTCCAATTAAACTGGCTTTTGCAATAACTATAAACAAATCACTATGTCAATCACTACAAGTATGTGGATTGAACTTGGAGAATCCATGCTTTTCTCATGGACAATTATACGTTACATGCTCCCTTGCAGGAAAACCAAGGGATTTGTTTGTATCTATCCACCAAAAGCATTGTATATCCAAGAGAATTGCAATGAACTTAAAGTTGAATACAACAGTAATTATAATTTATGTAAACCAAAACACAAAAATAAGAATGTATATGTAAATATCTCATTTTAACTAAATACAATAATTGATATCAAACTAGCAATTGTGTTCATTTCATATATATAATCAAATCTAGCAATGGCAAAGCATTGCCGGGTTCAGCAATGTTAAATTTTTGAGGTAACAACAAGTACGCAAAGAAAAAATGGAGGGATAAATTATCAGACTAAACAAATTGTGATCGATGTAATCGATTTTGGAATTCCTTTGGAATCTAAGCGCTAATTTAATTTAATCAGAAACGATATTTCTATTACCAACACTGAAAACAGAAAATATTTTTTTGTTTTTGTAAGGCGCAAACGAAATAAGTGCTCTTCAATTGCCGTTGAGAATTGTTGATTAAATACAAAGAAACAAATTAAATTAGTCTAGAAACAATACTGCATGAAGAAATCCAATTATTTTTTGCATTCCTTCTAAATTAGATTTCCCCAGAAGCCACTAAATAAGAAAGAGAGGATAAAAAAAATCCATGGCTCTGATTCCAGCATCCAACCAGCAAGTGCACAGATTGCTTTTATTACGGTTATTTGATATTCACAATACCTTTTTATCACAAATAAAAGGTCAATTATTTTCTTCAATGCGATTATCACGAAGTCAATCACACGGACATTCTGTAGAAGTATCAGGAAAGAAAGTAGTGATTAATATATTATCTAATCATGAGAAAAATGGAGCACGTATGTAATACCAGTTGCAAATTATTTTTCCAGTTACAAATTGTTCTACAATATTGAAAGATTTCAGGTAGTTGTACAGATGTAAGAGCTTTGAGAACTGAACAGCTATCAATTATCATGTATATTGTTACAAAAATGGTTGAGTTGGTGTAGGGTGAAAACAGACCAACCAGCAGGATTAATGGAGAATAACGTTTAATTCCCGAGCATTCGGGAAAACACAAAGCACAGGTAACAGGGAAAACAGCACATGCACTAATTAACAACTCAAGCAGACAGCAAATCACTAATGATAACAGAAATAGCACGAGCAATAGCACTCAGCGTCTGATAGCTAATCAACTCGCAATAGGAACAATACTCCAAAAAGAGTCTCAAAGACGTTTGTCCTCCAAAGACGTTATTATTCATCTCAGCACCTTCGGATTTTTATACCTTTTCCAACAGCATATGACGTCACATAGAATCATCTAAAACATCAAGTATATCTCCGATCCTAAGATAAATATCGAGAAAATTCTTTCATTTTCGGGATCCTACATTTGGTCTCCAAAGCCAACAAAATGATCGTCAAATTTGTTATGAAGGCCGGGATTCAATGGCTTACATTCCCCCCGGCATCCCATAGAATCTCTGTAAATATGTCTTTCGAACCATAAGACTAACACTGCTGGAAAGCGACATTACAGGTTCGTAAAAACACATAAGGTGCAGCTGAGAAATGGTAGATTACGTAATCGTAGAAATAAAAGTTCTGAAGAAGAAGAACATGGTGGTGATCCTACTTGGATATTAAACCTTTACCATTTTATTTGGTAACGAGGTTATTGGAGAAATGAATTGAGTCATGAACTGTCGAACACCGTTCATGCTTTCTGAAGGCGTTTAACAAAATCAAAGACAGTAACGTGAAAATGCTATTTGCAATCTTAGGTTTATTTCATTCTCGTAAGTAAGGATGCAGTTCCTTCTGCTTATGCAGTCAAAATGTGATACAATTTTTTTTTTGAAAAATGTTAACATTACGAGAAATGAGATGGAAATAAAAAAGAGAGAATATGTCTTACCCACTTTAGAAAATATTGTGAATATTCGTATGATGTCATATTTCAAAACAATTAGATATTATTTTCCATAACATGGGTTTCATACGCGCTGTTATTTGCCTTCCATCACGAGGTAAAAATATGGATCTTGCATTTCATGTCTATTTTATGTTATTGCGGAGATATTTTTATTTCTAATAGCTTTTTAAGTTTCTTTCGCTGTTGCACCCTGTGAATGTAACAAAAGTTTGAAAGAGGGTTGAGAATTTTTATTCGAATTAATTTGTGAAATATTTAGGAATATTTTATTAGTTTAAGTCCAAAGGAAAATAACCAAAGTTTGAAAATCTACGCTCGTACCCCTATGAACTCATTTATTCATTTTTTTTGTTTTGCCTAAAAGTTTTATTTAAATAAAATTTTCCCCTATAGTAACACGGTTAATTATCTCCATATAATTATCATCTATATATATAAAGGAGAAAAGTATGTGTGTGTGCGTGCGTTTATTTGTTTGTTCGTTTTTTGGTTCTTTATGCACGCCCAACGCCCACACCGTTCGACTTATGACGCCCAAATTTGACACAGTAATGGATTAGCACAAGAGGGAGCTAAAATCAAATTATTTTATTCCATAAAAATTATTTTTAAATTCGAATTAGATTTTTATTTATTTAATGAAATAACAAAAATTAAGCTATTTTTAAACGTTCTTCGCCAATAACTTCTGAATTACTTTTAGTACGAAAATTATTCTTATATCACCATGGAGAGCAAAAACTTATCCTTTTAATGATACCAATTTAATTGCTATGCAATTTTTTCTCTAACTGTAATTAAGGTTTCAAAATTTATTTTAAACTCAAATTCTAACAATGCTTTTATTGTTATAAAATCAAATGTATTGTTTCATCAAATCCTTTATTCACGTGTTTTTACCACTGTTAAAGCTATGAAAATATTGCTTTTTTCTGTCAAGGTAGACTTCTTACTTCCGCTGTTATTTTGTAGCGTGCACGTAACTTCGATTTTTATTTCGTAGCTTTTAACATGCATTGAAACATCCAATGACATTAGTTTAGTTACTACTCGATTTTTCGTTCAAATTTCACAAATTTTTGAATGATCCGAATCAGTGTGCAGCGGCGTAGCGACCGGGGAGTAAGACTCGTGTGAAGTGGTTCAAAGTACGGATATAAAAAGAAAAGGTTAGTTTAGCTGCTGGCCGAGGGGTCAGAGACACAGGAGAGGGAAAGAGAAAATCATCGAAAGACGTTGCAGTGAAAAACTGTTTAATCAAGTTTGAATTGTTATAAGTACTTAGACTTGAATTATTTCTACACCGAGCAAAGTCGGATATACAAGCTAGCAATGTCAGATTTGCCGATAAAATTTCAGTCTCGAATTTAAATCCCCTGCATCCAACTTTAAATATGGATTCCTTATTTATTTATGTTTTGTATTTGAGTGTACTGAACAAAACAGGAGGTCGGTATATGAAAAAATATGGATCCCGAGAAACGCCGGGTTTTCAGCTAGTATTCAATAAAATCGGTGAGCAGTGAACATTCGACCGAGACATTCTGTTAACATTTCTTCCAAAAATTGTTTTAAATAATATTTTTTTCTCTCTAAAAGGATTTCATAGTGAAAACTATTTACTGTTCATCAATAAAACATTTCACAGTGTGAATTTAGACGAAAACCGAATCCATTTTTTATACTCAAATACTCCCCAAACTCTGTGAAATCAGACCACAGCCGAATGAAAACGCAAGACACGAAGAGGCCATTTCCCCAGGCGATATAAGTTATTAAGAGACCGAGCGCGTTTAATGAAGTTCAATCACTGAAGTCATCGGCGGAGGAACGAAACTTCGTTACAGAATCCCTCATGAACGCCAGGTGGGGAGAATTCGTTAAATAACGATCTGGGAATTCGTTAAGATTACGCATTCTCTACACAGAGACAATTGTTCTTGATTAGATCAGATTTTAGCTGCTTTTTATCGTTCCTTCGAGAACAATTAAGCTCCAAATCTTGTACTTCTTTTTATTTCTTCTTTTACGACAATTTGTTCAAAGCTTATCGCTCGCTTTTATTTACGCACTTCATAAAAAAGGAAAATAATAATAAGATTCAGCCATATTCTTTCTTCATCTTTGATTCGTTCTTTAATGTTCAGAGAACTGAGAGGGATTACTAGTTATTTATGTGAATGAAAAACAGAACTTGGAGATAGTCAGCGTTTTGACGAATTATCTCAACTGACTTGTAAATAACAGATATTGAATGAAATTCGAAATAATCGAACTGTCATGTTTGATGGGAGAAATGTTAGATCGTAATGATTTTCGTAGAAATCTACTTCAATTAACCAACCGATTGGGTAATTAATTTTCTTTCACATCTCGGGAAAAAAGATAACGAAAATTATTACATACTACAACGAGAAATAATAAAAATAATTCTGTAAAAGAAATTATATCAACTAAGATTATGATAAAATTAAAAACTTAGTGATTGTTAAAAAATTCTTCTAAAGAGTATTATTCGATAGTGCATGAGGAAAAGCTTACTAATTTGTACCTCTTTCAAATCCATTAGTGCTGTTGAAACACGTTGCGACGGATGGCTGGTGTATATGCAGTACGGAATTGCAGCAACCGCAACTTTTCCAGTGCAAAAATTAAATCATTAATTAATTTAAAGTTTAAATGCAGTATTTAAATATTTCAACAATCTAACTCTATTTACCTATAAGCGCTTTCAATCTTCAGGAGAACCGAAGAAAAATACTTCTATAGAAGACTGGTTTCCTCTACTTTTTTTTCTATCCGAAATATGAAGAACTTTTTGAAGGAGTGTATTTCAACTACACCAGAATTCTTTCTGCATCGCATGCACAGTAATAAATTTCTGCGCGTCTTTACCTCGGATTTAAACTAAATAGAAATTTCAATATTTGCAGATACAAAGATGTTCGAAACAGGACGTTTAACATTTTTCTATTGCGGAAACATTTTTCGCCAATCAAAACGTTAAAATTAGTAAGAAAATGAACAATTAGTAATAGATAAAAATTTTGGGCCACCAGCCGAGTACCTGTAGATGGCGCTACCATCGCCATTGACATGACAGCATCAAGCTGCCGAGAACAGAAGACGAAATGGAACTCGGTACGAGACGTATTAACGACATTGGCTTTTCTAGCAAGGACTAAAGACGACAAATGGCCATCCAGAAGCCTATTTAATGACGAACTGCTTCAAATGTACATATCTTTAATTGAAAATAATGCTTCTTAAAAATCTAATCTTAATTCTGCATAATATAATAGTTAAAGTTATCGAGTGATTATTTCTATGGAAACAAACATTAAGCCTAATGGTGATCGCCCATAAAATTTTATTTAAAACCATTCATTATAGAAATTAAATTTGAACGATTTTTTTACAATAAAAATTATTATTTTCAATTATTCATTACTAATAAATATTGAGGAATCTGATAGAAGGCGGGAGGCAGTATTGTTCCGAACGATTGTATTTGCGGTCTTGGCTCATAATTTAAGAAGCCGTAAACTAACTTAGAATAATACACAGGTAGCTAAGAAGAACACAGCTTCTTAAAACATATCAATAATCGCATTTCCATTTAAAAATCACAGCATGCCTAAATTTAGATGGAACAGAATCAATTAATAAGTTTCTCCATCTTGGCAATAGTTAACTACACCCGAGTCTGAACTGTGTTTTATAACATTAAAAATAATAAACTATATTCTGAGGAGTGCTATAAATCGGGATAGATTACATGCATTGGAGAAATTTCAACAGATAAAATAAGCTCATTGAACAATGAATGATTAACAGTCACAGCAACTTACAATTATATCGCACGAGCCACTATTGCCCATTACTCCATTGCACAATTCTTGATGAAAAACATTCGATTTAAATTTATCATTTCTTATCCCTATTTAACATTCGATTCAAATTTATCATTTCTTATCCCTATTTAACATTCGATTTAAATTTATCATTTCTTATCCCTATTTAACATTCGATT
>BGPR01000085.1:781542-819860 GCA_013235015.1 Araneus ventricosus | reverse complement strand
CATTCGATTTAAATTTATCATTTCTTATCCCTATTTAACATTCGATTTAAATTTATCATTTCTTATCCCTATTATTTTTATATCCCTTAAGTTTTTTTCTCAAACCTTCAATTGGCTTATCACCTACATGCAGTTTTAAAATAACTTCTATAAAACCATCATAGAAATATGACAAATAATCCAGCAGCTATATGTACCAATTCAACAGCACATAGTAACTTCTATTTTCATAGTGTACATCAAATTAAGTGAAAGTTACTTTTCTTCTACATAATATCTTATCGGTTAAAACAAACGAGATAGATTCATACCTGTTAACGGTATTTCAAGTAATCCAAAGAGGATGCTTCTTCTATCACTAATTCCCTTATATAATAATGCATGATTCGGCGTTTTTCAAAATATTTGCTGTCGCCCGAAGAATGGAGAGGACGAAACAGCAAAATGAATGAAAAAGGTGAAGCAGAGTGGCCTTAGTCGAAGGTGATCTGAGGTCGCGGGATAAAGTGGCTTAGGGCAGTGTATCCTATCCTTTTTTGTGCCATGCTCCTGTGATGTTTTCCCTTCCCGCGAGGGCATTTTCCCATGAGAAGAGAGTCGAACATTTTTCCCTCAGACCGCAAGCCAGACACACCTTGTGGTCAGTAAAAGGACATTCGCGAAGGTAACATCTTCAAGCGAAGGACCGCCACTATACACAGGAATAAATAACTGACAAGGAACACATATGGTCAGATATCAGGAGATTAGCGGTGTGCTTTCATGTTACACCTGCATAGCTCTTGTGGTTATGAAACCTAGGAACCTTCCCACGGTCGGGATTGATCATTGGAGAGATAAGACGTTTAGTCGTTGGTCGTACGGCAGTCCGGTTGTCCAGTCGAAAGAAAGGGAGG
The DNA here is from genome assembly GCA_013235015.1 of Araneus ventricosus. Taxonomy (NCBI): domain Eukaryota; kingdom Metazoa; phylum Arthropoda; class Arachnida; order Araneae; family Araneidae; genus Araneus; species Araneus ventricosus. Next base: position 818,964 of record BGPR01000085.1, on the reverse strand, counting down.
TGGAGCTCCACCCCTTGAGGTAGGAATAAAACGGAGGGTTGGATTTTGAACGAAGGAGAGCGGTGGAAGAACCGATTTAGGGAGTCTCGAAGGTGGTTTCAGACTCCTGAGCGCAGGAAAGAGCTGTGCGGTCAGATAGTCCCGAATTGATTCGGACTTTGACAACTAGAACTGAGAATCAGCATTATTCCGAAATCTCGGTTCATCGAATTTCGAGCACTCCTTGTAGTTCCGTGCTTAGGCTATCACCCTGATAGGTGAAATCTGTCCAGTACGAGCGCAACCCAGGATAGAGCTCGCGACCTAGCGCTCGGGAAGCGGGCGCTATAACCATTCGGCCAGTTAAACTCAGAGAGGAGAAGATAGATTTCGCTAATACATCGTTCGATTCGATTCGCATACAATTTATTTTAAACTATTTTCTTGATTTCGTTAATTTTTTGAGTTGCGGATATGATTTGAAGTCAAAGAGAGCGATTTTCGCTAATAACTACGTTTTGTTAGTAGAATAAATTATGAAATTAGAGTTCAAAAGTAATTACCTTAAAATGGGACAAAATGTATAAGTTTATTTTTCAACAAACATTGACTGTTTTTTCGGCTTAATTTTGTTTATGAACGCTAAAATTTCAACATTCAGAAAAAGGCGATATAGTTTTCTTTAAAGTGCGAATGATATATTTCGTAAAAAGATGGAAAATGTTTCAAATTTTTTTTATAAAAAAAAGTTAGTTTTTTCACAAATTATCATTGATTTATCGCATTAATAAAAAGGACGATCTAGGAGATGCTATTAAAAATCGGATGGTTTTTTTTAAAACAGAGACAAAGATAATTATCTCTTTGTGCTATCTTTGCATCACGCTTGTTTTGCAAATTTGCTGCAAGCTTGCAATGCAAGCGAGGGGGCGCTATTTGTCACAGCGAAATTATAGCAAATGGGTTTTGCAAGAGAGGGTGGCGCTAGTTGTCACGGTGAGCTTGCCACAAGTTCGCTTCAAGTTTGACGCGTCAAATTTGCTATGACAAGGCAATATCAAGTCAAAATCAAACTTGCTGCAAACTTACGTGCTATCTGGTATAACTCAAACTTGAAAAGCCAGATGGAAATAATTTTATACATAGTTTTATCGTCATGAATGTAGGTCCGTATAAAATTTTGAGCCAAATCCTCCAAAGGGTTGACTGTCTGTCGGTCCGTATAATTTACTTTTGAAGAAAATCCGTTATCTCCACGCTCATGCGTACTGGAAGAACGGAGAGGAATTTCATTACGGAGTAGCGAATTACGTCAGTTTGTCCTTGAGCCGGTAAGAGAGGAAAATCGTTACGCATCTCTTTTAATTTCATTCTTTGCCTAGATATTTTTCAATCACTATAATGAAAAACCTTCTGATAGTCATTGGATTCTGGGTAACAATAGGTTCGAATTTTTTTAGCCACGCGGGGGAAGGGGAAACGTCATCTTTTTGGGGAAGTATATGAGAAAGTTTAGGGAAAACACTCCCGCTGGTTAACTCCTTGAGCGGTATGAATGAAAGCTCCGTCTTGTTAATATATCCAGTTTTCTCCTCCCCAAACGGATCCGTATGGGAGAAGTTCTGTTTCCAACTGTTGTATATAATTTTTGTGATTTTGTCTACCTTTGATAAAAACTAAACTTGATCTACCACCGAAACCAACAGCAAGTCATACCATCAAACTTCCTTCTCCTTGTTGGCTATTAGAGTAATATTGCTATTTTTGTTTCAGACAGTGCCAGTAATATTGAAAGCCATCTGGACCATCTAAATTGAACCTTTTCGCATCGGAGAAAATAAAGGATGTCCATTCAGTGGTCCAGGACATGTATTTTTTACCCCACGCCAGTCGATCAGCAATATGTGTTTTAGTCCATTTAGGATGATGTTTTCGTTTCTTAAATTGAAACTGTTTACTTCTTTGCACATAATTAAACGCGGTCTGTCTTGTTATATGGGTAAGTCCAGATTCACGCTGCGCGGTAGGGATGCTAGCCCCTCTTTTTAAGCTCTCGGAGAAGATTTCTTTGCTCTTTTGATGTTAGTTTTCGGGGTCTTCCAGTTTTTTTTCCTTTTTCCATGAGCATCAAGATTCTTTAGAAATTCTGTAATTGCACTTTTACCAATTGTTTCAAATATCTGTGATTTCTCGAATAGTTTTTCCATCGTTTCTGTAGGTTATGGCTTGACCTTTTTGGAATTCTGTTAAAGAAATTCCTCTAGGCATGGCAACCAACTTCAAATAACAATCAAAGTAAAATTTTAAGGTTTTTGAAATAAATTAATTTTATATTTTAAATGAAGGTGATCTAACCGACTTATCCAAGTAAATACATGATAAAAAGTTACAAAAATTTATCCAAAGAAACTAGAAGAAAAGCACCTCAAATGGTTTGTCCGTCTACTTTTTTGACAATGTAGGATTATATATATCTACTTAACTTTAAATATAAACTGGTGTTTATTAAAACTTTTACGTCACCGGGGATTTCTTTGGACGATATGACTAGTGTATAATTTGAAACAACAATATTCAAAACAAAGAGCTTTACATTTACAAATTTTTAGTGTCCGTCTACTTTTTTGACAAAGTGTAGTGGAGTTTTCTAATGTTATGACTTAAGAATACTTTGAAAACATTAAATTCCATGTTCCTATTGTTGTACCTCTTGATGTTGACTTAAAATAAAAGCCTAATTTTGTGGGAAAGGTTGCACAAAAGTTTTATTCTTTAAAAGGTTTATTCTTTACCGCTCTTTTTGGCGCTTTGTATACTCGAGTAAGAACCGATTCGAACTTGTCGCTTGATATGGAATCCAATTTGATTTGGCGATCGCTTAAATTGGAGAATTACTGGAAAACGAAAGTGAACCCTCACCACAGAAGTTCTGTGAAATCAAAATAAACAAATCAGAAAACTCGTCCATAAAGTTCACAAACTACTTTTCTTAATGTCATTCTCACTTGTAATAATTTTATTTTCCTGTCATTGAATTTGTCGAAAGGAGACCTACATTTTTTATGCTTTCAGCTCTTTTCTAGTTGTTTTTAGTGTCTGTTGGAGAAATCTAGTTCGTATGGTAGGAAAAAGTGTGATTTTCGGTGTTTTTCGCTGTTACCTTTTACTTAGCTGGCACTCATACACTTGTTGCCTATTATTTTTTATCTGATATTTCTTGTTGGTAAAACCATTTTTTGTGAACACACGCCAGTAGGACTTTACTGAGGTTTATGTTCTCGGTGGAATACAAATCAATCGAAAATGAAGTTGACTTGTCCGTTGGAATATTACAAATTCTTTCATTTTCTACAGAATTGTTGAAAGTCGATAATTGTGCCTAGAAATGTCCAAACGTCATTTAGGGGTCTATTCTGGTACCCCCGGTTGGGTTGGGTTCCGTTGTTAACGTTCGGAACCCAACCCATCTTCCAACCCAGCCGGGGGTCCCAGAATAGACCCCTTAATGTAGCCTAGGAAAAGCGATGAAAACTAAAGATTCATTTGGATGAATATGTTGGCCGGTTTTCCTGGCTAATTTTGTTGGGAAAAGCTAATTTTCTGCTTCCTAGAAATTGTATTTTAGAACAATAAATACACTTCCTTCCAACATGGCGCAAATTTGTGTTCTGCCTTTTATGATGCAATAAAGAAATGGATTATGTGCTGAATAAATCTACAGAAGTGAAACTTCCGATACTTTTAAAGATCATTTGAATTTTGTTCATTATGTAATTCAATCCCACTGCTCAAAATCAGTTTGGGAAACGTAGAAAAATTAAAAATTCAGATGCGTAAATAAATGATACATTGGTAATAAAATTTGAAATCGAAGAATCTTATAGACTTCAAAGCTATCTCTTGCGTTTTTAGATGAACTGCTTAACCCTTTCAAGTTCACTATATGTTCCGTTTTGAAAATTGTTCAATTTATTTCAAAAATTAGTTTGACACGTACTGATTATAAATATGTAAAGGGAAAAAAATTGAACATTTTTTTTTTATTTTCAAGAAATTTCTCGTTTCACAGTGAAACCAATGACTATTTATCCTCCCAATAAATTACCATCGAAATGCAATTTAATTTATAAGTATACGTCAGTATTCAGGATATTCAAACTTCATAAAATTCAATATTACTTTCGAAGATTCGGTTTTAAAAAATATCATTTCATGCCAGAACCTTCATCATTTTGTTCCTCTTAAAGATCAAAAGTAATTTAGCTCTTGCTGTTCCGACACCTTTGTGAATACTAACGGTATTGAAATAGAATTTTTATATAAGTTTTCCTAGATAAATTGCGCTACATTTCGTCCATACGCAGCAAAACAAATGCTTAATGTGTCTGTTAATTGGCTTCGCAGTGAAACCAAAGTGTTAGAATTTGGCATAAGCAAGTATTGGAAAAACTTAATTAACTTTAGTCAGAAAGTAATGATAATAAATTGGGTCAAAGTGGACTAATTTTGTTAAATTGCAGCTGCTGTTGGTAAAAATACTAATACAATTATGAATTAGTTTAGTTGTATTAACGCACCGTTTTGAAACGGCACGAGGTTTGTTTTGAAACGGACCTCGTAGTTTTGAACCGCGGTCGGATGACAAGGACGACACCTGATCCGGTTTCTTCCTAAACTAAGAGTTTTCGAGCGTATATTTTAAACAAAGGGAAACTTCATTAACAAATATCAAAGTTTCCCTACAAATCAGATGAAGCTGAAACGCAGTGGCTTAAATATTTCGCCTTTTATGGCGTGATGAAATCTTCACTTTTATTAAAAATTCATATCGTGGACTCCGATTCCATCCGAAACTCCCAAACCAGCAGGATTGTTCTCTCCTCAGTTTTTTCGTATACTTAACCCCTCGAACTATGATTATAATTAACCTTCTAATTAGATGACACCACCAAATTGAGATTTTTTTATTATTTGAATCTATTGTTACAAATATAAATTAGTGGGTGTACGTGAATGTATTTAGCAAGCTGGATAAAAAATATTTATTCCACGAAATTTTTGGCAAAACTCGAAGTAACAGGTAACAAAACTAAACAGCACTTGCATAAATTAATAGCAGAGATTACCACTAAATCTCAGTCACAGCACTTTCAGTAGCGCCCAATGTCTTATCTCGCCAGCTTGCTCTGCTGATCAAAGTGCAATTTACTTCACTTGGTTTGAGAGCTTGCTTTTATACCTTTTCAATAGGAAATGACGTAATCTCTAGATTCTTGACATTTCTGGCTCTCAGTAAAGATAGGACCACAGTTCAGGATTTTTCTAGAAAATTGTTTTTGTCGCCAACTTTTTCGCCAAGATTAACCTGACAGGGAAACAACTTTACGACTTCCTAATACTTTTAGAAATGTCAAAGTATACTTGAGACATTTAAGCCTGTTCAAGAGATTTTTGTATTTAAAATTAATTGTTACTTCGACTTTATTACGGATTTAAATAACAAATTCTGTAATTCGAGGCACGTGTCAGACACGTTCTTGTAAGCGAAGAGGTTATACAATACTTCGCTTTTTTTGTTGAGCTTCGAAGAGTACAGAATTAAATCGACCATACATTATGAAATTTTTCCCGTTGATTGATTTGGTCCAAAATTTGAAATAAATTAGTTTTCGTATTAGTATAACAAACCAAATTTCATTGATCTTACTTGCTATTTGTTTTTAGTTATCGTGTTCACGAACTCAGAGAAACATTCTCCCCTTTGCAAGCTTTAATCTGAAATTGACCACAGATCTACAGTTTTGGCTTAAAGATCGTATGCCGAAATTTCTCCCTGTAGCTTTTTGCGTTTTTGAGTTACCGCTTTCACAGACATACGAATGGAAATACCAACAGAAAGTTAATGCTTTGACGGATTTGGTCTGAAATCTGATACAGATTTGCAATTATAGTGATAATAAATACCAAATTTAACCCATCTATCTTCCCGATTATAGCAAGATACGCTACAATATTAATACGATATCTTTACCATGTCGCGAGTCTGTCAGAAAATCTTTATGCAACGTGGAGATATCGTTAAATATCTTGAGCCAAAAGGGTTATCTTATTTACTGAGTTATTACGTACGCATGCATATGGAAGGACACACATGCTTCTTTTCCCTAAAGATTTCACCCAAAACTTGACAAGAATTCCACAATTTTAGTACGAGTTCGTATAGTTCGTTAGATTTTTATTCACAGATAGACAGAACTACAGAAATGAATTTATCAGACTTGTGCAAGTCTAAGATGTGAAAATGCATTAACATCTGAAGGTCGAATGTTTTTGCTGTAACAATACTTTTACTTCGTATACTCTTTATACGAGAAAGTAAAAATTGTCTAATAATTTTTTTTACTAAATTCTCCATCCTATTTTAATTTTTAATTCGTCTTGCTGCTGAAAATAGTTAGTTTGTTAAGAAATATGAAAAAAACCATCACTTTACTTAGTTAAAAGATTTTAATACTTTGGGGATAGTAGAAGCATGCACAAAATGGAAATATTTCTGGACCTGCGTTTTTGACATTCGTATCCTTAGGAACACGTAGTGCGAAGAAGAAAAAGCTGATATAGGTATTTCTTTTGGGACTATAGCAGATTTTATGTACAATAATATTTCATTTTATTTACTTTCAAGCTTTTGTGTGATGTGAAATAGAATTTTTCTTATTTAGACCACGAATTGTTATTCATTTGTATTATGATTTTATTGCCATATAATTCAAACAAAGAGTTCATTTATAGATACATATATATATTTGTATATCTATTTTAAAACATTTTTTTATCATCTAAACTGTTTTATATCAACAAATTTTTCCTAAGTCATTAAATTTCGTCCGCAAACTTTGCTTGTTCAAAGTTGTATATTTTTAAGATAATGTTTTCCATGTGTTTTTGTGTACTCTAATAGAGACTTATAAAAAATGCCTTCTTTAACAAAATGTTTACCTTAATTCATTTTAAATATTTTAAGAAATAAATAATTATTCTGGTTTAATGAAGTTATTAATATTATTTTCAAATAAAAGTGGACTCTCTTGTTGCTGCATTAATTATAAACAGTAAATAAGTAATCGAATGTCATTTTCTTGGTCCTCTTGATAGATTTATTCTCCTATGATAATTTGTCCTTGAAAATTATCACATTTAAACTGTTAAGTTTTTATTGGAGTTTAATATTAGTAATACTCACCCCGCTGAAATATATCTGAGTATGAGAAAATAAAAACGGAAATAATAGTAATTCCAAATACTGAATTGTTTCTGCCATTACAGACAACTTTGAAATTAGTAACTTTAAACCGATAATTTAAAATAAATTTTAATTTAATTTGGAAGGTTAGAAATTTTATAATTATCATGTAGAAATCAAAAGTATTATTTAAAAATAAAATCCTTATTAACACGCGACAACTGAATACAAAATATTGTTTCTGAACGAAATCTATTCATGAATATGAAAGGCCATTGCGCTAACTTTAATATACAAAGTATGAACTTGAGTAATAAATATGCTAATATATCTGTTATCTCATTTTGAGTAAAAAACTAAAGATAAAACATTTATAAAAGACAAATTAAATTTGAGGTTTTTCCCCAAATTATAACACAGCACATCTCTAATAAGAGACTATGTGAATCTAATCTTAATGAACAATACATTGTGAATTTTAATGAAACGAAACCATGGCATTAATGCATTAGGAATTCTAATTCTTTTCTGATAGGAAGCAAAATTAATCAATCAAGAAGAACTTCGCAGTTATAATCGATTTTAAGAGAAAAGCAATCGCAAACTGAAATAGTTCAAAAGGACATTAAAGAATTGAACAAATTTAACTTATTTCAAAGACATTTCTAGAAGTTAAAAATTAGACAGGATCGTTTTCTTAATATTTCATCTTCGAATCAATGCAGTTTATATCATTAAATGGGTAATGAGCTTGTTGCAGAACAAATCCGAAGACGAAGTCATTCAGTTCATTTTCTGTAAGGGCAAGACATTCCAATGGTTATCAACAGTCAACTCCAGAAATCTCCTTTTTGACTTTTAGTTCTCGTTTCTCTTCCATTCTTTTTCTAGTAAAATTTCTTTCTATTCAAAGTTATAAAGCTCATATATGAACAAACATTATATTTCCTCAGGAAGATATTTCCGAAATAGCAATAAAAACTGTGAACACCATTTTTCACGCCCGATGGCTTAACCTGACTTGGTAATGATTCAAATAAATAGATGGTGGAAGTTCGACTAGACGAAGAACAATTTTTACTGGGAAAGAAGAATCATTCGGACATTACGATTTTTCTCAATTTAGGAAGTTTCCAAAGATACTTGTCCGTGTGAATACTCTGTTCTTAAGATTTTTATTCCAGAGAAAGGAGAAAATCTTTTAACCTTTTTGTTAAGGTTAAATAATTTTACCTTAACCTTAAAGTACGATTTTTTTGTTGTTTGAAGAACGTTTCAACCCAAATCTTAAAATTCAATCTGGAAAAAAGTGCTTCGGATCCAGTAGAAACCAAATAAATAAATCTTAGATAAGACGAAAAGATCTGCTATTGTTCTACTGACTAATGCAGAAATAAAATTGGTGTAAATGTACTAATTTTTTGGAATTGTTTTAAATCTGTACGAATTTACGATTGAAATTCTTGCGAGAAATGTTCATTTTTTTTTCCTCTCGTAGCTAAATAAATAAATTGCCACTTTTCCTAAAATCGACTTTGCGCTTAAAAACAGACCGGTGGTATAAGTAAGTTCAACTTTCTTTTAAAAATAAGTTAGATGGACAAATGCTGTTAGTAGATGTATTGCTTAGTTTGAAGTCATGAAAGCCTTATTTAGTTATTCAGCAGAAAATTAAGAAAAATATTTGAAATCCATATATTAACTAAATATCTTATTTAAAAAATATGTGTTATAAAATGACAATGGACGAAAATTTAGGTAAAAAGTAGTAGTAGTACCCGAATATTCTTCTTAAATAGAATCTTTCGTAATAATTTTTTTAAACCAGTGCAATTATCTGATGTCAAAATTCACATAAAATATAAAGGCTTGAATTTGATTCAAAATATTTGACTCCTTACTATGAAGATTAGTGCTATTTAAAAAATATGGTACCATCATCTTAAAGTAATAAAATTATTGTATACATGATTTAAAATTGAAATTTTATCCATAGCTGTACTGCAAGGAATAAAAAAAATATACAATTTGACTTCTAAATTAGCTTCTGAAAGCAAAATGTAAAAGCATTCAATGTAAATATCTAATATTTAATTAACTTAAATTCATTTTCAGAACAGTTTTAACTCTTAAAAGCCCGATTTTTTTAAAATTAATTTTAAAATGTTTTTGACTTGTATTTCTTGAATAATACTTTAAAAAACCTATTTTGTTTCAAGTATCGTTAATGGCTAAAAAACAGATTGTGGCCAACTGACAACACTGGGATTTATTTCAGAAAAACTTTCCTTGATAAAATTCTATAATATTGAACACGGATGTAAAAAAAAAAAAATGACGGAGGCTGTCTTTTTGAAACAGCCGCTGATGTTAAAGGAGTATTCGCGTGATACTACTTTATTCGCGTGACTCTTTTGTTCCTCGAAGCTTCTCGGATTCTCTTTGTTACTCGGGATTCTATTTTGTTCCTCGAAGCTTCTCGGATTCTCTTTGTTACTCGCGATACTCTTTTGTTTCTCGAAGTTACTCTCAATTTTCTTTTGTTTTCAACTCAATCGCGAAATCTCGCTCACAAAAACATGGCAAGCGAGAGCGTCAGTCAATTGTGCGCGCGCATCTCATGCGTGTATTTTGTGACTCGGTAGCCGCTGAACTACAATTTCGATTTTCCATTTTTTTGTAACTTCTGTTGTTACCTTTTATCTCTAAAATGAGACATTAGTTATGTTTTTAACATATGTAGTTACCGATACATAGAAGACCTCCCATACAGCGTTTTCTGTTGCGTTTCGGCGTGTGACTCAAATTTCTTCCTGAGACCCCAATGAGAAGAACGTAGTCCTACGTTAAAAAAAATAACGTAATACGAATAAGAAATTTTCTTCAAGATTGTAGAATAAAATATGGTATTCTCAAGCGCACAAACAAAGCAAAACAAAGGCAGTCTCAAATGAAAAATATGAGTTTATTTTTTATCAGCACTCAGGCTGCCATCTATAAGTTGTAAATTGATTTAATAAAATTTTCAATATGTATCCCATTGGCCGCAACAGGCATTAGAGTTTCAGTTTCATTCTGAAGACTTAAAAAGACAAAACTGTGTATGCTGTTTAAAAGGCAACACAGGGCACTTAAGGGTTGAGATACAGTTGAAACATGATAAACAGGTGGTAAAACTTTATCTTTATGATATCAAATAATCGCCTTGATACAAAATAAAAAGGAGAGATGACAGTGACGGTGTATTATCATCAGGAGCATCTGAACAATATTTGTTCCGTGAAGCGAAAATATTTTTAGTCGCAAGTATTTCCTTCGATCAAATCGTTCTTAATCCCAAAGAATACTTTTTTCCAAGGAAGGCGTACCTATATGATTCATTTACTTTCATGATGGTGTAATCATTTCAGCTTTTGATGCCTTGTAAGAACAGAATAAACCCTTCTCAATCTTGAGCATAATTCTGATAAACATCAAACTTCCTTAACTTATTTTAATATTTATTCTCACTTTAAAGGACCAACTAATTTGCCTATTGAGAATAAGCTATTATTCGCCAAACATTTTCCAAAATTAGCCTATCAAATATTTCATCAGAAATCCACGCAATAATCCAAATATCCAAACAGCACTCGGAATAAATAATCACTTGGTAGTTCAATAAGCAACTAAATGCAGGAACTAGATTCGAAGTAGCTCATTTACGGTGATAAACATTTATGTTTAACAATTATGAAAATTTGCATCGGATAAATGCTTCAATTTATTTTATTCGAATGTTGTTCTGTCATCACCTGAGGCCTTCTATTCCTTCGAACTAATATTCCCAAGCGGGTAGTTGCATTAAGAGCTTTTAGGAATTCGCGAATGAGCAATATAGAAATATTCTTATCAAAAGCGCACCTCTTTGACTTTTAGTACGCTGAAAATCAGAAAAGAGAATCTTGGCAATTTTAGTATTCATTGGCACCTTTCAGTTTGTATCTTTCATGTGCTTAGCGTCAAAGCTTAGTTTAATCATCTATTTGCAATTTCGGATATTTTATTATTTTAATGGCATCGCAGATTCTTTTCCTGATGACCTCCAAAGTTTGGCCATAAAATTTATTTTTTTTAAGATTTTAAAGACGGAGATCCATCTATGTCTGCTTTGCGACATTATTTAATGATCAAAACAACTATCTATCACAATTCAGGATGTAAGACTGCGTATTATGATTACGATTTAAAAATATTTTTTGTAAAGCAAAGTAATCGAATAAAATTAATGGCATGCCTTATTATCTTCCAGTGTTAGAGACTTCAAAGATTACTTGAAGCTTTTCTTTGATAAGATTCGAACATACCGAAAGAAAGCATCTCGGGTCAGACATTTGATCTCTATACCTTCTATTGGCAATGCACAGCTATGTTATTCATTGTTGTGTTTCCTATGAATAAGTTCCCATCGGCAAACAAGAAGGCGAAAGTTTTTCCTATATCGCACCATTTCGAAGATAAGAACGCTAATTACGCTTTTTGCAGTCGGATGACGCTGTAAGCTGCTCATTTTACTATACCTAAACACCACTTTTAAGCCGGCTATTCACTTCACAGCCAAACTCAATATTTTGGAACGCGAGAAGGAAAAAGCGATAAAAGCTATGGAAATGAACCAAGCGGCTTGCCATGGTTGGAATTCCGTCTGAAATCGGAACAAAAAATCAGAGGGACCCTGAAAGAGGCTAGCGAAAAGAACAATGCCTTGCATAGATTGAAGCCTCGCTTCGAGGGTAGCATAAATTAAAATCTGATGACTGGGGAAAATCGCAGAGCGATTAAAAAGCAGCTGTACAAAAGGAAAGGCGATCACTCCCCATACCTTCGTTCAGAGTTAGCGTCCTTTTAAATACAAGTGAATGGCGTGCCTGTATTTTTCGAATAAAATGGGTGGGAAAAAACCGGGCTTAGGACAAATGGCATGGCTATATTTCAAGTGAATGGCCGGCTTTATGATTATAGCTGTAGTCGTTCTAAAGATAAGGAGCTAAAGTAATATATGGTAAATAGTGACATTAAATGTAGTAATTAAAAGAAATTAAATCTAACTAATATATGAACACTTAAAATACGAAACAGACACAAAATCACTCTATGACATAAAATATATATAAAATTTTTTGCCCATAAAATTAACCATAATCGTGTTAGGAAATCCAACAACTAAAGTGGACAACAAGACTTGATACTTGTTAGTCGCGTGGATCTAGAATCTTGTAAACAAATTTATTATTCAAAATATATTATTTTTAATTTGGCATATATATTTTATGGATGTCCAAAGAAATAAGGTTTTTATGAAAAACACATACTAGAGAGAATAGTTTAATGAACATAATAATAAACGCATTTTATTAAATTTGCTCTTTGCATAGATGTTTGTTTTTCTATATTTTTTCTTTCTGAAATTCTTCAAAAATGCATACATCCTGCTGAGATGTAATTTCAATTCTTTTAATTAGCTAATGAAATATCAAATGGAGCGGAAGAATGGCTTGTTTCCAATTTTTAATTTTGTATCCCAAAAGAAGAAAAGTAGCATTTTCCTTTCTAGTTTTTATTTAATTCTAACCAAGAAACCAAATACATATCTTAATATCATTTAGAAAACGAACAGCGGGAAAAACAACGGACGGATAGAATTGCTTTTCCTAATTACAAATCGCTACTTTTGCCATGTATTGCGAAATTTCTCCAAATTGCGTCATAAAAACTAAAACCCATGATGAGAAACCAATGCTTTCAAACAATATTCGTTAATTAATTCCAATGCAAGCTTTGGAAACAGAAAACATTGAGAATCAGATAAGAAATGGAACACCAGGAGAAAAACAACCAAAATATCATCGAAGTGATCACCTGAAAAATGAAAAGAAATCTCCTTATTAATTTATTTGGATTTCTTTGATTAATTTGGTAGTATGTTATCGGAAAAAAGTGCGCCAGACACACTTTAATATTGGAAAGGTAATTTTATATTAATGTAGATTAGAAATCTTTCTTCAATTTTTTTTCGGTTATTCTCTTCCTTTATTTTAGATGCTGGTGAAAATGATGAGAATTTCTTTCTTTGAAATCTGAATTTAGTTGCTCATTCAATTTATAATTCCTCGCACAACGTTTAGGAAATTTCTGTTTAATATATTAACAAATATTTTTATACCATTGTGGGTTTTTATAGAAAGTAGAGAATTCTATGTTTTATTCATTCATTTCAAAGTTTGCAGAAATTCGAAGTATAACAAATGATAAAGTCATCAGATTATTATGTTTTTTATATCGAATGAAAATATTATGGGGCCAAATATTTCCTTGTTTAGTTTAATGTAGCTTAGTTTAGTAATATTATCGTCGCGTTTTGAAGCAACAGGAGGGCTAATTTGAATCGATGATGGATGGATATTACATTTTAAATACACAAAAGCCAGTGTTGGCCATGGTATACCTCAGCTGGCACCCTATCTCCAAACTTCCCCACCCCGCCAGCGGGAAAAAGCTTGAGCCCTAAGTATTATTTAACGTGCAACAGGCCCAATATACGACGGATCTTCCGTGGAACGGATTTTGAACCTGGAGACATCCGGCTCCGAGCCCGACACCTTACCACTAGGCTACCGCGGCCTCCGAACATTTTCTGGAGAATAAATTTTATGCATAAGAAATTTGTATTATATTTAGGTTTAGGTTTCAAAAGAGTTGATGGTTTTGCACATAATTCCATGACATTTTAAACAGTATTAACGTATATTTCTTTGGTTTATCTCCCATCAAGAATTATACTTTCTTGAAAATTTCCATTAATCGGTTTAAATGTGACAGCAGAGTTTTGCGATTATTTGTTTGCAAAAATTTCATTTTCAAAATGCTTGCCTATTTGAAAATGCATCTTATATCTAATGCTACTACATTCTAAAATAAATAAGAACAAAATCAATAATAGTGAGACATGCAAGATATATCATGATGAAAAGTATAACGTATTTTTTGTATATTTAAAATAAACTCTTATATTATTCGATTAAATTCACAATACATATTCTCAATTAAATTCTAATTTCACAATACAAGAATAAGTTTTCGTCAAAATTTTGAATGTCAGAAAAATTAGAAATATGTCTCTACTTCAGTTCTATTTTCTAAATTAAAATTAGTTACATGCTTGTATAAATTAGAACACTTTTTTTATCATGTTACAAAAGATGTTTTGTATAGAGTATGTGGCAACTAGAGATATGCGTGGATAATAAATGCGGAATGACGTCTTCAAGACGCAGAAACAGTGGATAGCATATCTAGTAGACTCCTAGGAGAAAGTGGATATTATTAATGTTTCACACATGCAATACAGCAACTTCACATTCTTTTCAAAGCTAAGCTGTTGCCTCGTCTATTATCACCACTCGTGTTTCGTACTGAACTAACTGCTATTATAATTACAATAATAAATTATTAAAAAGCTTCGCTTCAAAATCGAAGATGTACAATTATGTACAGAGGTAGAAAACGGAAAAGAATGGAGCAAGATATCTGAAATCCGTACCTGAACTAGTCAATACTATAATTAAATTATTAAAAGTATGAACAAAAACTATTTTGTTCGAAATCGAAACTGATACGGCCATAGATGAAATAATTCAAAGTCAGGAATATCAAGAAAAAGATATTCTTTGGAGAGGACGACTGCAAAGATTCATAATGGAGCAAAATATCTTAAATCCGTATCTGAACTAATTAATACTATAACTAAATTATTAAAAGTATAAACAAGAACTGTTTTGTTTTTATTTCGGTATAAAAGGTATATATATTGCAGTACGCACGGAAAGAGAGAACACAAGAGAATTGAACAAAATAACTCAAATCAGTACCTAATCAGTACTAATTAACATAATAATTATACTAATAAATTATTAAAGAAGGCTTTTGTTTTTAATGTGAACGCCGAATATATGTAATTATATACAGAAAAAGAGAATACAAATTAATTGAGTGAAGTAAATTATTTCTCCCATCAATCAAAAGAGATTTCTTTTACTTAAATTCATACTACCCCCATCTCCAAAGGGAGTTTTGAGGTGTTAATTCCGTCCCTTTCTAACGTAAAGCGACGTCTCTTTATTGATTTCGCTTCACTTATCCTTAAGTACTTATGCAAAATGAATTACTGTCATTTAGAATGAAGCTTCCCTCTTCCTTCCAGTGCTCAAGCGAAAAAAGGCAATATGAAGTGGCAGAATTATTTGTCAGTTACAATATCTCCATTCACGTCATTGATAGCCTGATATATCTCGCATACAATAGAATTAAGTTTATAGTCAAGTGTATTACGTCGTCAAAAAAGTGTGAACTGTCGACGATGAACAAAGAGGAGCAACAAATATTCTACTTCACTTATTTAGAACCAAATAAATTGTCACATTTTCGAATTCAGTACTGAAGAAAGTTCTCTATTCATGGGCTGATATTCTTTCATTAATATAAAGGATGGTTATAAATTATTGGACCCATTTCCAAAATTAATAAAAAGAAATCCTATAATGTAGGAACTTCATTTTATTCGTATAAAGTAGCTCAAAGTTTTTTTACAGATAAGTAATGCGCCGTTAAGGCGCAGTAAACCTGCTACAGCGGAAGATTACGGCAGAAGGCAAGTCTCTGGTTCCATGAAAGCAAAGACGTTTTCGGTTAGAATATCGAAATTGTCAGTCTCCAAGTAATAACTTCATTAAGCGTTGGTATAGAGCAATTTAAGGCAACAGGAAATGTCGTGGCCGAAAATCGATCTCGGACGAGTTATTGAAAGAGTCAGGGACACTTTCACTCTTTAATTGCTCATACCAGCGCTTAATTGAGTTCTTTGTGACCGACAATTTCGATATTCTAACCCAAAACGTCTTAGAATTGCTACAATTGATTTTCTTTTGGGGAACAAGAGACGTGCCTTCTACTGCACGGTAGCCATTTTAACACTTGCGTTGGGAATCTCCCGCTGAAACAAATTTAGTACGCCGTAACGGCACGTTATTTATCTAAAAAATAATGTTTCTTTTTAAAAAGACGAAGTTGCTACATTATAAGGGTTTTTCTTATTAATTATTGAAATGGGTCAGATAATTTATGACTACCCTGTATTTCACAATAACAAAATGGTCGAATTCAGAAACGCCACCATATATTTAAACCATATCGTACCAAGCATTGAAAAATATCATTTTTTTTTTTTAGAAAATCTTAAATAGGTGTTTCTCTAAGCCTATGCATACACATAAAATCAAAAAACTTACAAAACATTTAATAGGTTCGTCAGTACAGGTTGTCCGAAAAATAGGACAATGATACAATGTACTGTTATTCGTTTCTTCTTCGATGGAATGGGACAAAGCATTTTAAGCATAGTCCAGCGTTACGTTTTCTACAGATAGTTGTTGATTTTGCCGCACGGGTTTTAGCTGGAATCTTCTTTGTCGGTTTTCTGGGTTTTTTACAATAACACGTTCAATTTAATGTAATTAAGTTTAGAAAATCTTCATTAACATGTTGAACACCCAGTTATCTAGAAGATGGTTTCCTTGGAATAGAAAGTCCCAAATAGGCAGCTGTTATATGTCTTAGAAAATCAGCAGGCTCAGACTATTATCACTAAACAGCTATTTGAACTTCCATGAAGCAACAAATGTTGCTTTGAACGCATTAATAAATAAAGGACAGTACAAATTCTCCCCCTTGAATTGAAGTAAAATATGCTGCTGCATGATCATTAAACAAGTAAGCACCGTTCTATGTAAATTGCAGAATGTATGCACTTTGGCACCTTTACCTGTTTTCTGCCACATGAAAAATTTACATGGCATTTTAAAATACTAGTATCAACATTATTTTCAAAGAAAACAAAATTCAAGCATATGAAAACAGGGAAAACTAGATCTGCTTCGATGAATTTGAAAATACAAACTGACTTCACGAGCTGCTGTTTGAGAATAATTAATTCTCCCCCGCATGTCTGGCACATGATATGCACCTGTTAGACACTGCTAGGTGCTACGTTGGTAGTAGAGTAGCAATGTTTGGTATGCAATAGAGAAAGTAAGGAATATATCCCTTACTAACTTATGGGTATTAGGTAGTAGCGGATTGTACCATCGTCCTATTTTTAGGACAGTCGAAAATGTAAGGAAAAATAAAACTCTAGATAATTTTTTGACAATGTGTTTTGTTGGTATAAAAGAATGGAATATTACCTCAATAAATTTATATGCATGTTTTTCTTAGAATACAACTTTTTTTAAACATGCGTGTTGAAAATGTAAAAGAGAATTCTGCAAAAATCGGCATTTTCAAAATTTAATAAAAAATACCCAACATTAATTTAAACTTACGATAAAGACAAATACATAATGAAATGCCTCTTGTATAACTATAAATCGTCTTTAATTTGAATAAAATATTCAAAAGAATTTTCATAAAAACCGTTTATATGTGCTGTCCTATTTTTAGAACGATGTGGAAATATGGGTTAAAAGAATTCAATATCTTGAAACAAATAAAAAATTGATAGTATGATATTTTGAATTTATGATGGATGCTTGGAAATAGCACCCCTGCTCTTATAACATATGTAACCATAAAAAATCTTATTGCTAGAAAAGGGTACTCTTGATAAAAGCTTACTATATTTTCTGTTCTACGAACTGTTTCTACATCTGTAAACTCTTCCTCACAGATTTAATACGGTTTTTCAAATTGATTAAACCATATTCTTACTGTAAGAGTCGATGAAACTTATTCTAAATAAATGGAAGTAAAATAAGTTTGAGGTAGCAGCTATTCGGCTGTGTGGTTATAATGGCTATTTTAATATGCCTTCACAACGAATGCAGGTTGTTCAATAATCAACAGCTCCGTTCTTCTAATAACAGTTAAACATTGTTAACATAGTAAGTGGGAATGCTATATGGCTGTGATTATGTGCAACGCAACCATAAGTTTTCGATTGGTAACTGTAAGAGTTCTCTAAAAGTATTCAAAATCACCTTTACCATGAACGACTTGTCCCCGCTATTTTTACATTTTGCTTTTTCAAGTTTCATGAAGCTAATTTTGAAATTTCTTACAAAAAACCACTTTTAGGTCATTTTAAAATTCAAAGTGTCATTTCATGATGTCATTGTGATGTTTGATCTCTAATATCCAGAATTTCAGGAGAATAATTTTTAGTATAGCCACGATAAATAGAAAAAATAAATGCATTTGTTGTTGCCATTGGAGGAAATGGTGACCCACGTGTAGAAAACGCATTAACTACGGAATGAACAATACAGAGTGATCATAAATCATTGTACCTATTTCAAAAATTAATTGAAAACCCTATAATGTAGCAACTGCATTTTGATTAAATGACATAGTAGCTCAAGGAGTGTTCTTTTCAGATAGGTAACGCGCCTTGACGGCGTTCTAATTCTGCTGCAACGGGAGATTCCCAACAGAACTGTCAAAATAGTTACCGAGCAGCAGAAGGCACGTCTCTGGTTTCACGAAAGCAAATCAGTTGTAACAATTCAAAGATATTTTCGCCTAGAGTATCGAAATATTCAGTCTCCAAGTAAGAACTTCATCAAGCGTTGGCATGAGTAATTTAAGGGAAAAAGAAATGTGCATCATAAGAAAAGTGCTGGACAACCATCGGTCTCAGACGATGTTCTTGAACGAGTGCGGGAGACTTTCACTCCTTAATTGCAATTGATTAACGGTTGGTTACAATTGATTTGCTTTTCTGTAACCAGAGACGTGCCAGACGATCGTTCTGATGCACGACAGTCATTTTGACACTTGCGTTGGAAAGTGTCAAAATGCTACCACTGTAGCAGATTTAGTGCACCTTAATTGCGCGTTACCTACCTGAAAAGAAATTTTGAGCTACTCTCTCATTAAAAAAAATCGAAGTTGCTACATTTTAGGTTCATTTTTTTTATTGATTTTTGAAATGGTTCCGATAATTTATAACCACCCTGTGTTCTTATTCAACCTGAATTACAATTCGTAACTTCAGCTGAAAAGAAATTCGAGTATGCTTTCAGGAGATGTAACTGCCTTCCGATGACAGATTTCGTATAAAATTTGAAGCAATTTCAAATTTCCGAGCAAAGATCACATGCGAAATTTTACGTTTTTAGCTCATTGCGTTGAGAAGATCTAATCAGTCCAAATTCATTGAAATCTCGTGAATTTGGATTTCAAATTGTTGGTTAATTACAGTATTTTGTGTACTTTATTTCGCTTTAACTTAATGTAGTAATAAACCGAAATGCCCTGCGGGATCAACAGATCTATTAGCATATTAAACATACTATTTATTTTTTAAAGCAGTATGTCAAAGGACCAGTTGTATAATCATGAAAAAATCAGAAACTATGTTCTTGTAATGAAATGAAAGCTTTAGAACCGCTTAAGATAATTAATCAGATTCTCTGGCAAACTGGTGAATAAATAAAAACTTTTTACTCAGAGTTAGAAAGACATATCGTTGCAAGATTAAATAATATCATTACTCGTAAATGACCCTGAAATTATCTACTAAAATTAAAGCTTAACAATCATATAACATATATTCTGAACAATCCACAGTCTTCATTTTCAAATAAAAATGCTATTTCATTTTGTTCACTATTCATTTTTCACAAATGTACAAAAGTAAGTTTACAAGCACTAGACATTCTATGCTAAATCCTCTTCAGGGTCAAAGATCATTGCGCTAACGAAATGTATTGTCATTTTTATGAAAAACCTACAATATGAAATCATGTCTTTGTGGGTGAATTTACCACTTTGCCGCACTCTACAAAAAGTTATGAAAAGATAATTTTCCGGCCAATACATCATAGCCATGATTTTGTTATCATTCTACTACTGAGTACAAGTAAGCAATATTTTCTAAAGACCTTATGTAGGAGGGATTGGATACCTTCCTTAATTAATTCCAGGATAATCGTTGGAACCTTACCATTACTCGTACGCACTGATTACTTGGGAATTCGTAGATCTCGCGATAAAATTTTAATCTACCTCTTAGAACGAGGAATCCGATCTGATCAACGAAGAGAGAATACAGAATTTTCATGGAATTGTGAGTCAGTTACTGATCCTATGTGTCATTACTGCAAAAAGGAAAATTAAATATTTAACAACAAATAAGAGCATATCTTCAACTCCTCGAACTAAGAATTTGTTTAACCCTCCAGTTAGATTACACGTCTTATTTGGGACATTTGTTGTTATTTTAATCCACATAGGAAAGTGAATAAAATACTGAGGCGTGTCCACGTGATTTTTGTCTTATTAATTAATTGCGACTTAAACTGAATTACAGATTTAAGACGAAGAATTTCAAAACTCGATGTTGAAATCTGACACGAAATTGTATGCGAAGAATTTACAAATAGTAAAATACGGGGAGTTCTTCCCCCTCAACTTTCTGGTAGGCAAATAGCAATTTGCTTCGTTGCGAAATATTTTGGATTTAAACCTCTGACTACAAATAGTAAAGTATGGGGTATTTATAAATATATAATTATTGTTATAGAGTGGAATAATATCATACTAATAAATCTTTACATATAAATTACAATATACTTGGTTCAACCGTATTTGAACATGTTTGTAAACGTTGCATCTAAATAGTGATTCAAAAAAAAAAATCGTCGATCAGGGGGTTAATCATAGAACAACCATTGTATATAAATAGCGAAAATATTAGAATATCGTTCTATTCTGGTCAGAAAACGTAGAAAATCCCTCGATTGGAGAATAAAACCGTTCACTAAGTAATTATTTATCTTTTGATATTGTATCAAGTGGAAAATTAATGTTAAGATTTATTTAGTTAGGAAGCGGCATCAACGACTAAATATAAATTTAACTCGTCATCCTATTTTATTAATAAAATAAAAGAAAGAAACCGGCATCCAAGAGATTTAAAGTTTTTTCTCTTCTTATATGTGCGTTGCTTCCTGGGAAAGAAAGGGGTGAATAATGTCACCCATAAACCCGACACGACTCCACCATCCTATCCTGCTGGCATTCGGCCAGTTTCAGGTTTGAAAAGCCAGATGCTTTATTTGTTTGGGAAATGCTGCTAGGTGGCATTATGGACTTCCGTTAGAGCCCCAGAAATATTTCCGGATCCTTTTTGTACCCGGTTTTCGGAAGTAAATAATGACTCGCATTAAAGAAGACAACAAAGAGAAGTCATAAATAAGCTGAACAATAAGAGTTCGGACAGGTTTAATCCACACAACTTCGACTTGGTAATGGAAGGTCTCACATTCGAGTTTTTCTTCGAACTTACAGACTTGTTTCCAGGCATTTCTGAGCTACAAGTCCTTTTAGAATACGCGAATAAAGATCGAGTCTTAGTGAAAGCAAGAGTAGTGAATCCTTTAAAATAACACTATAAATTAAGAATGGAACATTCGCCTGATCAATTATCCCGTATTTTTTTCAAAGTGAGTTTTTTCTCTGTCTTTGCTAATCTTACTTCGTTTAGTGCAATTTTCTTAGATACCATGTACAGGGTTACAATTATTGATCTATATGAAAAAAACCTTGATAACTTTTGAACCGTTGGCGAGATTCAGTTAAAACTTGGCGGTTGAATGCAGGGCATGTTGGGATTTTTTTGTTTTGAGCATGCGTATTTTTATTGCTGTTGGTGTTCATTTTTCGGTGAAAATGTCGAAATACAGCGTTTCTGATCGAATATCGATCATCAAGGCCTACTATTCGAGCAATAACATCCCGATTGAGGCCCCATCGGACCGATAGAGTGTTTGAAGTCCTGGAAGAGCACTTTGTAGAGCTCATTCTGGCTTTGGGGTACCCAGAGGCCACTGGAATGGGAATCGCTTGGCCGCCATATTTTCCTGATCTCAACGCTTGTGACTCATTTTTGTGGGGCAATATCAGAGACAAAGGTTACGCAAATAACCCCGAAACCATCGCTGAGCTCAAAACTGCCATTCAGGAGGTCATCGAATGCATCGATATCTAGACACTTCAGCGAGTTTTACAGAATTTTGCTCTTCGTCTGCGCCACGTCATAGCCATTGATGGCAAACATATCGAACATGCCATAAAATAAATCCGAATACCTGTAGTTACTTTTAAAACTTGAATAGAATTTTTGAACTCGGTAATTTTTGTAAATTCTGTTTTTTATTACAACGTTTTTATTAACTCGCTTTCTTGTCTGTCTGTCTGTTCGGTACAAATCTTGCGATCGATTTTAAACTAACTTCCCGATGAGCTGGAGACTTGAAACTTTAAACATAGTTCAGAACTAGATGACAATGCATTATTAATTCGCTTTCTTGTCTGTCTGTCTGTCCGTTTGTCTGTCATTTCATGTTTTGCATGACGCATCCGCAGTACGTTTTTCATTATATCTCCAAAACTATTAACATTACAGACTTGGTTCTTGTGTATATGGATGAACCATGGGATCATCGAAGCACCCCCATATTTTAGCCATATCTTTGCGCATGCGCAATACGTTTTTCATTATATCTCGAAAACTATTAACATTACAGATTTGATTCTTGGGTATATGGATGACCCATGGGATCATCGAAGCACCCCCATATTTTAGCCATATCTTTGCGCATGCGCAGTACGTATTTCATTATATCTCGAAAACTATTAACATTACAGATTTGATTCCTGGGTATATGGATGACCCATGGAATCATCGAAGCACCCCCATATAGCCATATCTTTGCGCATGCGCAGGACGTTTTTCATTATATCTCGAAAACTATTAACATTTACAGACTTGGTTCTTGGGTATAAGGATGGCCCATGGGGCCATCGAAGCACCCCATATTTCAACCATATCTTTGCGCATGCGCAGTACGTTTTTTATTATATTTCAAAGGTCTCTGCGTCACATAACTTACTTTTTCAGGAAAATAACAATTTTTTATTTATGATCAGGTGAAGAGAAACTGAAATAAACCTGAAATTTGCCACATGTCTCCGTCATAATCTCATCAAGATGTTTAAAATCGATTGCAAAATTTCACACACAGAAGACTAAAAAGCAGAAAATAATTATTTAAAAAATCAAAATTTTAATAGACCACGTTTTTAAAACGGACTAAAAAAGTATAAAAATAATTCTGCCTCATACAGATTTATAATCCCAACAGATTTAAAAGAAAAACGTAGCATGCAATTGCTAATAAGTATGATGTAGGAGTAGCTGTCGATGAGAAAACTCACTAACAGTTCATATCATTTTCTTGAATAAAATTGTTAGTGACTGAAATAAACTATTTATACATCAATTATCGATTACATGCTATCGTTTTCGTTTTAAAATCTATAGGATTATAAATCTAATGTAAAAGAAATATTCATATACTACAATCTATTGTCATCTACCAAGATTAATTTATTGAATAAAACCCTGTTCATCAGTATTGGCCCTCACTCTCTTCAATAATTGTCATCCTGTAAATTATGTTATTGAATATAAAACCCACGTCTGAATAATTATTCATACAAAAATCAGTAGTGATTGCCTCTCGATTTTCTCGTAAGCTTCCCCATAAAAGGGGATTTTATTAAAGTTATGTTCAAAAATGATCGTACTTGGCGGCAATTGGCGAATTTGGCTCAAAAGATCTGTATTTAAAATATAAGGATAAGAGTCGAATTCCATTCATCAACGTGTTGCGTTTCTCTTAAGGTATCCGACTAGGTTTAAAAAGCGATTTCCGAAGAAAAATTCAAAAACTTTTTTTATTATCTAAAATAAAGCCACAACTTTTAAGATTCTGAAACAGTCTTTGTTTATATTCTTATTCCTTGTTTTTTATTTGAACTAATTTTGTATTATATTTTTAAAATGCGTTTTCTGAAAACTGAAAATTTCATTAACATTGTTCCACGAAAAACCTGATATCACCAAAAAAATTCATTAAAATTCTTTGAAATTTGATCCACATGTATCAAAACCCTTTGATGGTGTAATAGACCACAGATAGATTTTATGATAGCTTTATTAAGTCATGTTTTACAGTCACTTTCAGTTCCAAACATAGGATAATTTTGGCGAAAAATCTTTGACGTCAACTTTGAATGTTCATAAAATATTTATTTATTAAAATAAATTTTATCTTGCGGGGTCTGTTACATTCTAGATAGTTTGAGAAGTCTGCGTGTGAAATTAAAACTGTATATGTACCATATTTTTTAAATTATGCTGTTTTTCTTAATATTGAAATTTTCATTAAATTTCTTGAAAAAAAAATTATTATTTTCAAAAACTACTGACGATATATGAATTTTTATTTCTAATTGAGACTATTGAAGACTATTTTTGTTATTTAACTCTGTAACTCTTTATTGTGCATGCTGTTTTTAATTTTTTTCTCCGAACCTAGTTGGGTACCTTAAACACATAGATAATGTGACAACTGCATTTTGTACCTCTGCCTTGCACCTCCGCAGGAGTATAAAGGCTGGTGTCTTCTATACTCAGACGCCAACCTCATCAGGACTCCCGAGCTGATATGTCTCGTCCTGTCTGTTTATCAGCCTTTGAGTTTCTTCATGTTAATTGCAGTTCTTTTACATATACCTTAAAGTTTAAATTTGTTACCCAAATCTGTTGATTTTCTTCAGTCCTGCACAAGTCAGTCGAACATGTAATAAACGTGAGGAGTTATACCTTCGATAACCATGACGCCTCGGTTGCGACTACCGACTTAGAACACGAACCTACCTCAATAGACAAACTATTCATCCATTTGCGCAATCTGGTCAAAAATTTGATACTGATATATATGTTTCTATGAATAAAACTTACCAAAATTTATACATCTAACATTTCAGATTTTTGAATTAATGTCATCCAAGAAACGCGGATATACAGATTACCTTTTGATCAGTTGCGTACCTACATAAATGGCGCCTAGGGCAAATACCGAGGCTGCGCCCCCCCCCCTTCTTTTTTCTTTTGAAATGTGATCCTCATTATCTTTTTGGAAACTTGATAATGGGAAGTTCAAAGATTAAAAGTGCAAATAAACTTAAAAAATAACATATAAAATATGTTTGAATTGATAGTATTTACACATTAAAAATTTTTTAACAAAATTTCGCTAAATTTTCACAGAAAACTTGGTGCATTCTAATTTTAATTCCTTAAATATGGATAAAATTAGAAAATCAGAGATTTTTGTAAGAGACTTTTGATATATTAGAAATATATAAATAAAGGTACATTCCACTTATCTCGTATTTGAAAAATAATATAAAATGTGTACAAATCTCTTAATCAATCGAAGAAAAACACCCACATACATACAAATAAAAATGAAAAAATTATGTACATTACTTTTTTGCCCATAGGCAGTATATAAAAACTCTAAACTTCGAAGTAAATCTTTTGCTAACACAGATAAAATCATACAAATGTGTTGGTAACGAATATATTTAATAATATTCATAATATAATTCATCACACAATTTCATACCTATCTTTAAATATATTAATCAAAATTTACAACTAATAAAGTTTAATAATATTTTATTTAGCACCTTATGAAAAAGTTTAAATTCATTGCAAGAAATTAAGGGATACGCTAACGCAGGGAAAAAATGCTGATTCAAACATTAATTAAAATTATAACGTCAATAATTTGTCTACGACTTGTGAAATTGCATTTCCTTATTATTTTAGTAATTATTTATGTGCGTAGGAAAACGGTACATTATCTCTGAAAAATTTTAAAAGCTCTAGTGTATCCGAAATGTTATAAATTAACCTTCCTGGCTTTAATTGAAGCAAAAGTGTTTATAATTACAATAATTTAGTAATAAATGTTTGTACATGATTGTACTAAATGTTTGTACTAAATTTAAGTTTAGCTAAAAACGATAATTTTGTTATAATTTTCTCTTCTTTCCACTTTCATTCAAGATTCTTACTCAACGAGTCAAAACCTAGGCTTTCCCTTTCTATTTTTATTTTTGATATCCAGCTAGAATAGTTTCTCTTATCTATTTCAATAAATATTTCGAATTATTAACCCTCTAGGCGTTTGAGCCGTATTTTTAAGTTTTTCATGCTCAGTTCAAAAGCAGTTAATTCATGTTCATATGTATAATTTATTAAACTACCATGGATAAAATCTGAGGGTCGTCCAGTAAATAAATACCGTTTAGTTATACAAAATGGAAAAAATATTTATTGGAAAAACAATTCTTTTATACACCCGAAGCTTCCTGCACTTCTCTACTTAATCACCTCCTGCATTTAAACATTTGTCGTATTTGTCCAAGAACTTCAGAATTTACATGTGATCCTCTTCTGCCGCCAGTTCATTAAGCCAGGTGTTCACTGCATTCTCCAACTCTTCATCACTTCCAAAACGTTTACCGCCCAGAAACTCTTTCAGCTTAAGGAAAAGATGGAAATCGCTAGGAACAATGTCTGGACTATAGGGTAGATGATCAAAAATTTTCCATTAGAATTGATCCAACAATTCTTGAGTTTCAGCAGCAGTGTAAGGGAGGGCATTGTCGTGAAGAAGCACAATTTCTCCAGAAAGCATTACTCGCCTACTGTTTTGGATGGCTCGCCGTAACGATTTGCATTGATCGTACAAGTATTGCTCCTAGCGATTTCCATCTTTTCCTTAAGCTGAAAGAATTTCTGGGCGGTAAACGTTTTGGAAGTGATGAAGAGTTGGAGAATGAAGTGAACACCTGGCTTAATAAACTGGCGGCAGAAGAGTATCACATGTGAATTCTGAAGCTCGTGGATAGATACGACAAATGTGTAAATGTAGGAGGTGATCATGTAGAGAAGTGAAGGAAGCTTCTGGTATTTAACAGATGTGTTTTTCCAATAAATATTGTGTTTTTCATTTTGTATAACTAAACGGTCTTTATTTTCTGGATGATCCTCGTATTATGAATTCAAAGTCTTTATTAACCACAATAAAGACCTAATTATTCACTTCAACTCGTTCGGTACCAACCGTCATATATATGTGACAGAACCGTTTATCACCAGATCCTGACGTCATATATACAATGTGACAGACGTAAAATCTTTTCCAATTAATGTCATATAATCACCAGAAACATCTTGGGCTGCGGTGGACGTTTTTCTCAGAAAGCCCTGATAACGAACTGGTTAAAAGCTAATATTTAAGGTTTAAAGCTATTAGATCAAAATAACTGAAAGATTAGAGTGCTAAATTTGACGTGATTTTTCCATTTTGCATTGAAGCAAATTAAGAAAATAATTTTTACGGCCTTATTCACTAACCATGGTTAAATTATGATCAGCGGTTAAATGATGGTTCTGCTATAATAATGCAAAGGCTGACCGAAACTCGTCGCCAAATGTATACCCTAGAGGGTTGCTATTTTAGCATGGCATCTCAGTTTCTCTGTTGCTGGCGATATTCAAAATTACCCTCAGCCTTCGAGCCACACGAGTTTCTCGCCAACTCTGCAGTTCGGGTATACATCCAATCATTTCGGTCAGCATTCGCTTGTTCGTGTAAATTCCCTTTTAAGCGCTGATCATGGTTTAAACATGGTTGGTGAAAAAGGCCATATATGTAATGTTAGAAAACCCAGAGATAGCAAAGTACGCAGAATGACGACAGAGTCCAGTTTTCAATTTGTAATAACATTTATTATATCAGATCCATCTTCTTGATAGATATTAAAAGAAACCGTTAAAAACATTACTACAAAACTGATCCATCACGCACCTCCATAGGCAAAAGGAGGTGGGTAACACACACTCCTTACCGCTCGAATCATCCACACATTTTACACAGATGAAGTACATGGCTTATATACGTACACTTGACGTCATGCTGAAAACAAATTGCCACCGTACGGCAAAAGAGAACAATAAGTTTTGCCTTCCGGTGCGACCGCTTATCTCCAAAATGTAAAAAGAATTCACTTAATTGCAAATGATTCGGAACTCGATTTCTTACTTTCGCATGGCAACTATAAAAACGTGATGAATTTGAATTATTTGTATCTATTTTCAGTTTTAATTGTTATATGACGTGACATGAAGCTAAATGCAATTAGGACGAAAGAAAAGCGAATAATAAGTAAAATTTAAATTTTCGTTATATTAACGTCCCATTTTGATGCAAGACGGCGAAGACGACACCTGAGCTGGCACCAGTGGCGGCTCGTCCATAAGAGCTACACAGCTGCAATCCCCCCTGAAATTATTTTAAAAGATTGTATTTTCGTTTTTATTCTATTTGGCTTACTGTTCCACTTTGAGAATTCAGTGATCAACGAAAATGGCAAAGAGTAATGAAAAATGTAAAAAGTAGACGGAAAATCAATCAAGAATTAAAAGAGAGACAGACCAGAGCTGCATCAAGTTTTGCCCTTCCTACGGATCCGATATTAATGCAAAGATCAACGCGAAGCCGGAGAAAAGCAACCCTTTCTCCGCATTGCATTCATTTGAGCTGCATTTTTTCAGCTCTCATTTGGTGCTACCTCCTCATTTGGCTCTTTTTCGCTTTTTCTCAGTAGTTAAGTCGTTTTTTAAATCCAATTCTGGAGGAGTTGTAATTTTTTGCTTCTTTATGTTTTTACGGGTGCTGATTACGATTCTGATGTTTGCCACCAATAATTGTTTTGGGAATTTTAGTTATAGCCAAAAAAACAAAAATTTTGTTTTCCTCCAGTTTTTTGCTTATAACTCAAAAACTATCAATTTTTAGTATATCATTATTCTATACCAAAATAATCAGCACAAAATTTCCTACAACTTAGGTCTATACAACTTTTGCAGCACTGCTTGTTTCTGAGCTGACGAGTCGCCACTGGCTGGCGCGCCTCTACCCAAACTTCCGTTCTACATCAGAGGAAGGACGTTTGAGCCCCTATGTATAAATTAACGTGCAACAGGCCCACTTGCATGGCGGGTCTTTAGTAAAATAGGAATTCGAACCTGCAACCTTCCGGCCCCGAATTCGAGATCTTACCACTACTTCACCGCTGGCAGTAAAATGTAAGGAATTTTAAACAAGAATTGAAATTAAACGGCGATGAATCTACAAAAGGTATTAGCAAAAGTTGATGCGCACTATTATTTAACTTGACTTATTTCATCTTTTCACAGATAGAATTTTGTAATAGACTTTTCACTCACTTCCTTAATGTTTTGAAATTGTGTACGCTTATGTTTTCTCGACGACAATATCATATTTTAATATTTTAAGAACTTAATTATTTGCTGATTGTTCAACTGAATATAAGTTTTGATTCCATACTAGTGACGTCACATGGTAGGGACAAGAAGTGATTTCAAAATTTATTGTATTTGTAATCATGAATGAATTATAAAATAAATTTAATTGTATTTATAATTATGAATTATAAATTAAAGACTAAAGATAGTTAGAATTAAAAATGTGCATTTTTATACCATACTTAAAGTGTGCTTATTAAAACTGGTTCTATTCTTTTTTTCTCATTCTCGGAATAAAATGGCTGCTAGAGGGAATATTTGATTCCTTCAATTTATCCATAAACTAGCATTACGCCCACGGCGTTGCCCGTGGAATGAGGACTTCAACAAAATGAGAAAAAAACGCCCACAATGACTTTGACAAAATGACAAAAAACTTTGAAAAAAATCTAAACAAAAGACACACATTATTGATTTTCCCTCTTATTTTTCTTCGCGATAATGACATTTGAACTGTAGGAAAACAGTACAGAGTGCGTTAATCCAAAACAATATTTTAAAAAAATACAACGTGAAACTCATTATTAGACAACAAGAAAAATATTCCAGACAAAGAAACCTGTAAAGACACTGCAGAAAATAATAATCGAAGTCATTAAGTTAAAGGAAATTACGTCTCCAGCGCTCTGCGCCGTCAGCCAATGAAATTGCACCAATGCGTGCTGGGAACACTTACATACTCCGGAGAAAGTCTCGTGGAGAAAGCCTCGCTAGCGAAAAAACTCTTTGAACTGATCAGAGAACAATTAATTAAAAAAATGGAGAAGGTTATTTTAACCGTTCTTGTTTTAAATCCGGCATAAACTTTCCAGTTATAAGCTGGGGAAAAAATGAAAATTATAGCGTTATTAGAGCGTCGGATGCAAGAATTTTCAGAATACCGAATGAAAAACTCTCAGAAAAGTAAAATTTCTCAAAATTCAGTAAATTACGTTTGAAGCTCAAAACAAATTTCATTAGAAATAAAATTGTTTGTTCTATCCGATGGTATATTATTTTTTTCTGAACTATTATCAGAAACGATACTGGAAACAAAAATGTTTCAAAAATCACCCAAAACAACACAAAATATTAAATAAAAAATTTTCAAGACTAAATTTTAAAATTCGAGCTTCGAGATACATTGTGACTACCTGTGTGCCAAATTTGATGGCTGTATTTGCGATAGATTCGTCTGGACATCGCGCGCACACTCACACAAGCATTGCCTTTTATAAGTATAGATATTGGTTTACGATAGTTCTGTGTGAATGGCCTTGTTTCATGTTTATTACCACTATACTAGGCTCATAAGATACAGGGAGTCTAGGAGATGGGATGTTATACAGCAAAACATCTCCTTTTTGTTATTTAATTGAAACCTTTCACATTCCATGTACAAAAATAGCAATCATGAGTATGTTTTTTAAACTCTATTCAAACCATTAGTATACAAAACAGAAAATGTTGCATTTTATCTTGAAACCATTGTCTTAATTCTCCTACACAAGTTGAACAAATTTTGTTGTGGGACCCAAGGGCTTTGTCTTAATCCCCCATTTCCTAAAGTCCCACAAAATCTAACGTTTCTTTTTTTTGCTGTTGTATATTTACCACAAATGTAGCAGAATACATCTGGTGAATTAACGCATCTTCTGGAAACCCGTTCTCTAAACTGCAATACAAACTGAAAGTAAAAAGCACTTCTACTAAAAGCACGGAATTACACACAAGTGTATGGAAAAGAACTAAAAAATGGCAGGGAGGAGAGATGGAAAGGGGGAGGGACGGAGATTCACCAACAGGTTAGTTATCCGGTTTTACATTGTTTTCTCTAGCTTTACTGATGTGTTTAACAGACAGATAACCAGTTAAGGAATGAAGTCTTCAATAAATAATAGTTTTATGTTTCTTCTATAGAATTCATACAGAGAAAATTCTTATTTAAAATCTATAAACATGTTTAATAAATTCATACTAATAATATTATGTTCCTCTTGAATGTTCAAAATACATACAGATTAGACCTGTGATTTGTGTCAAAAGTATACGTGACGGAATTTTTTAATTGTTTTTCCTGTAATTAGCACTCAAAAGTCTATAAAAACACTAATAATTTTTAAGGCAATTTTTTTCTTTGCAGAGCCGTGTAATTATTGTCCAGAAAAAAGCGGTATTTATGAAAGATGGTAATACAAATCAATGAATGATATCCCTCAGTTAAACCAATAAACTTATGAAAAGGTAACTTGGTAGCAGAAGTGATATATATATATATATATATCATCTTTTTTTAAAAAAATCTTTTTAAAATCCCACTAACTGTCTGGGAAGACCTCATCAACTACTGCATATTCAATAACTTTATCTTTAACGGAGAAAATATTTTCCAACAAATAAAAGGCATCCCACAAGGAACAAATTTCTCATCTTTACTAGCCAACCTCTTTCTTCATTTCTTCGAAAGAAATTTCGTTTTAAACCTCCACTCTGCCTTCCGATTTATTGACGATATTATAATTTTTAATTTTCAAGACTTCAGCTCTATTTGCAATACCATCTACCCAGAAGAACTCAAACAAATTAAAACCAGCAACAATCAATCTACAGCGATTTTTCTTGATTTATGCTTTGACCACAAAAACGACTTAAAAATTGGCATTCACGACAAAAGAAACGAATTCAAATTTAACGTCAATAAATTTATTTTTTGGAACTCTAATATCTCATATAAAATCTACAGAAACACAATTATCAATCAACTTATAAGAATCAACAAAATTTGCAATAACACTAATTCTGCCAAAAAGCAAATCATGCACTTAAGAAATAGCCTCAACATTAATAAAATTCCCCCCTCACTTTACGAACCTCTGATTAATGGATTTAAGATGTAAGTAAAGGATTGCTTATCAGAGAGATGCCGACGCGAAGTATAATCTTCGTGGTAGGGTTACTAAAGTCGGTAATGTCCGATATTTTACCTCGAAAACGCATCTTTTAAACATTTTTCACTGGTCTCTCAATTTTTACTGATTTCTTCCACTATTTCTCTACGCTTTCTATCGTTATCGCTCTTCCATTTAATCTTCATCGTTCACAACATACAACACTCCCCTGGCAACAGCCAAAGTTAAGCGCGAAAACTGTTACTTGATACCCTTCACCACACCCCTTCAACACCAGTCTGTACCGTGACCCTCCGCAAACACTGCCACGCCTACATCCGTCCTTCTGGTACGTAAAATATTTATTCTTACTTTTCTCTAATGTTATCACATCGTACTTCTGTTTTAATTATTCAAAACTCCTCTCCCTGTTTTTTGGTTTGGTTTCGCATTAGGGATGAAAATCAGTGTTTTAGGCCTTACGGCGTAACTGATTGCAAGTTTAGCTTAGTTTAGTTTAGTTATATTAACGTCCCGTTTTGAAGCAACACGAGGGCTATAACTGATTGCAAGAAAATGTCCAACTTTTATATTTAGCAATTCACAATAACTTCATCCCCTGAACAAATGTTATTGTACTTTTATTGCGTTTTTCATTTCACATTTTGTACTCTTTCATTCTACGATTTATACTATATATATATATAAACAAAAGAAAACGTCAAAACCACGTCATAAAAGAAAAACCAAAACAACTAAACGGAATATAATGCCAACGTCCGGGACACTTCATCAGCAAGGGAAAACCCGAACGAGCGTAAACTTATTATCGGTGTTTTCTATAACTACAAACTCTCTCTCTCTCTCTCTATATATATATATATATAGGGGACTCCGAAATAAATTTTTCCTTTTTTATTCCTTTGTAGATTGGAAGTACAATCTTTAAAATATGATGTATTGAAATATTTCTCAGTTCTAAACATACTTCAAGCTATAATTTGACAACACGTTTTGCATTTTTCTCAATTCCAAATGATTTAATCTTTAGATTATTTAGAAAGAGTCATGTTAGGGATAATTGACCCTAACAACAAATTTTAGAAAACAAGAGTAATATATGTAAATTCCTTTTGATACATTATATACCGTCTCATGCTGCACTACAAGAATATGAAAATAGTTTGAGTTTTGTTATGAAGATGAAATGTATGGTAGCAAATCATAAAAATATGTATTTAAAAATGTGTTACATTTAGGAGGGAAATCTGATAACTAACTTGGTATCCTTTAAAAGATAATTTTCTGAATATTAAAATCAAATGAAAATCAATTATATGAGATAATATTTTGAAAAATATAGTGGAAAAACACGAAAAGTTTGCTTAATTGATAATTAACTCAACATCTAATTAATTTTTGGACTCAACATCTAATATGTTTTGGGAAAACGTTGACAGTAATGTTCTCTTGTTTTGAAGAACACGTGCGCCAAATTTCCTCAATATTGGATAAAAACTGCATATTTGTATGAAAGAAACAAAAGCAGGCAAACAAATATTCATCGATATATAGTTAGAAGAATAACCTACACAGAGATGCCATTACGGCTTGGGTCACTGAGATACCTAGCATGTTGTCATGACATCATTCGAAATAGTGCATTCATTTTATATGCTTGTAAATTTGATTTATTTACAAAGGATACATGCCGCTATGACAATAAATGAGCAAAATTTAATAGAAGGGGTAAAAGAAAAGAAAATGTCCGCCAGGAACAGGATTTGAACCTGCTATCACATCTGTGATTCAGGTAGCAATTACCCACTGAGGAAATTGGTATTCTGCATGGTTGGCAAACGACGTCTTCTAATCAATGATTAGAGATCATAGCTCTCAACCTGCGTGCTGCATGTATTTGCCGAAATTTGTCCGGACTCTTCTCCTTATTGCCGAAATTGACTACGGTCAATACAGACAGACACAAGCGGGTTTTATTCTAAACTAGGTATATGACGTGCCTTCCGTTCCTTCTTCTATTATTACTTTTTTTTACCTTTCTCTTTGAAAATTATATTGATACGTATCATGTAAATTCTTTGTAGACCAACTAACCACAGCAAGGCAATATAAGCCTGACGCTAGAGCCACTCGGCCATCCTGAACACGTAGGGTGTTGTTATACTTCAAAAGTAAGCCATGCGTAAGGATATGATACAAAATTTCACATACTACTGAGATGAGAGGTTTAAAAATCATACTGGAGCCGAAATTATTTAGCTTTTTCACTCATTCAGATGAAACTAATTTATCTCTATTGCCTCTTTCCAGATGCTTCTTTTTTATTGTTGCAGAATTATTCTCAATCTAATAAGTTGGAAGGGAATGAAGTTATGAATTTGTAAAATTGACAAACGACCACTTCCAAGCGACTTCAAATCATGGCTCTCACATTGCCCACCGTTGCGTTACATTTGCCGAAATTTTCCAGATGTTTTCCTTATTGTTGAAATCTGTTTCGGTTCATACAAGAAAACACAAATGCGTTTTATTTTAAATCAGTTACGACATGCCATCTGTAATGGTTTCTCATGTGTGGTTCATATGTCCACATCCAATAATGATCCAATTTGTCTTTATGGTTTTATTGACACACACAACACCACTACGACATTTTATATATATATATATATATATACAAGTAGAATCACATGGCTTATAGCCGGATCAAATTCTACACCCACTTGGGGGTAGGGCCAAAAGGAATCTGAGGATCACTGTGGGGTGGGGATGACAGTTCTACTTTTCTCTTTCTGGGGATTACTGTAGTCAAGTTGCCACACCATCTATTGGTTCTGCTGTTATAA
Source organism: Araneus ventricosus (assembly GCA_013235015.1). Taxonomy (NCBI): domain Eukaryota; kingdom Metazoa; phylum Arthropoda; class Arachnida; order Araneae; family Araneidae; genus Araneus; species Araneus ventricosus. The sequence goes on along the minus strand of BGPR01000085.1, from coordinate 783,660 downwards.
TTATTATTTTTTAAATTTTCTGTTTGATATTTTAAGATCGATATGTCATGTACTGCTCTACCGACCAGTTATCCGCAGAAAGGCCTTACAAGCCTGACGCCTTAACCACTCTGCCCTACTGGTCATGCCGGACATTGTATACTTCAAAAGTAAATCATGTTCAAATACATAGTAAAGAATTTATTCCCCACTGAAGTGAAAGATTCGAAGATCCTTTCGAATCCGACCCTATTCCGTTTTCTAATTATTTAGAAAAAGCTGATATTTTAATATTGACATTTTTCAATCGGTTTTATTTTCTTGTTGTAGAAGTTATTCCTGGTCTAGAAATACAAACTCACACCAAGTGATTTTTTTTCATACTCTGCACTGAAACTATAATATTTTCGTTTCTTCTTTTAGCACACCATGCAGAATTATCTAAAGTTCTGCAGCAAAAGCATCCGTCCACAAGTTATTGCGATCTTGATGGCATAAGCATTCGATAGTCCTGGATATGTGTCATGGCCATTTTTACAATTAGTTGTAGTCCCACAATTTCAACTATGTCCTCGTTTTATTAGTGACATTAGTTTCAAATTTATTTAAATAACACAACTTCAGCAATGTGATAAACATGTTGTGTCGAAGATTCGAACATTGCAAAATAAAGATGCTTACTTCAAATCTAGGCGGCACAGAATATTTTGATATTTATCTTCTGCTTTTATTGTATTATCCATTTATTTCTCATGTCTATAAGGATTTTCCTAATATCATTTAGTTAATTAAAGCCATTTTAAATATTATTTCAATGTTTATATATTCAGATAATCGTACATAATGAGACGTTTCATGCATTTTCTGGCCATGGAGATGACTAAAGATGTGGATCATCCTATACCAATTACAATACTGGTAGAATTTAAAAAGTATCACATGAAATGTACGAAATATATCGGGTGGTAATCCATCCTCTTCCACTGAGCGTGCAATTCACCACCTTCAAAAATGTCACACATCTGCGAAGGGAATCCCGATAAGAGCAATAACACATGACTCTTTCAAACATGTATTTCTACTCTTGTGAAATATTTTTCAATGTTCTTTTTCTTTTTCGCGGCATACTCTTATTCTGGGAAAGTGGCATATTTAAAGCTATTTTAGAACTTTTTTTCATTGCAAAACGTATGAGTGCATAATTTTTAAAGTAAGTTTACAAATTTTTTATAAATTCAACAATTATTTGCTGATGCCGAACGCTACGAGCAGGCCAACCTGTTTTATGACCACCTGCATATATACAATATTACAGCAAAATCATATATTAAGTTGTTTCGACGCATAAATATTATATAAAATTTCATATCTCCTATAAATATACAAAATATTATTCACATAATGGAAAGCATTAACAGCATTCATGAAGAGACAGTAAAATAAATACAAGTTTTTGCAGATGAGTAAATGTCGATTGTCGTACACTATAAAATAATATAAGATAAATAGAATTGCCATTGCTAAGTTACAGCAAGCGAATAAAAGGAATTGATAAAAGAAAATGAAATTGACACAAGCGGGTTATAGATTAAAATATACCAACAAGTATTTCGGTGACCAATTTACATAGGACTAAAGTTTATTATTTTTCTAAGCAATTACAGTGGATAATTTTTAAATATCTGGTATCTATTATAAACTTTAGCAACGATCATCGAAATGATTTTTTTTCTTAAATCATAATCTATCAAACAATATGGAAAATAATAATAGGTTTTTCTCGCTTCAGAAAAGTATCCAAGCCCTGAATTGGATACATACACTTACTCCACAACTCTTGCTTTCGTCAGATTTAATTACGTGATGTATTACATTTCAATACCAAATTAAATAAATTAGAAATAAAAGTATCTCTCTCAGTCACACATTAATATATTTCAATTTCAGTACTAGGAAAAGAATTAAAAATGTCTAATAGTCGAAAAAAAACCTGCTCAGACAGTCATAAATTAAGTCTATACCGCCTTCCCACAGACAGTCGTAAATTAAGTCTATATCACCTTCCCAAGGAACTGATATCAAGCTGAGTTCGCAGATGATGACATATTTCAATTTCAATACTAGGAAAAGAATAAAAAT
>BGPR01000085.1:720308-781532 GCA_013235015.1 Araneus ventricosus | reverse complement strand
TGAGTTCACAGATGATGACATATTTCAATTTCAATACTATAAAAAGAATAAAAATGTCTAATAGTCGAAATAAGACCTGCTCAGGCAGTCATAAATAAAGTCTATATCACCTTCCCAAGGAACTGATATCAAGTTGAGTTTGCAGATGATGACATATTTCAATTTCAATACTAGGAAAAGAATAAAAATGTCTAATAGTCGAAATAAAACCTGCTCAGACAGTCATAAGTAAATTCTATATCACCTTCCTAGAGAATTTATATCAAGCTGAGTTAACAGATGACATATTTCAATTTGAATTCAAGAAAAAGAATAAAAATGTCTAATAGTTGAAATAAAATCTCCGCAGATAGTTACAAATAAAGTTTATTTGACCTTCTCAAGGAACTGGCATCAAGCTGACTTCATTTGTGAAGCTGTGTTCACAAATGATGTCCAGAGCGCGAGCACAATAAATTCAATTCTATTTTAATGTCAACGCATTTTAATTTACGAGATTGACTGCCTGTTCAATACCACTGCAAATTTGCGCATGGAAAGGATATTCAGTTTTCTTTTCTAACAAATACGGTACGAGCCTTCTTTTTCTTCCGTTAAAAATTAGAACATAAGCAAAAGTAGATAGTTCAGTCATATTAATGTCTCGATTTGAAGCAACACGAGGGCTACTTTGGGACGGTCATCGTAATTTAAAGCCGCTGTCAGGACTTCGACGACATCTGAGCTGAACATTCCCCTCTACAAATTTCTGCACCACACAAGGGAAAACATTTGGCCACTACGTATGATTTGGAGAGGAGGAGGCCCCGTACACGGCGGATCTCAAGTGGTATCGGGTTTCGAACCTAGAGTCCTCCTTCCCCGAGGCCACCGCGGTCCAAACATAAACATAAATTCTGTTTCAGAAACTGTTGAGAAATCTTTATAGTTCGCTTCCCCCATTATTCTTACTTCTAAATTGTTTAGTAATCGAATTTTTCGGGAGCGAGACTGTAAGTTACGTGATAATTTTTTTAAAAAAAGTAATACGTGAAGAAAAATAACTGAAGAGTAATTTTCAAAAATTTGCTTCGTATATAATAGTAAAATTTTGTCGGATAAAGCCATGATAATACTTTCAAATTATTCTTAAATGCTGTGATGCGAAATCCTTTTTTCTAAGCATCCTAAACTTTCTATTCGTATTAAACTTATATCATTTATTTATTAATAGCTAATAAGATAAAAAATAACAATTTTTATCGTTTTTTAGCAAAAGATTACTCTGATGAGATACGATTCTCTCTTCTTCTGATATATTTCGAAATAGTTCATGCATTTCATTTGCTTGTGACTTTTAATTTATTAACAATTAAATGTGTTTAGCAATAAATATACTTGAGCATAGTTTGTAATAGGTTTGATCAAGAGGAGGGAAAAAAATCAGCCAAGAGCAGGATTCGAACCTGCGATCACATCTGTGATTCAGGTGGCAACCACCCGCCGAGGAAACTGGTTTTCTGCAGTGGTGGCAAACGACGGCGTCCTAGAAATGATTTCAGGACGTGATAATTTAACCTGCCAGTCGTTACTTCACATTTGCCGAAATTTTCTCGGCCTTTCCCTTGTTGCCGAAATCAATTTCGGCCTCTGCAAGTACACACAAACGAGTATTATTCTAACCATTTATATTGTGCCTTCCAATTCTTCTTTTGTATTATAATATTTTTTTCTCTTTGATACTTTTTAAACGGTTTCAATCATGTAATACTCTGCAAGCCAGTTCCCCTCAGCAAGGCGTTACAAGCCTGACGCCATAACCACTCGGCCATCCTCAGCACGGAGGAAGTTGTTATACTTCAAAAGGAAATCACATTGAAAGACATAGTACAAAATTTACTTGCCTCTGAGGCTAGTAATTTGAAGCTGTCATTGCCGAGACACTTATCAGCTTTACAACCATTCAGAAGAAACTGATATTTTACTGTTAGCGTTTTCCGTTTGGCTTTTTTCTTGTTGTGGAAGTTATTCTCTACCTAATAGTACTGCACCACATCATTCCATTCATACTTAGCGAGAGACTTATTTTCCGTTTCTACGAGGATAAGTCTTTAAGTAAGTCACAAAACATAAGAAAAAAATATTTTACCATGATAATCACTTGGAAATAATTTTATTTTTATACATAATCTCCGCCAATGTTGATGCACTTATCCCATCGTTTCATCAGCGCCCCATTGCAGCTGCATAAAATTTTCTGGGTTGTTGTCTCATCCACAGTAGGAGTTCGTGTTGAACGTCATCATCATCTCCAAAGCGTTTGCTTCCAAGATGTTGTTTTTTAGTGGACCAAACGATGAAAGATAGCACTGACCAACTAGACTTTTCATCTGTTTGGTCCACTAAAACAACATCTTGGAAGCAAACACTTTGGAGATGATGACGACGTTCAACACGAACTCCTGCTGTGGATGAGACAGCAACCCAAAGAATTTTATGCAGCTGCAATGGGGCGCTGATAAAACGATGGGATAAGTGCATCAACATTGGCGGTTGAAAAATAAAATTATTTCCAAGTGATTATCATGGTAAAATATTTTTCTTATCTTTTGTGGCTTACTTAATGACTTACCCTTGTACTTTTAGTACACCAGGTAAAGCCAGGTAATGCTGTTCTGTAAGCGCATCGGCCAACAATGCATGCAGACCTGAGCACTCGACCTCTCTGAACACGTTTCAAGATATAATATTCAATTAGTTTCAGTTGTACTAATAGAACTACGCTCTTGTTCTAGCAGGGGTGGCATTTCGTATAAATTTAAAATTCACCCTGACTTTAACAATGTGGCGTTGTTCTCTTTTGGAACAAACACGCTTACTTCAGTTCTATATGACACAGGATTATTTGAAATTTTCCTCTATTCTTAGCATTATCTATTTATTGCTTGTGTCTCCGAAGATTTAAAATAAAATAACACCAAAACTTTAGCAATGTGTTATGGTCTTGTAGAATGCTATGTTATAGATGAAAACTAAGACTCCTAGTTGAATCCAAACATTAAGAAATTACACTGACGAGCCAAAACATTATGACCATCCCCACATTTTTCAATGAACTCGTCTGGATGACGCGGAGGGCACTTGGTTAAGTGAGAATGGTATTTAATTGATGCTGGAAAAGGTAGAAGGTAAGTAATCATTCTTGCACTTACTTTTGCGAATGATGGGAAAGGTTGCTGATCTAAGCGAATTTGATAGAGGGCAGATCGTAATGGCCCGAAGACTCCGAACGAGTATCACCGAAACTGCACGACTAGTAGATTGTTCACGATCTACCGTTGTTAGTTAATACTAACAACGGCATTAATGCAGAGTGGATAAATGACGGTGACACCAACAGTAGACGCCAAGGTGTTGGTCAAAGATAAATGACGTCGGAGACTGGCCCGCTTGGTAAAGCAAAATCGGCGCCAGACAGTGGCTCAGCTAACAGACCAATATAATGCATGTCCAAGCGCAAGTGTTTCGGAACACACAGTTCAGCGGACACTGTTGGATATGGTGGGACTGTGTATCAGACGTCCCACTCATGTGCCTCTGTTGACCAAGCGTCATCGAGAACTACGCCTACAGTGGGCCCGGGAATATCCAAACTTGACCATGGATGAGTGGAACAGAGTTGCCTGGTCGCATGAGTCCCGATTTCTCATTCATCACGTCGATGGTCGTGTCAGGGTACGCCGTCTGCCAGGCGAACAGGTGCTCCCCTCTTGTACAGCAGGTCATACACAGGCTGGTGGTTGCGGTATTATACTTTGGGGAATGTTCTAATGGGCGGCTCTGGGACCCGTAGTTGTGGTAGAACAAACCATGAAAGCTGTGAACTATCTGAACATCATTGCGGATCAGTTGCAACCTTATATGATGTTTGTCTTCCCAACTGGAAATGGAATCTTTCAGTAGGACAACGCCCCATGTCATAAGGCTCAGATTAAGTTGGAGTGGTTCGAGGAGCATACTGATGAATTTCACTTAATGTCCTGGCCACCTAACTCGCCGGATCTTAATCCGATGGAGCACCTTTGGGATGTCATGGAGCAGCAGCTCAGAGCTCAAACACCACCATGTCCGAATATCTCGACTTTGCGTGACCGCTTCTAAGACATTAGGTACAACCTGTCTACAGTCATGTACCAGAAACTTGCGGCATCTATGCCCAGGAGAGTTGCAGCTGTTTTGAAGGCCAAAGGAGGCGCAACGCGTTATAGAGTAGGTGGTCACAATGTTTTGGCTCTTCAGTGTATATTGATAGGGGTTTTTTTTTATAATTTGCTATATCAAATTGTTTGGCATGTCTTCCTGGAGTTCTCAGAATATTCTTCAGTTTAATTAAGCCTTTTATGTCAACTCTTCTATAATCAGATAATCATACTCAAAGATTACTCTCCGTATATATTCTGTTTATAGTTATCTGCTATGCATCGTAAGTGTTTAGTGAACTATATCTCATACTGAGTTCAAAAGCACATAATTCATGTATATATGTGTAATTTATTAAACTATCATGGATAAAATATTCTTAAAATTTCAGAGGATGGATTTTAATGAATTGAGAAAACTGCCTACCTTTTGGGCTGATAAACTTCAGAACGACAGTGTGCCATTGAAATGGAAAGTGAACGTAGAGGTAACGATTTAATATCACGGCGGTGAACAGCGAGTAAAAAATTATTAAATAAATCTTGAGTTCATTGAACTTAGTTACGAACTGAATTGCAGGAAAAATCTGCATATTCACCATACGAGTAGATAGTTACTTCTTGTCTCGCTAAGAACACTATTTCAGCACAGCGCGAAATTTCTTTCTCGAATAGTAAGATCTTCTGAGTTCGAACGGCAGCAAAATACTTAGTTATAATGTATTACAGAGTGTTTCTGGATTTTGATAATCTAGGCAGTGCAGTCAGCACGAACATAGAGAGCTCTCGTGTTCTATTCTAAAGTCTGCAAAACAGGAAAGTTAACTTGTGTGTAATTATATGTAGTAATATTCAAGTTTTATTTGTATGTTGTGTGTATCACAAGAATCTTTATACTAACGTGATTTTTTTGTATTTTAATATATTCTCGAAAAAATTATCAATTTAAAGTTGGCAAGTAAAAATTTTTAATGTGCAAATAAAAATATTTAGTCAAGCAATTAGATCTCTTGTCCTTTCTTTCTGTAAGTCCATCGCTCACTGTTTGACTGATTTTTTCATAGCATTTAATAATTGGACGAAATACTGCTTAACTGCAAGCTCTGCAAGTCATTCTCGTTAGGCGCCAACACTTCGTTAGAATTCTTCCTACAGCACGAGAGGATTAATGTTCAAAATATTATTCAACTTAATGCTTTCATAGAAAACCGCATATAGCTCGTAGTTATGTATTCTTTAAGCTTTCTACATGATACTGTAATAAGGGGATTTAAAAATAAAGGCACAAATCTCGTTTTCAGTTGATAAGTTCTTAATCTACCAGACAATAAACCAGCGGGAGTGGTCTCCCCTAAACTTTCTCGTATACTCCTAACACATGTAAAGAAAAAAATAAACTAAAAGGTAATAAAACGAACAAGAACCTCTAACGCAGTGGAGAAAAAATAAGCGAAACTTCATACCACGATTTCCGAAGGTCGTCCAACGCGGAAGTGGAATTAGAAGCAGCGTGATTACCAATAGGGCTGGGTGTAAGATAAAGAAAACGAAATTTGCAATTTGAACGCCTTTTTTTAAAACCAATTGACATAAAAATTGGACACAAATCTACCATTAAGGTAAGAAGATCACATACCAAATTTCATTTATCAAAGTAATTGTTTAAAGAAATTATTTCATTCAAAATTATGCTATTATACAGACAGGCAGACAGTCAAGCCTTTGATGGATGGATTTGGTACAGAATTTGATACAAACCTACATTCCTGATGATAAAAATGTGTGCCAAATTTTATCCACCTAGATATTTAAGTTTGTGAGTTATCACGTTCACATTAATACGGATATAAAAACAGACTTCCCGTGGACGGATTTCGTCCAAAATTTGATAGCAACCTACAAATTATGTGTAAAGACCACATACCAAATTTCATCTCTGTATGTTGAATAATTTTTGAGTTATCGTGTTCACAGACACACAGACAGACATAATTCCAAAATTGTGTTTTTCGGACTCGGGGAGGTCTAAAACGCGGAGATTCGTCAAACTCTCGAGTTCGTATTTTTTGACGATTACAATACTTTCTCTTTGTATACATCGTATACGAGAAAGTAAAAAGGGGATAAAATCTCCCAATAACATAAGCAACAGTCTCTGTGGAGAGAATGCGTAATCAGAACGATTTCTCAGCTCTTTATATAAAGAATTCGCTCCACTTGGCATTCGACGGCGACTCCTTAATGAAGTTTCATTTCTCAACCGATGGCTTCACTGACTGAACTTCATTAAATACGCTCGGTTTCTGAATGGCTGTATTCGTCAGGGGAAACGGTGTTTGCATTTCCAGCCTTTTCACACAGGATGTTAATTACATTAGCAATGGACAGTTAATGATCTTCGACGCGTGTTATTGCACATGCACGATCATGACCTGATCTTCTGGATAACTCCAATAGTTCGAAATTGGTTCTGAAATTAACAAATTTCCATTCGAGACTCGTCGAATAAATCTGCACATTTTCCCTATAATGCACCACGTTTCCTCTTAAGAAGCCTATGTAGTCTGCATCCCTTTGTCTACAGAATATGCTTTTGCATGCAAACACCCTATCATTGAGAAAAATTCAAGATATTTAAAAAAGTTCTTAAGTATGTGACTGAAGAAGCTTAAGATTTCTATGAAACCGTTCTAGCGTGGTCAGCTACAGTACGAGATGACTCAGTACAAATTTTGAAAAAGGAGAAATGCTTATTAAAAAGTTAAACAATGTTTTCCACGTCTACTTTTCATTCAAACGTTTATTTCAAACACTTCATGCTCATTTCTGATGTATTTAGTGCAGAAAGGGCAAATGTCTAAAACAAGAGAAATTCATAAGAACTACAGTTTTTATAGAAGAAATCTAGAATTCATGTCAAATGTGCATTAGAGTATGCTTCTTGAAATTAAGTATTAACATTTAACGTAACTTTTTTTCTTTGGCACAAACAGTTTTATGTGTCTAGTTAAAATTTTTTTTAATGTGACGTGTCGTTTCTGAAATAAACGATTCAATCACAGAACATGGCAGTAAAAAGGCAAATTGTAACGCTCAACTCATACATGCGGTTCTTGTTCCTTGTGTAATTACATTATGAACATTAATATTCTTCCTGATCTTACTCGATTAATGGCAATTCGATTGATTTGCTTCTTATTAAACAAACAGAACCAATTAATTTGGCTTTTACTTATAAAAACACAACTGTGAATTTGAGATCAACCGTCAGAAAAACATCGCCACTTGCTGACTGCCGAATTGAAGCGTGTATCTGAGATAAAGGTTTATTCATCCTCTGTTTCTTATTTAGCGGTTTCTGACGAAATCTCATTTAGGAAGAATGCAAAAAATAATTGGTTTCCTTCTTCTTGTAGGAATGTTTCGACACTAATTCAATTTGTTTCTTTGTATTTAATCACTAGTGCACAATGGCAATTGGAGAACACTTTTTCGATAAGATTTTTTTACGTCCTGGACAAAGATAAAATAGTTTAACCTATTTTTAGTGTCTGTAATTGAAATATTGCTCCTGATTATTGTGGGATACGATTCCCAAAGGAATGCTAAAGTAGATTCAGTCAATCACACTTGGAATAATTCGATTATTTATGTACCCATTTATTTCTTTCGTTCTTTTTTTTGTTTTCTCCATTTTTCTCGTTTGTTGTTACTGATATATTATGTTTGTCTGCTTTTTGTCAATTGTGCAATTAAATATTTATGCTGTTTAAAGTAAATTAACCGAAGAACCAATCATTTTTTCAAAGTTCATGCATTTAACCTTTTAAATGAATTTGCTTTCACTCGTCTTGCGTTTGTACGTTTATATCTGCCATGTTCATACTTCTACGAAACTCGGAAAGTGTTCCTCAGGAAACTTTTACGGTGATTATGTATGCACACAAACACATAGATAAAGTCATATCTTGTTTATCCGTCTTCATAATTGAAAGATAGCTCTTTAGGGTAAGTCTCAAACCCCCAAAATATTGAAAATAGATTAAGTCTATCACAAAAAACATCAAATAAAATGAATGAAATTTTTAAGAAATTAAGATTGAACAAGTATGAATAATTTCAAAGCATCCACCAGATGAACTTTATGAAGGTGTAACTTACCTGTGTGGATTCAAAATAAAAAAACACATGCTTTGTATGTTTCTTATTTTATTTTCCTCCTATTGAATCGTGTTTTTACGCTTAATGTCATTGTTTTATCTGTTTATTAAGTCTATTACACTTTCATTCATTCGGTTAAGTATAGAGACAAGTGCTTTTTTTCTATTTTTGTTGGTTTCTGGTTACTACAGATATTTCCATTTCGAAAAAAAAATGGAAAACCGATGCATTGAAATAAAACTGAGCGAATATATTGTTGTTATTGTTTTTCTATAATAAATGCTTTGTCCTCCTTCATTTTATTTTTGTGTGTCTATAATTAAGAAAGTAAAATCAACTTTAAAATATGACTGGGTTAAAAAAGATTAGCCTCGCATCTTTTTTACTTTCTCGTATACGAAGTATACAAAGAGAAAGTATTGTAATCGTCAAAAAATTCGAACTCGAGATTTTGACGAATCTCCACGAATTCCCTGAGTCCGAAAAACGCAATTTTGGAATTATATCTGTCTGTCTATGTGCCTGTGTGTCTGTCTGTGTGTGTATGTGTCTGTCTGTGTGTGTGTGTCTGTCTGTCTGTGTGTCTGTGAACACGATAACTCGAAAACTATTAGAGCTACGGGGATGAAATTTGGTATGTGGCCTTTAAATATAATTTGTAGGTTTCTATCAAATTTTGGACAAAATCCGTCAAAGGGAAGTCTGTCTGTATGTATGTCCGAAGTCATGTGAACACTATAACTCACAAACTTGAATAGCTAGATGGATAAAATTTGGTACACAGTTTTATCGTCATGAATGTAGGTCCTTATAAAATGTTGGGCCAAATCCGTCAAAGGGTTGACTGTCTCTCGGTCTGTATAATCGCATACTTGTATCTCATAAGCCCTTTGACTTAGATAAATAAAACTTGATATCGCGGATGCTAACATTAATTATAGATCTGTGCCCAGTTTCCATCTCAATCGGTTAAAAACACGTGTTCAAATTGCATATTTAGTTCAAAATGCACATTACGGCTGTGTGTTGGCGAGCGTTTCGCTTATTTTACTCAAGTGATTATGTTTTTCGTTTGAACTTGGCGGAAATAGTAGCGAGCCGCAAACACGCGCTTCGGAAATTATGGCAATCCCCAAAACGAAACTTCGTTTTGACATTCTCCAGATGGACTCCTGTGATTAACCAGAGGTGTAGTGAAATGTTGTGCGATAGAATGTAGTAAGATTTCGTACTCAAAAACGTTAAATAAAGTTGTGGTACCTCAGCGCGCGTAAAAGTTGCGAACATACGCAATTGTTTCGCAAAATATTAAGTTTTCGGGAATTCATAAATTTTATATGTTTCATTGTAAATCGCCATTCATAATTTTTTTTTTCAAAATAACCAGGCCTTGGGTAAATACCCCAAAAATATTTACCTACCCACTGGGTGTTTACCCACCCCACATTACTGATCGTATGCGAGAAAGTTTCGGGGAGGCCACACCTGCTGGTTATTATTATGAACGTTCACTTTATTAGATTGCTTAAACCTGGTTGATTTTATTTTTATCAGAGTATCCACTTTTTTCATGTTTTATTTATTTAGCACTTAAGCGTCCCGTATCAATACTTCTGATTTATGGAAACCCTAAGTATACGGCATATATTAAAACACATGTCTTGGATCCAAAACTGTTTCGTCAGTATGATTTTTAATTTAAAACATGTATATGCATATCTATCTAACCATGGTTCAAAATTTATACGCGCTATTTGTGATAAGCCTAGAGTCCTTTCTCAAAAGCAAGTGAATCTAACAAAGCAGTGAATCAGGTAGCACATCCAAGAGTCTGATTCAGCAAAATATTAACAATATCTGATCTGGATTCGTAGAAATACTTAAAGTAACTATGCCTTGGAGTTTTAAAAAAAAGAAGCAAGGAAAGAAAAGCGTTATACAATTCTTAAAAAACATTTATGTTTTATTTCTTTCTGGGCTGTGATACATTGAATCATCCAGTTATATATATATATATATATGTTACGGCTAAATCAAGAATGAAAGGTAAACCTAGGTTTAACCGGTTAAAGTGGGGATTACCAAGGCTTTGCTGCTAAAGCCCGAAGATTTCCCAACACTTCCACCTTTAACCGACTAGGATTGGTTATACCCAGTTTTAGCCGGTTAAACGTGGAATAATTGGGAAATCTTCGGGCTTTAGCCGCAAAGCCTTGGTAATCCCCACTTTAACCGGTTAAAAATAAACTAGTAATTTGAACTGTCCTTATGGACATACAAATATCGAGCCACTGACAGTTCCGAAGAACGCCAGCAAATTCGAATACAAAATTTCTTCACGAAGTACACTGATTCATATTAAAAAGGTTAAAATAACCAACACAATTTCTCACAATTTCAAATTTCTAAACGCACTTTCAAATAAATATATATCTATACAGGAAGCCACAAATTAAAACCTAGACATATAACACACTGCATAACAAGAAAAAGGCTATATCAACCTATACACAATTTCCTATTACATTTTCAAATTTTCCCACACATAATTTCAAACTGTCCAATACACAATTTCTTGAACAATAACCAAATAGCATTAAAATAACAATATTAATAATAAAACTTTAACCGGTTAAACCTAGATTTACCTTTCATTCTTACTTTAGCCGTAACATATATATCATTTTTTGAAACATATTAAATAACGGAAGACATAATTTTTTCAAAACGCTGCATTTTATGAGCAAATTTCTCACCCATTAGAAACTTTTCCGCGGTATAGCGACATGAAAATAAATTTATTTATTTATTGGTTCACTCTAATGTACAATAACGTGATTTCACTGCTGGTTTCTGATGAAAATGTAAATAAATCCTTCAAAAATGAATATACATATTTTATTTAATTTTACAAAACTTCAATATAAGGTAGTAATGTACAGAAATGTATTGAATTCTCTAAATCTACTTTTTTAGACGATGACGGATAACAGAAACTGACGATTAAACGAGTGACGGTTAATCGGGAAGTTTACACTACAGTAAAACTTCGAGAGCACACAAGTGTAGAAGATTTCAAGTCTGGCAGATCAGGAAGTTAGTGAAGAACCGATTGCAAAATCCATCTTTATAAACAGGTCATGTTAAATATAAGTGTGAAATCAAAATTGGTAGAAGCGGATTCCAGACTATCGCATTTCAACTTAAATTTTATACACTTATGGCACTTTATTTGGTTATGATACTGATTGCCACATTATGTCCACCTACCCGATAATTTAAAAAAAATCAACTATAAAGTGAATTCGGTGTCTGAGTACTGATCGTCGAATTTGTGTCCTCAAATACATCACCTATCAGCCATTGTCAAAAGTAATGAAGAGCAATTGTTTTCCCAATACTGTATATGTAGACTGTTAGAGAAGTAAGCTTGAACATAAATGAATCTTTTGGATTAAGGAAGGCTTCCAAATATATCATCTTTCGTATGTTGTCTATTTTTCATATATAATTTTGGACCAACTCGCAACCTTTAATTTTGCTACACTTATTTTTTAAAAATATTCTATATTAAAATGCTAAGTTAAATCAACCATAAATAATAAGCTTTTCACTTTCCTTCACGGATCCTCCGATGCGCTTCTACTTGAAAATGTTGCTTATATTAAAATGTTTCCCGTGCATTTTTGTAGACGCTACTGCCAATCTACCCCAGAGAGCATCATGTTGGCAAATGATAAGCAATTTTAAATAGCAGACAGAACTGCACCTTATTTAGTTTTAGGCTTAAAGGTTTCTCATAAACTTCAGTTATACCTTATTACGGTGCAAATATTTTGAATATGGCAAAACATAAACCCAGCAAATTTTGAGGAAAAACGGATGAAGACATTTTCTCGTCAACATATGTTCCGTTTTCCGTTTAGTACGTGAACATGAAATAGAATTGTTACTACTATAGGTCTTATATTTCACAATTTGTGGAGATTACTGAAATCCTTCTTAATTTTTTCTTCTATCTGTAAGACAAACGACAAAAAAAGATACCATATAAATTCTGAATAAAAGCAAAATTACACACGTGGAAAAAAATTTAATATTCTCATGCATGTGATAATTATAACATATCAACAAATGCCGCTGCTTCAATTCAAGTAACTAATTTGAAAATTCACTAATAGTATTGGCTGACTTTTAAACTCTTAACAGAATACGATTTTGATTGGAGAAATCGGCAAATCGCACCATAGCGCAACACGCGATGTGAAACGCAGAAATTCTTTGAAAGAATTTCAGTCCAAATTTTTTTTTTTGAAGTTGTGAGTTTGATTTTTTCACAGTCCAAATTTATAAATTTAATCCCAAGTAGACTTTAATTTAAAATAAAATGGATCAAAATTTTGCAAGCCCTGCTGTTGCTACTCTTCCTCTGCAAAGGCCAGCAATCAATGGTAACGTCGTTCTGCACGCCATCTTGCATCTCCAGAAGCTCAGCGGCTGCTCGGTGAATAACCTCAAGAAATATCTCGCCAGCCAGCATGGAATCGATTGCCAAGCCTTGGATGCAGTCATCAAGCCAATTATGAAGATGGCCATCGACCGAAATATCCTCAAAAATCTTGGCGATACTGGAAAAGTGACCGAGTGCAAAAGACGCAAAAAGTCTTCTGGAGGCAGCAAAAAGCGCAGGAAGTCTTCTGGGGGCAAGAAAAGGAAGAAGTCTTCTGGAGGCAAGAAAAGGAAGAAGTCCACTGGAGGAAAAAAATCTGTTGGAAAACGACGAAGGAGGAAGCCCAAGAAAGGAACAACAGGTGATGAATAAACTGAAGATCAAACACAGTATTCAGAACCGACTTGCAGATCACCAGTGACTAACCTACTAGGCTTGAAGATGTAATACAGTTAATAATGTGTTAAGCTGATGTATACCTTTTGTTAGAGCTACAATAAACAGGTAGATTAAACATTTATCTGGACCAGCTTTTTAGAAGTGAAAATTCAATATGACATTAAGAGATTTAAATGCTCCGGAATATTTTTGTAAAATTTATAATTACTCTCTTAGCACTGTGTTAGCGATGGGACGATTTAATATGGTAATTGGCTATGCAGGTATAAAAAATTCTAAATTTCATCCCAGTAATCCCAACATGTAGATTAAAATTTTAGCTAAAATTTCTGTAGCAATGTCTTCTACTGGCAATGAAATTATCTTATCCGGCATGTTGATTAAAATCTGCTGTCAGACAGATTATATCGGACAGTTCCCAACGACTGCTCTTTCGTTTAGAAGCAGGTATTTTTAAAATCTAAACTCTAGTTTGGTAAGATCAATCCAAATAGACCTCTTTATCAGCATTTTTTAATATGTTTAGTTTTCATTGACTGCTCAGTTTAGATTATGAACTTTCTTGCCTACAATTTCGTACTTAACAATACTTTTCCGTTAGCGGGGCCCCAACCAAAAGCCTGCCAATTCTTAGCTATAACTTTCATGAGCGTCTCTTAGCGGCGAGTGTTGGCGCTAACGGAATAGCGCCAACATTCAAGATTGGCGACGATTGAGGACCCGCCAACGTAAAAGTATCTATTTCCTTATTAGCTCAAAATGCTCAAATTGCTACGATATTTTCACGATATCATGCGGCATTTAGAATAATGAGAAACTTCGCGGAGATATAATACAATATCCTGTGCTAATAGAGTTTACTAATCTTCAATAAACTGGTAGAGTTTCCAGTGATATGCACTTTTGATTCTGATTGCGAATCAATAAAACACGTTATTTTCAGATCGTTTTAAATGAAGAATAAATGAATTCATTAAAAATAAAGGAACAGATTTGAAATACGGCATCACTGGCGATAATCTTGTATTGGCGACATTTTGTCGCCTAACAGAACATCGTATCGTTAAGTCGCCAAAACAAAATATCGCCATTGGGGTCCTATATTGAAGCTGCTGAAAAAAGTCGCCAAAACAAAATTATCGCTAGTGATGCCGTATACCAAAGCTGTGCCAAAATAAATAACAAATCCAGAGAGATGATGGCAGAATTTAAATTATTGAGCTCCAATTTTAGTTCTGAGTCAATTTAAGTCATGAAGTTCAGAGAAATACCTAATGGAGGGGATTCAGGTTCACAAAATTAGCTGAAGATTTAGAGTGGCTTGAGAGTGCGAGACCATTTTATTGCGGAAAACAGATGTATATTCTTTCCAGTATAGAAGGTGGAGGAGTGTTCGTTAACTTAGGCTATCTGAATAGTTTATGGTCAGGTGTAGCGTCAGTGGGGGCCTGGGCAGTCAGGGCTCCCTGACCCCTTTCGGGGTTGTTGTGCCGCCCTGTTCGGGCAAGTTTTTATACCCCATTAACGTAACGAGCTATTGAATTAATAGATAAATAAAGATCCGACAAAAATTTGAAAGGGTTACCATTACGCCCTTCCTCTTGTACAGAAGATCGTGTCCCTCTGTCGGGGAGACCCTGCTCCCCCTTCAAGCGAACTCTAACGCCACTCCTGTGCTTTCAATAATATAGAAAAAGGGGACTTAATAATATAGAAATAACATAATACATAAAAAGAAAACAATATTCTGAACAAGACCACAAAAAGAAGCTCAATAATTTTGCTTCTACGTTTTCTTAGTATCTTGTTCAGAAACATACGGGCAGACAAACAAATAGACAGACTAACTATTAGCAAAAAACTGAGTACCAAACAATCCACCACTTCATTAGTCCACAAAAACAACTTTTAATCTGAACTACGAAAGATATCACTATCTTTAAATGTCTTGAAGGAATCACTCATGGAATCGGCCTCTACGAAGCCAAACGCAAAAAAATAACAGCAAACGAGTTATGATTTTGCGGTTTTTGACGCTTTTCAGAGCTGGTACGTAACGTAACTTTCGCTGGGTATGTACGTAACTTACAAAATGCTTGACAATATATTAGAGAAGCTTTGTAAAATCATATGAAATATATACTTTGAATATTAGAGGAAATGTGAGCATTTGTAGCAAATATTTTTTTTACTGCGCATGCGCGAAAGTTATTGTAATATTTCTTCACAACTTCAGAGCCAAATATATAGGCCAACGTATAAAAAATAACTCCAGTATAATACCGTTGAAATTGAGAACGATATCAGCATTTTGGACAGCGCTGTGTTATTTTAAATGTTATATATTGCCTACAGATGGCGTTTGCGCACCCATGTTCATATCTGATTATTCCTAATCATGTTCTCTACCTCCCCTCCAAGTTTGTACACGAAGTTCTAGGACACCCTGTATTTTTGAAAATGTGAACAAATGATTATAGAATATTGAGCAAAAATAGATAATTATAAAAAATTTTTAACACAAATTAATGACTGATTATCCTTAGTTAAATCAATATATTTATGAAAATGAGCAAAAATGAAATTGCCTTCATCGAACACCAGATTGTCACTCCATCACAAATAAAAGGGAAAATACTTGACGCAAGATGATTTCCTTGCGTTAAGTATCCCTTGTTAGTTATGAGTGTGTGCCGTCGCTGTTTGGTCATATGGTCTATTAGAAGGGACTTTCATTCCATTCTGAAAAGGCATTGTCATGGTGAGTAGGTACATATATTTTGGGAGCCGCGAAAAAAGTTTGCATTTTTCATTCCTCTATGGACTGGAAGTTTATTCTTGAAAGGTATGATGAATTAAAAAAATTTCAGTTTTAAGTATACTTCCAGCTAAAATTTGACATAAGATGTTTTGTAACATCTCAATTTTAAGTGGTTTAATCTTTGGATTATTTAGAAAAACTCAAGTTAGGAATATTAGTTATTCAAGTTAGGACAAGTTAGTCAGTTAGGGATACTTGACTCTACTAATAAAACTTCATTAAACAAGTATTGATATAAGTAGGTACCTTTTGATGTATTAATTATATATCGATTCATAATGAACTGCGAAACTCTGAAAACAGTTTAATTTCTGTTATAAAAAGGAAAAATACTGTTGCATGTCATAGAAAATTATTGAATTAGGAAAATATCATGCGACAATAAACTTGGTATCATTAGTTAATGTATTTTATTTGATTATTTATTAGATTTAACAAGAGTTAAAACATACATTGTTATTTTCTGATTCCTCCCTTTTAATAACTTATTGAAATATGTATATTATCTTGAAATGTACATCGTAAGACTGGAAGAAACATTAGTAATAGGAATGGGAAAGTAGTTTAGGTCAATAAATTTGCCTTCTTATATCTCTGTAAGTTTTTCAGATAGAAGTATTCAACTTTATATGTAAATAGATGAACGTAAGAG
The DNA here is from genome assembly GCA_013235015.1 of Araneus ventricosus. Classification (NCBI taxonomy): domain Eukaryota; kingdom Metazoa; phylum Arthropoda; class Arachnida; order Araneae; family Araneidae; genus Araneus; species Araneus ventricosus. Next base: position 764,871 of record BGPR01000085.1, on the reverse strand, counting down.
AATCATTTTGCTAACTGACATATTTGCACTACGAGAGCCGTATAAAAATTTAATTTTTTAAACTTTTTTATCAATCCCCTTAGAAATCAAAGCATTTTAATACAAATTCTCGCCTTATTTGATAAAACATTCTAACTGGAAGTACATGTCTAGGATTAATATTTAAGGAAAGAAACGCTTGTACTACTTTTTCGGACACCCTATATAGTCTTCTGTTGACATAAGGGTTTTAATTTTAAAATTTTTTGCTGTTTAAAGCTAATTGAAGCATTTGTTAAAATAGACTTAAATAATAAAATTAAAAACACGTTTTAGTACAAAAATTTTGACTTTTATCAAATTTCAAGGCTCATAGTTTTTAAATTGTACGGCCTGGTCTGTTTCCTTGAGAAATGATTTACATCAATGTTTTAAAAGATTCTTATCAAACGCTTTTAGGAATTAAGATCAAAGTCTCATCTTTTGTTACTCAGAAAATTAATATAATGAGACAAGCACTAGGTTTGCAAATATTCTTAAATTTATCCAATGAAATTCTCTTTCTTATCTACTAAAATAACCTTATTTTTTAAACGGATATCTATCATTCATAGATAGCAATACCATCGAAAATAACTTTCTATCATCTTACTAGCATAGGTACAAAATTTGAATCACGCAATTACAGCAAAGACAATAGTGGAAAAGATGTTGGCAGTTAGAGCTGATTTAAAGATATTCCGTACATTTTATACACATGCAATATGCATTTCACAGGTCCTTACATTTTGCATTAGCCGTATTGAATATATTTTATTATCAGGACTAGTAACGAAGGGAAAAAAATGCCTGGAGCAGGATTTGAACCTGCGATCACATCTGTGAATCAGGTAGCGAACACCTACTAAGGGATGTGATATGCAGAGAGAACCAGCGACAACATCACACCGACTTGAGATCATTCGCCGTAACTGAATCATGAAACTGATCTGAAACCGCCGTAACTTTTCGTTTACCGACATTTGAGCGGGTTTTTTCATTATTGGCGAAATCGATTTCGGTCCAATTTGACACAAAGCTCGTTTTCATAAGAAATCAGCTCTGTCGTGTGTAATATTTTATTTCATTTATTTTTTGCTATCAATTTGATGTTAGAGAACCGATTGAACTGTCTAACATTCTGCAGCACCTCTCAGCAAGACGTTACAAGCCTGACACCATAAACACTCGACCATCCTGGTCACGAACTTAGATCTTATTCTTCAATAGCGAATCATCAAGAAGAATGCTGCACAGATTTTCAAAGAGACGCTTTTGGGAGATGAATTAGGACTTCCTAATATTGCTAAAACTGAAGTGTCTTTTCATTCTTCCGGCAAATTGCTTCATAGAAGATAAACAATTTTGCACCAGCATTTATTTAATATTCCCGCTTTTTCTTCAAGCAGTTAATACTTGAAAATTATATTACAGCTTTTCGACAAGGAGATTCCTAGCATAAATCCTGCAGGTTCAAGTTTAATTAACAATATTTTCAATCTTCATTTCATTCTGCATTTGCTTGCACAAACTTCTAGTAATTTCTTGAATAATTTTTGCTTCAGAAAAAAAACTTTGCTCTTATTCATTTTCACTGATTTTGCGGTAATTTTCACGCTAGATTTTATTTGCATTAAAAACTTTCTAACATTTATAAATAAACAAACGGCACGAAATTTTTTAATACAGAAAGAAATTATAGCTATTATTTATCGCCATTAAAGTCGTTTGGAAACTAAATTTTAACTATATGTCAAGTGCTATCTGAATAAAACACTTTTTTATGTATAAAAATTTATTAATATTTTAACTAAAAATACTTAAAAACTATTAAAAATATATGGTATTAGAGGTTACATGACAAAGTCATATAAGGGTCTATTTCAAACATTTATGTAGACAATGAACAAAAGAGGTTCAAGGTCACTATTAGAACATGCTCATATATCTAGCACATTCTCAATTTTAAAATTATGTTGTTAAGAGAACCATGAATATAAAATGATGCTAGATTCAATTCAAATCATATTCTCGGCGAGCAAGGTGATCGCCAAAGGTGCCTAGTTCTAAATATTTTTGGATAGTGAAGTTTAACACTATATTTATAACTTTATTAAAGAGAATGCACCTGTTTTAATTTAATTTGAAAACAATGTTTGTGAAATGTGAAAAAATTAGTTTGCTTAAGATATTCCGCAATTTTAAAGATATTCCATACATTTTATACACCTGCAATAATAATTTCACAGCTCTTAACATTTTGCATTTGCTGTATCGAATATATTTTAATAGCTGAACTAGAAAATGAGCGAAAAAAAACAGCCAGGAGTAGGATTCGAACCTGCGATCACATTGGTGAATCAGGTAGCAAACACCTACCAAGGTAGCTGATATTATGCAGAGAGGACAAACGACAGCCTCAGAGCAACAACAGGCCATAGCTCTGAAATCGCCGTATTTTCTCAGTTGCCGACGTTCGTCCGGCCTTTCTCACTATTGCCGAAATCCATTTCGGTCAAGCTTGACTCAAAGCTTGCATAAGCTTTTAATATTTTTTTTTGTTATCAGGTTGATGTTTTCATGAGATCATCTGTATAATGTTCTGCAGTACCAGCAGAAGAATGCTCTACAGGTTTACAAAGAGAATCTCTTGGGGAAGGAATTTGGACTTCCTGATATGGCTAACCCTACTATGTCTTTAAATTCTTACACAAAATTACTCCATTAAAAGATAATAACTTTTATATCAAAATTCCTTTAATATTCCCGCTTCTTCGTCAAGCAGTTCATACTCAAAAATTATATTCCAATTTTTGGACACGGAGATTCATAATATAAATCATGCTAACTCCAGTTTAACTAACAACATTCTCAATGTTGCTTTCAATATGCATTTGTTTGCACATACTTCTTGGAAGTTCTTGAAAAGATTTTGCAGATTTTTGCAATGATTTTTACTTTCTTATTATTTCAAAGAAGGTAAAAACTCTTAAATTAACACTCAATTAATATTCCCGCTTCTTTTTCAAGCGGTTGATAATTGCAAAATTATATTCCAAGTTTTGGAGACGGAGTTTTATAATATAACTCATGCTGACACAAGTTTAACTAACAACATTCTCAATGTTCATTTCAATATGCATTTGTTTGCATATACTTCGATTAAATTCTTGAATAAATTCTATTTCATAAAACCCACCTGAAATATGCTGTTAGTCTAAAATTATGACGCTTTTTATAATCTGTTTTAATCCACCGGGAAAGGAATTTTAGCTATTACTTATCACCATTAAAGTTGTATTTATATCATTTCGCTGCTTCAAACCTGAACTTTAACAAAATGTCACGTGACATATCTATAAACATTTAATTTTTGTATAAAAATGATTAATATTTTAATTCAAAATATTTGAAATCTGTTAATGTAATGTGAAATTATTTAATTCAAAAAGTAATTTGGAAAATAAATTTTAAAAATTTAAAACAAACGCTTACGATATCGAACACTGGTCACTCGATTGTTAAGGCAGTATGTTACCGCTCATGCTACTTGGAGGCTGCATGAAACGGACACCTTGCTAATATATCAGCTGTACATAAAGTTTGAAGGCTTTATTTCTGGGAATTGTCTGATCAGCGAACTTTTATTCATGAATGTGTGAACACCCTAAAGGTATACTCAGGAGCGGGCTCAGGTGCTCCGAGCTGAAGGGGGCCCTACGAAATGCAATTATTTTTTTTAAATACCGTGATAAATTATTTTTTTAATCAAGTGCCAAAATTCATTTCTATCTAACCAGATGTATTCTCCTGATATACAAGTGTTTAATCAATTCCAGATGGGGAAATACTACCCCATCAGAACTTCAGGGTCAAAAAAAAAAAAAGAAACCTATTCGTTATTAAAAAATTTCACGAAGCTGAAAACGAAATTTTCACGAAATTAAACTGAACGGTGAGGTTCCGATTACAAAAATTATCAAATAATTCTGTTTTCATTAATGCTAATGATCAGTTTAATTAGTATAACTTCTCCATTTCCAGAGAACCAATTGTATTCAGATAACAACTTCGAATAATTTCCGTTGTGGAAATGGTAATTATACTCCCGATTTCTGTTTTTTTTTTCACCTCACACTATTGTTAATTGAATTTTAAGGGTCATTTGACAATACTCATCACCGTGCTACACTACTGTCTTTAGTTTTGATCTAGCCACAAAGGTAACCCCTAAACAAGGGAAATCGCGTTAAAGGATGAAAGTTTTTGATGATGTTAGCTTGTGTTACCGTGGAAAGTTTATTTCTATTAAAAATGCGAGGCTATTCAAAGACGTCTGAAGCTCGAACTCCAGTATAGCAAAAAGTAAGCCTCGAAAAAGTTTTGGTTGCTGTCAGAGGGGAAATTCCACTGCTGCCGTTTACATAAAGGTGTGAAAACGAATTCTTCCCCTTTGGATTCGACACACCTCTGTCTAATGACATGGCTCGTTTTGAAAAGATTTTAGATAGATAAGATAACATTTAATTAAGAATAGCCGCCATCGGCGACCAGCTTGTTCGAAGGGAATATGATTTCAGTTGAATCTTGCATCATTTTATAATCAGGGTTTTCTTAACAACGAATTTTAAACTTTAGATTGTGTTAAATATTTAGCTTAAGATCTTTTATTGGCCTTGCATCTGTTTTGTTCATCGTTTACACAAATGTCCCTGATGGAGTCAAATAACTGATTACGTCATACAACATCTAATTGTAAGTTGTTTGCGCCATCTTCACATTCTTATTCCTCTTGCAAGATATGTATTTTATTTCAACATTCAATTCTCTAACACATTTTATGGCCAGCGGTATGTTTGCTGAATTAAAACATGCTTTCAAAAATGAAAACATACGAGTCATAATCATTCAGCTTACTGGACTCATTTATATATCTAAAATCTCAGAGAGCTTGGTGTACAGATTCCAAAAAACTTTTGATGAAATAAAATATGAAAGAAAAATATATTACGATATTAACTCAGTTCTCAACAAAGAAAGAGAAATTTTCAATTAAATATTTCTTTAAACAATGAAAATGGCTTGAGTTGTGATGCAGCAATGAAAAGTATTCTTGTAAATTATGCCAAAAAATATTTTTAAAAGGTTATTAAAATTAGAAAGTAGATCGTAATTGATATCATTAAAAAGGTAATTTTTGGACTTTCAGATGGCGTAAAAATGGCTTTTGTGCTGCAATAGTTTAGGAAGTTATTAAGGAAAAACGCTAAAATTTCGTTTAATTTTTAATTATTTAAAATTCTAATTAAAACTTCAAAACAAAGGCTTCGAGGCACACATTCCCATCCTTCAAAGAATGTTCGTGCCCAAATTTGTAACTCTAGGTCTAGCGGTCTCCCCTTTAGAGGACCAACACCCGGACACACACACGCAATTATTATTAGTAGAGATATCGTTTCAATTTTGATTAATATTTTATAGTAAGTATTGCATGGAACATCATGACAATTTTATGAGCAAATCGAGCTCCAACAGTGGAAACAAAATCTCTGTCTCTCTCTCTCTCTCTCTGTACGCTCGATCATCCATCCGTGCGTGTGCGCGCGTATGTGTGTGTGCGTGTGTTGACGCTCTACATCTCAGACCGATTTACCTAGAGTACCTAAATTTGGCACAAACATACTTTGGAGCGTGAAAATATGCACCTTCGAACACTTTTTTAAGATTTTAATTAATTATAAATAAAAAGAAATTTTGGCATTTTTCTTTAATAACATCCGAAAATATTACTGCACAAAAAATCCTTTTTACACCATCTGAAATTGCAAAAAACTACTTTTGTAATGATATCAATTAAGTTGCCATACAATGTTTTTCGAATTTTAATAAATTTTAAAAAATATTTTTTGGCATAATTTACAACATTACCTTTTATTGTTTTATCAAATTCAAACAGTTTTCGTTGATTAAACAAGTATTTAATTGCATATTTCTCTTTTATTGTTGTAATCTGAGATAATAGCCAAATACATTTTGCTTTCATATTTTATTTCATCAAAATTTTCGTGAAATCTATAAACTATGCTCTTCGACTTATCGCCTTCCTTTCATTAAGAAATATATCCAGTAAAATAAATGGTTATGGATGCTATGTTTTTCATTCTTTTCGCAGAATGTTTTAATCCAGCTAACATGCCACTGGCCATAAAATGTGCTGCGTCATTTTAATCTTGGAATCAAATGCATATTTAACAAGAGAAATAAAAAAGTGAGGAAAGTGCCGACAACATGGTATTAGAGGTTACATGACAAAGTCATATAAGGGTCTATTTCAAGCATTTATGTGGACAATGATCAAAAGAGGTCCAAGGTTCACTATTAGAACATGTTTCAAATATCTGACACATTCTGAATTTTAAAATTATGTTGTTAATAGAACCATGACTATAAAATGATGCTAGATTCAATTCAAATCATATTCTCGGCGAGCAAGATGGTCACCAAAGGTGCCTAGCTCTAAATATTTTTGGGTAATGAAGTTTAGCGCTATATTCATAACTTTATTAAATAGAATTCAGCTGTTTTCATTTAATTAGAAAATAATGTTTGTGAAATGTGAAAAAATTAGTTTCCTTAAGATATTCCGCACATTTAAAGATAATCTATAAATTTTATACACTTGCAATATTAATTTCACAGTTCTTAACATTTTGTATTTGCTGTATCGAATATATTTTAATTGCTGAACTAGAATATGAGCGAAAAAAACAGCCAGGAGCAGGATTCGAACCTGCGATCACAATGGTGAATCAGGTAGCAAACACCAACCGAGGGAGCCGATATTGTGCAGAGAGGACAAACGACAGCCTCAGAGCAACAACAGGCCATAGCTCTGAACTCGCCGTAACTTCTCATTTGCCGACATTCGTCAGGCCTTTTTCACTATTGCCGAAATCCATTTCGGTCAAGCTTGACTCAAAGCTTGCTAAAGCTTTTAATATTTATTTTTTTGTTATCAATTTGATATTTCCACTCGACATAGCATATAATGCTCTGCAACACCAGAATCTCTCGACAAGGCATTGGTAGCCTGATTCCATAACCACTCGGCCATCCTGGACATGAGGTTAGATGTTTTTCTTCAATAGCGAATCATCCAGAAGAATGCTCTACAGTTTTTCAAAGAGAATCTCTTGGGGGAGGAATTTGGACTTCGTCATATGCCTAACCCTGTTATGTCTTTAAATTCTTCCAGAAAATTGCGCCATTAAAAGATAAAAACTTTTATATCAACATTCATTTAATATTCCCGCTTCTTCTAAAAGGAATTGATACTCCAAAATTATATTCCAACATTTGGACAAGGAGATTCATAATATAAATCCTGCTTGCACAAGTTTAACTTTTAAAATTTTCAATGTTTACTTCATTATGCATTTATTTGCACATAATTCTAAGAAGTTCTTGAAAAAATGTTGCTGTTTTTTACAAATTGCTGCATACGAGATACAAACTCTTAAATTAACATTCAATTAATATTCCCGCTTCTTCTTCAAGCGGTTGATAATTGGAAATTATATTCCAACTTTAGGAATCAGATATTCATAATACAAATCAGGCTGACGCAAGCTTAACTAACAACATTCTCAACGTTCATTTCATTATGCATTTGTTTGGAATTCTATTAAGGTCTTGGATAAATTTTATTTCATTAAAGCCACCTGAAATATTGTTAGTTTACAATTATGATGCTAATTATAATCTATTTTAATCCTCCGGGGGTAACCGCGAGTTCACGGATGAGAAGCCGCATGATATGTAAGCGGGTTCTAGCATCCCCTGGGGGTATATCAATAGTAGGGGTTGAGCTTACCCCCACCAGTGATAGTATGTACCTCCTTTGGTGGGGGTTCGGGCCGTGGTCGGTGATGACCATTAGGATTCCTGCATCAATACTTGAGCTATTACAATGGCTGTCATTCATAAACCACGAGGCAGGGCGAGGGAAATCAGTTTAGGTTATAATCTACAGTACAACCTGGATTAACCGAGGTTCATGTTAATCGAGCCGATAACGAAGTCTGGTTTTTCTCTCTCTTCCTCAATGAGCCCTGAAAAAGACCACACTTTTTAGTTCACTGTCCGTGCTGCAAGCTCTTCTGCCCCCAAAAGCACTCAGCTTCCAAGAAACATGGCGCCCTGACAAGTCAACAGTGAACAATGCTTTGTTTACAGTGGCCGTGTGGCCCTACTAAACACCAGGTGCAATGTGTTATAGGACGATTACGCCCCCCACACACACACTTGACTGGCGACAGTGGGGGGATTGGCGACTCTCACAATAGACATTTGCGTTTCATGACTTCCGTCTGCCTTTTCTTTCGCCACTCCCCTGTCTTGTTGTTAACCTTTGCTTTAATCATTTCCCGTAAGTCTTTCATTTTTAAAATGCTGAACCAAAAAAAGAAAAAGAGTTGTTGTTTCTATGTGTAAAAAGCTTGAAGCTATTAAAAGAATTAAAAATGGTGAAAGTTTGAAAAAAATTGCTCTGGAATTTGGAATTTTGGTGAAACCACAGCAGACGATTGTAGACGTAACAAAGCTCAAATAGAGGCTTTTTGTTCAAAGATGGATTCGTCAAAGGCCTTCGAAGGGCGGTCGACATTAAAAAATTCCAAAAGCTTGATGAAGCAGTCTATCTTTGGTTCAAGCAACAACGATTGCAGGGCATTCCTATTTCCGGGATCATTCTAAAAGAGAAAGCTCTTCTTCTCAGCCAAAAATTAAACGAAAATGAAAGTTTTTTTGCAAGTCAAGGTTGGTTAGATAAATTTAAAAAAGACATGGAATCCGACAACTGACGATTGCAGGAGAAAAGTTGTCTGCCAATAAAGATTCTTCTAAAGACTTCGTTGAAAGATTTGAAGAAATGATCGAAAAAGAAAATTTGAACATTAGATCAAATTTATAACGCCGATGAAACCGGCTTGTTTTACAGAATGATGCCATCATCAAAAAGTTTGGCATCTAAATAAGAAACCAGTGCCCCGAGTTCCAGGAGAAGCAAAGACCGGGTGTCGCTTCTTGCAAGTGAACTGATGCAAATGCAAGTGGAACTAATAAGTTACCGCTGCTTCTCAACGGTAAATCCGAGAATGCGAGATCATTTAAAAACACCAATGTAAATTCCTTGCCCGTGACATACAGAAATCAGAGGTCTGCTTGGATGAACTCCGAAATATTTGAAAAATGGTTTGATGATTATTTTAAACCGCATGTAAAGCAACATTTGGCGCAGCTAAATCTCCCACCTAAAGCAGGGTTCTGTTCATTGACAACTCTCCTTGTCATACGGAAGAAGAAATGCTGACTTCAGGAGAAATAAGAGATTTTCTTCCTGCAAACGTGACATCGTTGATACAGTCAATGGACCAAGGGGTGATTGAAGCAATAAAGAGACATTACAAAAATAAACTTATCACTCATATTCTTGAATGCAAAGAAAATCTAAATGAAGCTCTAAAAAAATAAATGTGAAAGACTTAATCTACATGAGTGCCCAGGCATGACAATTAGTAAAAACAGCTGCGGTCCGAAAATCATTCCACAAAATAATTGTTCAAAAGAGGAGAGAGGATGAATCCCAGCACACGGAAAACCCACCGACAGACCGAGAACTTTTTGAGTTTAACAATGGCATTGAAGGGTGTGAAGAAGTTTTGGAAGAGGACATATTCGAGTGGCTGCACGTTGAGAAACAACATCCAAGTTTTCAAATCCTTAATGATGAAGAAATTATACAAGCCGTTGATCCCTCATCGGAGATTAATGATGCTGACAATGAGGACCAGGACTTTGAGGATTTAAGGAATATAAGTCATACTGAAGGTGTTCAAGCACTAACAACTGCCCTAAAATATTTGGAGCAAACAAGCGATGTTACGCCAATAGATCTTCTGTTGCTCAAAAATTGGCTTGATCGGGCAGCCACTGATAGAAATTCTGGACTTTTGCAACGAAAGGTAACAGACTATTTTAAAAAATAATGTAAATTTAACAAATAAATGGATATTAAATTTAAAAAATACAATATTTTCTTGAGATTTGTGTTATTTTTGAAAATGTATCTTTCAATATTTAACTTAGTATAGTTAAAAATTTTAAATTTGCTTTTTAAAATTTACTACTAGTAGTTGATTTCCTTTTAAATTTGATGAGCTGTGAAAATTAACTTTATATATGCTTAGTTTTATCATTTAAAACACGTTCTATTGTTTTTTGTTTTGAAAGATGTTAAATTCGCGAGTACGGCTAGTTTTTATACACAATTTCTATTAACCGACATTTCCGATATCCGAAGTACTAGCGGTCCCAATTAGCTCGGATAATCAAGGTTCTACTGTATTTTAATCATGTTAATTTAGTCAGGAATCTCTTTCTTTCTTAACAAGGAGAGGGCATGACTTTGGGAAATTCAGTTTGGGATGAGACTTGCTATATTAGTAGTATCCCTTTTGGGTGTTCACCCATTAAGATATGAAAATGCAATTCTGAGAAAAACTTTCGAACTTTCATCACAGATTATATATTTAACTAGCGGCTTGGGCGACAGCGTTATCGCTTATCAAACAGATGGACAGTTCGATCCTTTATAAGATTTTTTTTTCATATTTTGAAATAAATAATTTTCAAATTGCATTAACAATCATCAAATATTTTTAATTATAATACTAATCATTTTTATATACCTTAAATAAATGTTCATGCACATGATTCTTGACTTAAAGTTAAATTTTAATTTTCAATCAGTTAAATAACTAGAATCAACTGCAATAGTGATAAGTGATAACTATAATTACTTTCATCTTTAAAAAGTAACTGAATATTTTTAAATTATTTGATTATAATACTTATGAAATCTTCCTTTTTCTTACAACTTTTACAGAACTGGTATTGTTCTGGAAATAGAAGAGAGAAACTGTTATTCTATTGAAAAGATATGCAAATGATCGAAAAGTTGAAGTTTCTTTTCCACCAGAGCTCCTAAGACAAATTTTCTCTCGTGAATACTCATGATTTATTATTTACTGGCTTTTATACCCGGCGTTGCTCGGGGTAGAAATATTTTCATGTATAAGTACCTATAACACTTCCAACATAATTAAACAGTTTCTAACTATAAGGTATGTCGTTGATTATCTTTTGCCCTCTCTTGTCTCTCTGACCCCTCGACCAGCAGCTAAACTAACTTCTTCTTTTTGTATCTGTACTTTGAACCACTTCACACAAATCTGAAAACACTTCGAATTCTTTCTTCCCAACCCCATCATTGCTACGAAGACAAAAGAAATACTTCATATCAAGCTTTTTATGGCTCCCCCTTCTCTTCTGGTGCTTGTGTGCCTAACCGGAAGCACCATTCCTTCTTTTTCTCCCTAGGCCCCTCTAGCTTCGGTAGGAACGGGACTCTGTTAACCTTTAATGACTTCACATACTGACTGGATAAATACTGGGTAAGTGGAGCTTGGGTCATACTATGATTTTTTTTTTCTCCTTCCCCTCCCCTTCATCATAAGAGGCTTAACTTGCGTAAACTGTAATCTACACATGTTACTTTTTGACTCCTTATTGCATTTGACTTTAAAAATTCACAAAAACTTATTAACGTTTTGTTAAGTGGTTCCCAGAAAATATAATTTCTTTTACCATAGTCGTCATTTGCTTAGCAAGCAAAAATTGCCTTTGGAGATCAGTATTATTTTTATGCCCCATAATCATAATTTGCTTTAAAAAAAGCATAAATGCAGTGATATTTCCTTTCCATGGCGCTCCTAAAACTGGCATTTGCGGCATTTAATGAAATGGCTGTTTTGAAAAGTGTTTTTAATCGATAAGGTAAATTTTATTTAAGATATCATCTTAATTTCGATTAACATTATATAGTAAGCATTTCATGGCAAATCATGACAATTTTATGAACTCACTGAGCTCCAAAAAAATCCAATCTAATTATTCTAAATATGTTTGGTAATGAAGTTTAGCGGTACATTCATATTATTATTATATAGAAAGCAGCTGTTTTTATTTAATTTGAAAATAATGATTGTAGAATGTAAAAAAATTATTTCATTTAAGATATGCCATATATTTTATACACTTGCAATTTTAATTTCACAGCTCTTAACATTTTGCATTTGCTGTATCGAATATATTTTAATATCTGGACTAGAAGAGGAGAGAAAAAAACAGCCAGGAGCAGGATTCGAACCTGCGATCACATTGGTGAGTCAGGTAGCAAATACCTACCGAGGGAGCTGATATTATGCAGAGATGACAAACGGCAGCCTCGGAACAACATCAGGTCATAATTCTGAAACCGCCGCAACTTTTCATTTGCCGACATTCGTCCGGCCTTTCTCATTATTTCCGAAATCCATTTCGGTCAATTTTGACTCAAAGCTTGCTTTTGTAACGTATTAGCTATGACTTTCAATAATTATTTTATTTTGTTATCAATTTGAGTTGATTTTTCAATAGACTTTATAATGCTCTGCAGCACCAGCATCTGTCGGTAAGGCATTGGTAGCCTGATGCCATAACCACTCGGCCATCCTGGTCACGAGATTAGGTGTTATTCTTCAATAGCGAATCATGAAGAAGTATGCATACAATTTTGCAAAGAAGTGCTCTTTGGAGAGGAATTTGGGTTTCCAAATATGACTAAACCTGAGAGAAAGAAAACCAGTAGCGGGGTTCCAACCTGAGATCACTTTAGTGAGACAGGTGGCAAACACCACTGAGGGGGGGAGGGGGTGATACCATGCAGAAGTGACAAAGGACAGCCTTAGAGCGACGTCATATCATAGCCCCATATGTGGAACTGCCGTTACTTCTCATTAGCCGACAATCGATCGGTAATTTTCATTTTTGCCGAAGTCGATTTTGGCCAATTCTTACTTTCATAACGAATCAGCACTGATGTGTAATATTTTACTTTTCTTGTTATCCATTCGAGGAACCCTCTAATATTTTACAGAACCAGCATCTGAAGGCAAGTCATTATAAACCTGACGACATAACCAATCGCCCATCCGGCGAACGAACTTAGGTGTCATTCTTCAATAGGGAATCATCAAGAAAAATTCTGCACAATTTTTCAAAGAGATGCTCTTGGGCATTGCCGGCCCGAATAAAAGCGGGGCCCGGTGCAATGTAGACTTTCAGGGCTTTGAACGAAATTCAGTACAACAGAATAATAATTTATTGTATTTGGATATTTATTAAATTGCATAAATTTACACAATAAGGACTTAAGGAAATATGATCCTTAATTTTATTAATTTTAATAATAAACATTTCAATCACATAAAAAATCGTTAATAAATCAATTTGCAAAAATAATGGCTTCGTAAACACATAAAATAATATTTGGTAGACGACTTACTAGAATAAGTTTGTTATATGATTTTTGTTTCATTTTCTAACAAGTTTTATAGCAAATTTGCTGATAATATCAACAAAAATTAGTTTTTTGGCTAATTTGGAATCGATAGGTAAAATGGCTAAGGAGAAAAATTTTGCTTGAATAATGCTAGATCGACATTATTATTTTGTATTTTTTTAAATCTTGAGAATGCTCTTTCAACAGATACAACGTAATTGGAAATGTCTATATAATTTTCAAAACAGTAACAAAATTCGATAGAATTCAAGTGAATTATTTTTAATTAAACATCGTAATATTGTGCTCCTGGAAGGAAAAACTTCCCGGCAAGTTTTGATTTCTTTAAATATATCAATGCAATTAATTTTCAATTTGAACTCTCTCTTTTTCGGTTCCGTAATGACGTCCTACTTTAATCGAATACTTTACAACATTTAATATTATTTAATAATATTTGTAATTATAGTTATTATTTAACATCATTAAGTTTTTTAAATAATTATTTAACTATTCAAAAATTAAATTATAACTCTTATTCATGTAACATGTGATTTAAAAATTAATAAACTCATTAAAATTATTAATATTAAAATAAGATATTAATGAATTTTTAATTGAATTTAAGATTATTATTTTCAAAAAAGCATAAGCTGATTCGTACTCTGACAAAGCAAATGCGCTGCCAACCATGTCACTTAGCTGCTGTACAACGGCGACAATTTACGGTATATGAGCTATGACAAAATTTTGAAGGCTATTTCTTAAAATTAGCTGGCCATTTCTCTTTAATATTTTAATGGATGATCATCCTAAAATTATACTACTAATATAGCATGTCTCATGCCGGATTGCAATCCCTAGTCATACCCGCCCCTTGTGAGAAGGATTTCTAATCTCTTGGCAGGTAGAAAATCAACAAAAGATATGCATGATCAAAAGCCTAAAGATAATGCCGTATTTCCAGAAATAGCTCAAAACATAAAAGAGCACTCTAAGAGCTTTCCAGCTAAAACTTTCCATTACATTAGAAGGCCAATAAAGAACCTATCATTCGACCTGAACATCAAAATTATGCACAAGCTATTCAAAGAAAATAATCCGAAGTATAGTACATACTATACTTTTTTTATAAAGAAAACTTTAACTTTCGGTTTGGCAGATCACAGAAAGACGCTTGCAGTATACATATGAGGAGCTTAAAGTCAAAGTTGCTTCGGAAGAAAAAAATCTCCCCTAAAAAATTATATTTTGCCTTAAAAAGAATTTACAAGGAAATGTGAAGATGTGTCAGTATTGTCTATAATTTAGAACATACCATTACCAAAAATTCCTGTACAGGACATTTTTTATCATCACCATCTGGAAACAACTGCTTTTGTGTGTATGATACGAAAACAAAAAAACAATATAAATATTTATCATGAGGAGATAGCAAAATAAAGAAGGTAATGAGGTGCCGTCTTTTATTAACCACTACATAAACAATCCTACTCCTCAAACAGCAAGTATTTTCAGATGCTTTAACCGGACACAATAAGAAACACGCTGTGGCATTTCTCAAGCAAGAAAAATTCCTGTAACTCAATATATTTCTGTAAGGACTGTCAGCTTATTGTCATTGGGATCATCAAAAGATCTAATAAAAACGCAGATAGAGTTTATACACCAGACGAGTATGAAACACTAATGAAAGAGGAATCAAAATACTGATGTTAAAAGACAATAACATGATCCAGGAATTTGATAAATGGTGGCCTGAGTATTTCAGAAAGTTTGCAAATTCAACGGATTTTCTAATCGATAAAGTAAATTTTATTTAAGAATAGCCGACATCGGCGGCCAGCTAGATCGCCGGGAAAATGATTTCAATTGAATCTTGCATGAATTTTTAATAATGGTTTTCTTAACAACGATTTTTAAACTGCAGATTGTCCTAGATATTTAAACTAATTTCATTTATTGGTCTTGCATCTGTTTTAATCATTGTTAACACAAATGTCCCTAAGGAAGACAAATAACTGATTACGTAATGCAACAACAATTATCTAACATATTGTGAATTTTAAAATTAAGTTGTTAAAAGAACCATGAATATAAAATGATTCAATATTCAATTCAAATCATATTATCGGCGATCAAGCTGGTCGCCAAACGTGTCTAGTTCTAAATATTTTTGGGTAATTAAGTTTAGCGTCATATTCATAACTATATTAAATAGAATGCATCTGTTTTCATTTAATTTGAAAATAATGTTTGTGAAATGTGAAAAAATTAGTTTCCTTAAGATATTCCGCACATGTAAAGATAATCGATAAATTTTATACACTTGCAATATTAATTTCACAGTTCTTAACATTTTGCATTTGCTGTATTGAATATGTTTTAATATCTGAACTAGAAAATGAGATGAATAAAACAGCCAGGAGCAGGATTCGAACCTGCGATCACATTGGTGAATCAGGTAGCAAACACCTACCGGGAAAGCTGGCATTATGCAGAGGTGACAAGCGGCAACCTCAGAGCAACAACAGGTCAAAGCTCTGAAATCGCTGCAACTACTCATTTGCCGACATTCATCCGGCCTTTCTCACTATTGCAGAAGTCCATTTCGGTCAAGTTTGACATAAAGCTTGCTTTTGAAACGTATCAGCTCTATTTTTTAATATTCATTTTATTTTGTTATCCGTTTGAGTCGATATCTCCATTCAAAGAAGCGTATAATGCTCTGCAGCACCGGCATCTCTCGTCAAGGCATTGGTAGCCTAACGCCATAACCACTCGGCCATCCTGGACACGAGATTAGGAGTTATGCTTCAATAGCGAATTATCAAGCAGAATGGCGTACAGTTTCGCCTTTATTATTAGTGGAGATAGCATTTCATTTTGATTAATATTTTAAAGTAAGCATTTCATGGAACTTCATGCCAATGTTATGAACTCATTGAGCTCCAACAGTGGGAACAAAATCTGTGCGTTCGTGTGTTGACGCTCTGCAGGTCAAACGGCTGGACCTAGATTTCAGAAATTTGGCACAAACATATTTTGGAGCGTGACAATGTGAACCCGGGAGGTCTTTTTCCAAATCTTAATCAATTAAAAATAAAGCGATATTTTGGCGTTTTTGTTACATTTTCTTTTTAAATAATACAGAACAAAAATTATTTTTACAAAATCTGAAAGTGTAAAAAAAAAACCTTTGCAATGATATCAATTAAGTTGCCATTCAATGTTGTTTCGAATTTTAATACATTTTTTAAAATATTTTTGGGTATAATGTACAACAATACTTTTCATTGTTGTATCGCAACTTAAACTGTTTTCATTGTTTATACAAATATTTAATTCCATATTTTTCTTTCATTCTTGTAATCTGAGTTAATATCCTAACACATTTTTCTTTTATATTTTATTTCATCAGTGTTTACGTGAAGTCTGTAAACTTTGATCTCCGAGATATTGCTTTGCTTTCATTAAGAAATATATCCAGTAAGCTGAATGGTTATGGTTGCTATGTTTTTCATTTTTTCCAGAGAATGTTTCAATCCAGCTAACATGCCGCTGGTCGTAAAATTTGCTGAGTTCATTTTAATGTTGAATTCAAATGCACATTTAACAATAGGAATAAGAAAGCGAAGATAGTGACGACAACTTGGAATTATAAGTTACATGACATGGTCATATTTAACTCCATAAGAAACAGTTATGTAGACAATCAACAGAAGAGGTCCAAGGTCACTATTAGAACATGTTTCAAATATCTAACAAATTCTCAATTTCAAAATTATATTGTTAAGAGAACCATGAATATAAAATGATGCCAGATTCAATTCAAATCATATTCTCGCCTGTCAAACTAATCGCCAAATGTGCCTAGTTCTAAATATTTTTCCTTAATGACCTTTAGAGCTATATTCATAACTTTATTAAATAGAATGCAGCTGT
Source organism: Araneus ventricosus (assembly GCA_013235015.1). Taxonomy (NCBI): domain Eukaryota; kingdom Metazoa; phylum Arthropoda; class Arachnida; order Araneae; family Araneidae; genus Araneus; species Araneus ventricosus. The sequence goes on along the minus strand of BGPR01000085.1, from coordinate 747,467 downwards.
TTTCATTTAATTTCAAAATAATGCTTGTGAAATGTGAAAAAAATCGTTTCTTTAAGATATTCCGCAGTTTTAAAGATATTCCATACATTTTAAACACTTGCAATAATACTTTCACAGCTCTAAACATTTTCCATTTGCTGTATTGAATATATTTTAATATCTGAACTAGAAAATGAGAATAAAAAAACAGCCTGGAGAAGGATTCGAACCTGCGATCACATTGGTGAATCAGGTAGCAAATACCTACGGAGGGAGCTGATATTATGCAGATATGACTAACGACAGCCTCAGAGCATCATCAGGTCAGAGCTCTGAAATCGCAGCAACTTCTTATTTGCCGACATTCGTCCTGCCTTTCTCGCTGTTGGCGAAATCCATTTCCGTCAATTTCAACTCAAAGCTTGCTTTGGTAGCGTACAGCTCTGGCTTTTAATATATTTTTTTGTTATCAATTTGAGGGACCATTTAGTGTTCTACAACACCAGCATCTCTCGGCAAGGTATTGATATCCTAACACCATATCATTCGGCCATCCTGGACACGATCTAGATTACTATTCTTCAATAGTGAGTCATCAAGTAGAATGGCGTACAGTTTCACCTTTATTATTAGTGGAGATATTTAATTTTATTTTCATTAATATTTTATAGTAAGCATTTCATGGAACATCATGACAATTTTATGAACTCGATGATCTCCAACAGTGGGAACAAAATCTGTGTGTGTGTGCGTGTGTGAGTGCGTATGTGTGTGCGTGTGTGAGTGCGTATGTGTGTGTACGTGCATGTGAGAGTGTGTGTGTGTCTGCGTGTTTGTGTTTGTGCGTGCGTGCGTGTGTGTGTTTGCGTGTCTGTGTGTGCATGTGTTGACGCTATACATGTCAAACGTCTGAACCTAGATCTCAGAAATTTGGATCAAACATACTTTGGAGCGTGGGAATGTGCACGCCGAAGCCCTATTTTTAATTTTAATGAATCAAAAATATAGCGAAATTTTGGCGTTTTTGTTATATTTTCTTTTTAAATAACACAGCGCAAAAATTATTTTTACTCCAAATGAAAGTGCAAAAAACTGCCTTTGCAATGATATCAATTAAGTTGCCCTACTATGTTTTTCCGAATTTTTTTGGTTTATTGTACAACAATACCTTTCATTGTTGTATCGCAACTTAAACTGTTTTCATTCTTTAAACAAATATTTAATTGCATATTTCTCTTTATGGTTGTAATCTGAGATAATATCCTAATACATTTTGCTTTCATATTTTATTTCATCACAGTTTCCGTGAAGTCTGTAAACTTTGAACTCTGAGATATTGCCTTGCTTTCATTAAGAAATATATCCAGTAAGCTGAATGGTTATGGTTGATATGTTTTTCGTTTTTTTCCTGCGAAAGTTTTAATCCGTTTAACATGCCGCTGGCCGTAAAATTTGCTGCATTCATTTTAATGTTGAATTCAAATGCACATTTAACAATAGGAATAGGAAAGTGCCGACAACTTGTAATTATATGTTACATGACATGGTCATATTTGACTCCAAACGAAACATTTATGTAGACAATGAACCGAAGAGGTCCAATGTCACTACTAGAACATGGGTCAAATATCTAACACATTCTGAATTTTAAAATTATGTTGTTAATAGAACCATGAATATAAAATGATGCAAGATTCAATTGAAATCATATTATCGACGATCGAGCTGATCGCCAAAGGTGCCAAGTTCTAAATATTTTTGGGTAATGACGTTTAGCGCTATTTTCATAACTTTATCAAATAGAATGCAGTTGTTTTCATTTGATTTCAAAATAATGTTTGTAAAATGTGAAAAAATTACTTTTCTTAAGATATTCCGCAATTTTAAAGATATGTCGTCCATTTTTTTCACTTGCAATAATAATTTCACAGCTCTGAACATTTTGCATTTGCTGTATTGAATATATTTTAATATCTGAACTAGAAAATGAGATAACAAAACAGCCAGGAGCAGGATTCGAACCTGCGATCACATTGGTGAATCAGGTAGCAAATACCTACGGAGGGAGCTGATATTATGCAGATATGATTAACGACAGCCTCGGAGCAACAACAGCTCTCAAACCGACGCAACTTCTCATTTGCCGACATTCCTCCGGCCTTTCTCATTATGGCCGAAATCCATTTCGGTCAAGTTTGACTCAAAGCTGGCATTGGTAACGTATCAGCTCTGACTCTTAATATTTATTTTATTTCGTTATCAATTTGATTATTCCATGATTTGCTGTATATATTGCTCTGCAACACCAGCATCTCTCAGCAAGGCATTGGTAGCCTGACGCCATAACCACTCGGCCATCCTGGACACAAGGTTAGGTGTTTTTCTTCTATAGCGAATCATCTAGAAGAATGCTCTACAGTTTTACAAAGACATGCACTTAGGGGAGGAATTTGGACTACCTAATATGGCTAACCCTGTTATGTCTTTAAATTCTTCCAGCAAACAGCTTCATTAGAAGTTAAATCTTTTAAATACAACATTCATTTAATATTCCCGCTTCTTCGTCAAGCAGTTGATACTCCAAAATTATATTCCAACCTTTGGACACGGAGATTCATAATATAGATCATGCTAAATCCAGTTTAACTAACAACATTCTCAATGTTGCTTTCAATATGCATTTGTTTGCATATACTTCTATTAATTTAATGAATAAATTTTATTTCATTAATTCCACCTGAAATATACTGTTAGTGTAAAATTAAGACGCTTTTTATAATCTATTTTGATCCTCTGGCGTGTAACTGAGAATTCACAGATGAGAAGTCGCCGGAGAAGTAAGCGGGTTCTCGTTTCCCCTGGGGATATAGCAATGGTAGGGATCAAGTTTACTTCCACCAGTGATAGTACGTACCTCCTTTGATGGGGGTTCGGGCCGTGGTCGATGATGACCATTAGAATACCTGCATCTGTACTCGAGATATTGCAACAGCTGTCATTCAGAAACCTCGAGGAAGGGCGAGGGTAACTGAGTTTATGTTATAATCCAATTTATTCAAGTTATTTTAGGCAGGAATCTCTTTCTTCCTTAACAAGGAGAGGGCATGACTTGGGAAATTAAGTTCGGGATGAGACTTGCTGTATTAGAAGTATCCCTTTAGGGTGTTCACCTGTTAATATATAAAAATGCAATTCCGAGAAAAATCTTTCAAACTTTCATCTCAGATTATATACTTATATATATATATATATATATATATATATATATAACTAGTTAGTTCTAACTCTCTTTAAGTGGAAAAGTGGCTTATGCGACAGCGTAGTCGCTTATCAACCAGATGGTAAGTTCCATCCTTTATAAGATATTTCTAAAATTTCATATTTTGAAATAAATAATTTTCAAATTACATTAACAATCTTCAAATATTTTTAATTATAATAATAATCATTTTTATATACCTTAAATATTCATGCGATTCTTTACTTTTAGTTAAATTTTAACCTTCTATCAGTTGAATAACTAGAAGCAACTTCAATGGTGATAAATAATAATTATAATTGCTTTTTGTTTTAAAAAGTCACTATTTTTTAATTATTGGTTTTTAAGTTATTGAACTTAAATTTTTAAATTATTGATTTACTAGAAAAACACCCGTCATAGTATGACGGGTGCAAATTGCATATTCATTCGAGAGATTTCCCGTCAAATTTGATGTGTTTAAATAGATATAAATGAGAGAGAAATTTTTTTATCATTGATTGAAAAGAAATAAAATAAACATACGTTTTATGACAGGAAATATTTTTGTTGACGTATTATTTACATATTTCTTTATTCAAAAAAACTTCTTGGTGAACAACATTCCGTATGAAGTATTTTTCGTTGTTTAAAAATTTTCCTTGTATTGCAGATGTCAAATCAAAACAAAGCAATTCTCTACTCTTCAAACTTTGCCAAAACATATTATCAAATTATATCATTACGATTGCAATAAACAATCAGATGCACCGTGGTGTACAAACTACATCACGCGCATGATATACCACTGACATGAGCTACTACTTTCTATTAAAAAATGAAAAATAATTTGAAATGTATGATTAATATAATTTAAAATTTCTCTTGAACTATTGAGCAGAGAGATAAAATTTATATCAATCGATACCAAATTTACAATTACTGAAAATTTGGTGCTTTAACAATGAGATAATGCTGTTTAATGTCTCGAGTGCTATGGCGAGAATTTTATAGTTGGTGACGTCAGAGCGTTAGCGGATCAGTGAGAGACAGATCTGCTCTATTATATTAGTAATAATACTTATAAGAAACATTCCTTGTTCTTCTAACCTCACAGAACTGGTTTTGTTCTGGAAATACAAGTGAGTAGATTTTAATCTATTGAAAGGATATGCAAATGATCGAAAAGTTGAAGTTTCTTTTCCAACAGAGCTCCTAAAAAAATTTTCTCTCGTGAACACTCATGATTTATTAATTACTAGCTTTTATACCCAGCGTTGCTCGGGGTGGAAACATTTTCAAGTATAAGTACCTATAACACTTCCAACATAATTAAACAGTTTCTCACTGTAAGGTATGTCGTTGATTATCTTTTACCCTCTCTTGTGTCTCTGACCCCTCGGCCAACAGCTAAACTAACTTCCTTTTGTCTCTGTACTTTGAACCACTTGACACGAGTCTGAAAACCCTTGGAATTGCATCTTCCCAACCCCATCATTGCTACGAAAACAAAAGAAATACTTCTTATCGTGCTTTTTATGGCTCCCCCTTCTCTTATGGTGTTTGTGTGACTGACCAGAAGCACCATGCCTTCTTTTTCTCCCTATGCCCTCTCTCTTCGGTAGGAACGGGATTCGGATAACCTTTAACACTATCAAAGCGAGCTAGGCGGTTCTGGGAGGTCTAAATATTTTTCCTTCACATCTACGAAGGCCGGTCAGAGGCGGTTGGCTTCTTTTGAGGGGAGGTGAGGTTCTGAAATCGCTACAGAGATAAGCGCGGAGGACAAATTATCCCTGCCAACCACAGACCATATTCGTGTGCCTTAAGGGAAAGTTATAGCAGTAGCCAGATGGAGAAAAGCTATCCCATCAGATCTTCTGGGCCCCCAAAAAAAGAAACCCATTCGTTATTAAAAACCCTTTTCACGAAGATGTCATTTCAATGATGAGACTGATCGTTGAGGTTCTGTTTTAAAAAATTATCAAATAATTCAGCTTTCATTAGTGCTAATAGATCAGTTCAATTAGTAAAACTTTTTCATCTCCAGAGAACCAATTCCCTTTAGATAGCAATCTCGAATAATTTCCGTTGTGGAAATGGGAAACTATAGACTCTCGATTTCTATTATTTTCCTCCTCACAGTATTCTTAAACGACTTTTTAGGACGACTTTTAATTTGACAATATTCATCACAGTGCTTCCCTACTGTCTTTTATCATAATCCGGCCACAAAGTTTACCCCTGAACATGTGAAATCTCGTTAAAGGATAAAATAGTTTGCTGATGCTGGTTTGTGTTACGGCGGGAAAGTTTATTGCTATTAAAAATGCGAGGCTATTCAAAGCTGTCTGAAGCTCGAGTTCCACTACAGCAAAGAAGTAAGCCTCGAAAAAGTTCAGTCAGAGGGGAAAGTCCACAGTTGTGATCTACATAATGGTGTGAAAACGAATTCTCATCCTTTAGAAAGAACACAACTCTTTCTAGTAAAATGGCTCATTTTGAAAAGATTTTATAATCGATAAGGTAAATTTTATTTACGATATCATTTTAATTTCGATTAATATTTTATAGAAAGAATTTCATGGAACATCATCCATTAGTGGAAATAAAATCTAATGTAATTATTCTAAATATTTTTGGGTAAAGACCTTTAGCGCTACATTCATAGCGTTATTAAATGGAAAGCAGCTGCTTTTATTTAATTTGAAAATAATGTTTGTGAAATGTAAAAAAATATTTTCCTTAAGATAAGCCATGCATTTTATAAACTTGTAATATTATTTTTACAGTTCTTAAAATTTTGCATTTGTTGTATCGAATATATTTTAATATCCGGTCTAGAAAATGAGAGACAAAAACAGCCAGGAGCAGGGTTCGAACCTGCGATCACATTGGTGTGAATCAGGTAGCAAACACCTACCGAGAGAGCTGATATTATGCAGAGCTGACAAGCGGCAACCTCAGAGCAACAACAGGTTATAGCTCTGAAATCGCAGCAACTTCTCATTTGCCGACATTCATCCGGCCTTTCTCACTATTGCCGAAGTCCATTTCGGTCAAGTTTGACATAAAGCTTGCTTTTGTAACGTATCAGCTCTATTTTTTATTATTATTTTTATTTTGTTATCAATCAATCAATTTGAGTTCATATTTCTAGTCGAAGGCCAGTATAATGCTCTGCAGCACCGGCATCTCTCGGCAAGGCATTGGTGGCCTGACGCCATAACCACTCGGCCATCCTGGTAACGAGCTTAGGCGTTTTTCTTCAATAGCGAATCACGAAAATGTATGCGTACATTTTGAAAAGAAGTGGCGTTGGGAGATTAATTTGGTTTTCCAAATATGACTAAACATGATAGAAAAAAACCAGTAGCGGGATTCGAACCTGAGATCACATTAGTGAATCAGGTGGCAAATACTCACCGAGGTGGGCTGATACCAGGCAGAAGTGGCAAACTACAGCCTGAGATCGACGTCATGTCATAGTCCTGGAACCGCCGTTACTTCTTATTAGCCGACAATTTAGCTACCATTTTTCATTTTTGCCGAAATAGATTTCGGCCAATCCTTGCCTTCATAACGAATCAGCACTGTTATGTAATATTTAATTTGTCTTGTAATCCATTCGAGGAACCGTCTAATATTTCATAGCACCAGCATCTCCAGGCAAGTCATTACAAACCTGATGACATAACCAATCGCCCATCCTGGGAACGATTTTAGGTGTTATTCTTCAACAGCGGATCATCAAGAAAAATTCTGCAGAATTTTTTAAAGACATGCTCTTTGGCAGTGCCGGCCCTAATAAAAGCGGGCCCCGGTGCAATGTAGACTTGAAAAGTCTTTGAAACAAATTCCGTACAACAGAATAATAATTTATTGTATTTTGCTATTTATTAAATTGCATAAATTGGCACAATAAGGACTTAAGGAAATATCATAAATAATTATATTAGTTAACAGTTCAATCAAATAAAAAATCGTTAATAAATCATTTTGCAAGCATAATGGGTTCATAAACTTATAAAATTATATTTGGCACGCGGCTTACTAGAATAAGGTTACAATATGATTTTGTTTCATTTCATTACATGTTTTATAGCTAATTCGTTAATAATATCTTCAAAAATTAGTTTTTTGGCTTATTTGAATTCGAGAGGTGAAATGGCTAAGGAGGAAAATCTTTCTTGAATAATGCTTGATCTAACGTAGTTTTATTTAATCTTGAGAATGCTCTTTCAGTAGATACGACGTGATCGACAGGATCTAATTAGAAAGGTCTATATAATTTTCTGGACATTAACAAAATTCATACAATTTATTTAAACATTGTAATATTGCGATCCTGGAATGACTAACTGGACGACAAATTTTGATTTTATTAAAGAAATCAAAAATTATTTTTCAATTTGAACTCTCTCTTTCGCGGTTCCGTCAAGTGAGAGAGAAAATTTTTAACTGCTTTAATCGAATATTCAAAAATAAATTAATGTTATTTAATAATAATTGTAATTATAGTTATTATTTAACACCTTTTAAGTTCTTTAATGATTATTTAACTATTTAAACATTAAACAATAGCAATAATTTAAGTAACATGTGAATAAAAAGTATTGAACTCATTAATAATTATTAATATTAGAAAAAAAGATATTTATAAATCTTTAATTTAATTTCAGATTATTAATTTTTTAAAGCATATGCTGGCTCGAACTTTGACAAAACCGTTGATATGCGAATGCGCTGCCAACCATTCCACTTAGCTGCTATAGAACAGCGACAAATCACGGTATATGAGCTATGGCAGAAGTTTGAAGGCAATTTCCTTAAAATTGGATGGGCATTGCGCTTTAATATTTTAATGGATGATCAACCTAAAATTACACTACTAATATAGCAAGTCTCATCCAGAATTGTATATCTCAAGACGCTCCTGCCTATTCTGAGAAGGATTTCTGATCTCTTGGCAGGAAGAAAATCACCAAATGGTATATATGCATGGTAAAATCCTAAAGTCTGTGCAGTTTCTCCAGAAATACATCAAAAGATGAAAGAGCGCATTGAGTGCTTTCCAGCTAAAACTCCCATTACATTGGAAAGCCAATAAAGAACCTACCAGCCGACCTGAACGTCAAAATTATGTACAAGTTATTCAAGTATAGTACATACTCTACTTTTTATAAAGAGAACTTTAACTTTTGTTTCGGCAGTGCACAGAAAGACGTTTGCGGTGTGTATTTGAGGAGCTTAATGTCAAATTTAAGAACAATTCACTAAATGGCAATGCAAAGTAAGTTTCTTCAGCAGAAAAAAATGTCCACAATTTTTTTATTTTTTATTTTACCTTAAAAGACTTTACAAGGAAGTATGAGGATGAGCCAGACACGTATGGTAATTGTTTGTAGATTACATGCTGAACCTTCCATTACCAAACATTCCTCTACGGGACAATTTTTGTCACCGCCAACTCGGAAACTACTGCGTTTGTTTGTATGGTATGAAGACAAAAAAAGCACTATTCGGCTTTATAATGAGGAGATAGCGAAAGGAGGCAATGGGTATCGTCTTTTATTTACCACTGCATAAACGATCATACTCCTCAAACAGCAAGCCTTTTCAGATGCTTCAATCGGCCAGAATAAAAATCACACTGTGGTAAGAGCCTTGCTTCCTATATCTCAAGCAAGAACAATTCCTGTAACATAGTATTTTGCTGTAAGGATTCTCAGCTTCTTCTTATGTGGCAGAGCGTTTGGGATCATCAAAAGAGCTATTAAAAACAAAGATAGAGTGTATATGTTACGGTTAATGTAGGTAATCGGTTAATATGCATAATAACCGGGGATTATGCAGAATAACCAAGTAAGCCAGTTGAAGTGTATAATTTATGAGAATTTACCACATTAACCAGTTATTATGCATAATTAGCAATGAAGTTTGGTCAATGTGATTAATTACATTAACAAGTGATCTTAAGACCTAACTTCAATGGTAAACGTGATTAATTAAGCAGAATTTATTGAAAAATCAACTCTACTGTAATTTTTTTGTCATGCGATAATTTTTATAATAAAAAACACTGTTATTTATAAGATACATTTATTAGTTATTTTATTATGGTTATTTTCATATTTTGATTCCAGTAATGTTTAATACCACGTTTTTAAAAAAAATATACGACAGTTATGGTTTGTCTTTGCGCTATGTCCTGTTTCAAATGTAGTATTTCAAAGGCTCTTGCTATGCATGCGGCATCTGATATGGGCACGGGGCAAATATTTTTTTACTTAAAAAAAGTTCCTAGGACTTCGCTAGCAGCGGAAGCCGGAAACTATTAGCTTCGCTAGCTGATTGGATGTAAGGAATCTGCGCTTTTTAAATACTCAAATAGAGCAGAAGAAATTGTTCTCGCGATGCCTGCGGCATGTGAAATGGGCACCGGGCAAATTTTGTTAACTTAAAAAAATACATTGGCTTCGTTAACAGGGGAGCCGGAACATAGTAGCTTCGCTAAATCATTGAATGTTAGAATATTGAAGAAATTAGAGGAGAACACATGCGTATCAGATAATGTAAAAAAATATAAAGCATTTAACCATAGTAGCTTCGCGACTAGCGGCAAAGGTTTTTCAGAACAAGGAATAATAAAGAAATCAAGATCATACAAAAAAAAGACCAAAAAGAAAGCCAATAATAAAGAATTAATAGATTTACTCAGTTCTAATATTTTGAATTGCGAAGAAACACTCTATTTTTTTAAAAAAAGAAGAGTAGAATATTGCGAAGAATCAAAGAAACCACCACGCAAATAAAGACAGAATTCCAAATGATGAATTCCAATACATGAACAAGCGACTTCATAAAAAGATTCCACGCAAACGATTTTTATTACATTCATAAATCAATAAAAATCGCTCAATTACGTAATCGGAGAAATATTAAATCACTAAATAAATCAAAATTCTATTTAAAAACATTTAATTAAAATTGAATTTTTTAATTTTAAGACCAACTTTAGAGTTAGTGGAGCTGAAAGCTACTCCGATGAAAATAATCATATTGACCGAATTTCATCCGTATACTCCGTCATCATAATAATCGGATATCTTGGTAAATTCTCATAAATTATCCACTTTAACCGGCTTACTTGGTTATTATACATAATCACCGGTTATTATTCATAATAACCTATTGTCCATCGGAGAGTATGAAACACCAATGAAAGAGGGATCAAAATACTGATGGTAAAATACAGTAACATGATCCTGGATTTCGATAAATGGAGGCCTGAGTATTTGAGAAAGCGCTCAAATTCAATTGAAACAATGGAATTGAAGGATAAAGAAAACAAATTAAATATATGATCTGTTCTGCTTTAAAATGAACTAAGGAACTATATAAACAAGCACATTTATCAATGGGTTAGAGCTGAGTACGTTTCCTCTTAAGAAGCCTAATGTAATCAGCTTTCCTTTGCCTGTAGAACAAGCTTTTGAAGACGAAAACCTTATCAATGAGAAAAATTCAAAACATAAAAAAAGTTCTAAAGTATGCGACTGAAGAAGCTAAAGATTTCTAGCTTGGCCAACTACAGTTCGAGAAGACACAGAAAAAAATTTGGAAAATTAGAAATGTTTATTAAAAAGTTAAACAAAAATGTTTTTCATATCTATTGCTCATTAAAACGTTGATTTCAAACACTTTATGTGTTTAAATGCCCACTTCCTATGTGTTTAGAGCAGAAAGGGCACATGTCCAAAACAAAACAAATTCATAGGAACTACAGTTTTTAAAGAACAAACTTAGAATTCATGTTAAATGTGCATTAGGATATTTTTCTTGAAATTAAGTATTAACATTTAACATAACTTTTTTTCATAGGTGCAAACAGTTTTATGTGTTTAGTTTAAGCTTTGAAAAAAAATCCCTGCACCCTACCCTAAGTTTTTAGCACTTTATTTGCTTAGTTAATTTTAAGTGATTATATTGTTTTTAGGTTAATGCTGGACTTATTAAAATGTTTTAGAGCCCTAAATTTTATTGAGCATTCACCCTTGGGGAATCCCAATTATTAAACTTTTTTTTACCCTTCTTATTTTTAAAATTTGATCATTTTATTCTTGTATTTTTATTGTTGTTTTACTGACGCGGAATTAGATGGATTTTATTGTTTTCTGGACTGGTGAGAGACCACGGGGTCTGTTTTTGATGCTCTTTTGTGTAATTTTTAATGATACTTTACAAAAATTTTTATTGCCTCCTCCTTTTTACTGGTGTGTTGTGCTGAGCTTGTGCTTGTGTTTTCCTTTTTTGATGCATACTGGGGCCTTCTCTTTTTGAGTGTTTTGAATATTGTTAATGTTGGTTCCACATATGGTGATAAAAATCAAACAAAATTCAATTAATTTTTGGTTCGCTCCAAGTATAATATCGATTCAGTGGCGTATTCGTTTTTTTTCTTGTAAGTGTGTTTTAGGTTATTTTATTTATTTTGTGTTGTTCCTTTTTTGCAATGTTTGTAACGTTCTGCGCTGTGTTTGTCATGTCATTATTCTTGTATTGCTGTTTATATTTCCCCATCGGTCTGCTAAAGGCCTTACCGGTGTGGGTTTTAAATAAAGAAAAAGCTTTGAAAAATGCGACATGTCCCCTTTCTGAAATAAACGATTCAATCATAGAACATGTTGATAAAATGGCAAATTATAACAAACAACACACATGTGGCATTTGTTCTTTGCGAAATTGAATTATGAGCATTAATATTGCCTCTTATCTAACTCGATTAATGGGTATTCGATTGATTTGCTTCTGTATAAACACACGGGAGCAATTAATTCGCCTTTTACTTGCAAAAACACAACTGTGAATTTGAGACAAGCGTCAGTAAAAAAAATCTCCACTTGCTGACTGCCGAATTGAAGCGTGTATCTGAGAAAAAGATTTATTTATCCTGTCTTTCTTATTTAGCGGTTTCACACGAAATCTAATTTAGAAAGAATGCAAAAAATAATTGGTTCCCTTCCTCGCGTAGGAATGTTCCGACACTAATTCAATTTGTTTCTTTGTATTTAATCACTAGTCCACGATGGTAATTGGAGAACACTTTCTCGAAGATATATGTTTACGCCTTGCGCAAAGATAAAATAATTTCACATATTTTTAGTGTTTAAAATTGAAATATTGCTCTTGATTATTGTAGGATACAAGTCCCAAAGGAATGCTAGAGTAGATTCAGACAATAACACTTTGAAAATCGATTATTTTTGTACTCAATTACTTCTTTCTTTTTTTTTAGTCCACTCTCTTTCCCGTTTGTTATTACTGTTATATTACGATTGTTTGCTTTTGGTTAGTTGTGCAATTAATTTAATTTAATCACTAGTCCACAATAGGTATTGGGGAAACACTTTAATGTTTACGCCTTGCACAAATACTATAAAATTTCACTTATTTTAAGTGTTTTTAATTGAAATATCGCTCCTGATTATTGTAGGATACGAATCCCAAATTCAGTTAATCATACTTTGAATAATTCGATTGTTTTTGTACCCAAATATTTCTTTTGTTTTTTTCTTAGGCTTCTCTCTTTTCCCCCTATGTTATTACTGATATATTATGTTTATTTGCTTTGGTTAGTTGTGCAGTTAAATATTTTTGCTGTTTAAATTAACTTAATCGAAGAATCGAACATTTTTTCAAAGTTGATGCATTTAACCTTTTTAATGAATTTGGATCTACTCATATTGCGTATGTTCGTATTATTTACCATTCTCATACCGCTAGGAAACTCGGCAAGTGTTACTCAGGAAACGTTTTCGGTGACTATGTATGCACACAAACACGTAGATAACATCCTGCAATTCAAATGCATTAAAACATCGATTAATCGTCAACCTCCGGAGAAAGGCTGTGACGAATAACCGAATAGAGGAATAACAGAAATCTCTTAATAAATATGCACTGTAACATGATTTCCGTGCTGGCTTGGAACTAAAAGGTGTATTTAATTTTATAAAGCGACCAATATAAGCTTCAGTATAGAAGTCGTAATGTACAGAAATGTATTGCAATTCTATAAAACATCGACGATGACGGATAACAGAAACGTCGGTTAAACGAATAACAGTTAATCGAAGTTTTACTATGTACAGTGACCTCTCACTTGTGCGCGCTCTCTTTTATGCGTGTTTCTCACTTATGCGCGTTTTTTTCGCGGTTCCGTTCAGGGATATGGAAAACAATAATAACTCTTATTCATTTATGCGCCGCACTAAAAAAGCACCTCTCACTTATGCGCGTAGCAAAAAGGGTTTTTGCTCTGCTTCTAGTAATGCATTCCCTCGCCCTTCTTCTATTGTTCAGATTTCAGGAACACATTCCTCTAACTTATGCACAGGGGTGTACGTGGGTGTTCTTGTGATTGACGTCAGTAGAAGTCGCATTTATACAGCAGCCAATTAGAGAGGTTAGTACTGTAAGTATTACATGGATTGATCGCTAGCGAATGAACCATCTTTGGAGTTTTGGTTAGATGGTTACTTTTTAAAATGGCGGAAAAAAACGAAATTGTCGCTTTAGTTTAAAATGGGTGTTATTAAAAAATTCGAAGAAAATCCTTGCACCTCGAAAAAAGCTTTAGCGGATCATTTTAATGTCTCAGAATCGACATTGAGAGAGATTTTTAAAAATCGGGAGCATTTCCATTTTCTTTGTGTTCTTAAAAAATAATTAACGGAAATTATACACGTATTTGCATTTTGAAACTAAGCTTATTTACATTTTTCAGTAGTATATACAGAACACTGTATTGATGTTTAACTTTTAAGCTCCTTTTTGTGATTTTTCACTTAAGCGCGTTTTTTTCGCTGTCCCCTGTGCCCGCGCATAAGTGAGAGATCACTGTAGTTCTTTAGTGTACGTCTCAAATCTCCAAAACATTGAAAATGGATTAAATCTATCACGATTTCATTCATTCGGTTATGTATACAGTTAATTCCTTTTCTTCTAATTTTGCTGGTTTCTGGTTAATGCAAATATTTTCATTTGGAAAAAAATAAAAAAAGTGGTGCATTTTAATAAAACTGGGAGAATCAGTTGTTATTGTTTTACCTATTTAAAATGCGTTTGTTCTCATTCATTTATTATTTGTGTTAATAAAAAATTTTACAACTAAAAAAACTTATTACATTGCCAGCTCAAAAATGATAAGTATCTTCAACAAATTCAAATGCAATTTCGTTTTTTAAAAACACATTCAAGACTTAATGACACAGGAAACTAGCTTAGTATTTGGATCATATTATAATAGATGTCTTGGGTCCAAAACTGTCTTTTCAATGCGAATTTTAAGATAGAACATGTATATTGTTACAAAAATGTAATGTCGCTTCCCTGCCTTATGGTTGGAAAGATAATTCTGCAGGGGTAAGTATAGAACACATACAGCGGTCAGACCTGGACCCCTGACCCTGGACACCATTTTGGCGACAAATCGAAGATTCCGGAAAATGCGATCATTTTCTCGATATCTCTATTAGGAGCCGAGATCAATATTTCTCCAGAGATTTCCATGTGACGTCACGCCCTGTGAGGAACACTATAAATACACTGCGGCAGGATTCGACAGGGAACCACTTTTGAGTACGAACGCCTGTGAAGAATGACTTTGGAGTTTCGTCTGCATTGCGAGCTGGAAAGCTGGTGAGCTGAGCGCTATTGAGAGTGCTGTTACTGTCATTTTATTAATGAATTGCTGTCTGTTTGTGTTGCTTAATCCGAAAGCGCAGTTACTGTTATTGCTAGTGATTGTTGTCTATTTGCGTCGCTAAATCTTTACAAGTGCTATTGTTCCTGATACTTGTGCTCCATTATCCTGCTTGTTGGACTGTTTCCACCATACACCCACGGGACAGTTTTTGTAATATACGTACTTAACTAATTATGGTTCAAAATTATGAGCGCTATTCGTGATAAGCCTAGAGTCGCTGCTCAAAAGGTGAAACTAACAAATAGTGAATCAGGCAACACATCCAAGATTCTCATTCAGCAAAAAAATTAACTATATTTTATTTGGATTTCAAGAAATACTTTCGTAGCAAATAACTATGCTTTGTAGTTTTTTAAAGAAAAGATTTTTTAAAGAAAGAAAGAAAAGAAAGAAACAAAGAAAAGTGTTTTACAGTTCTTGCAAAATTTTCTGGTTATTATTAATATTATTATTTCTGACTGTGTTACGTTGAATCAACCAATTACACATATCATTTTCGAAATGTAATTAATAACGGAAGAAATATCATTTTTTGAGCATGTTCATTCACAAAATAAAATGTTTTTTCAGGTGACACTTTATGTAAATTGTTTAAATCATTTCTTCACCCCTTTTTTAAGAGTAATATCATATAAAATTATAATACGTAATTTTTCCTAACCACGGGAATATTTGTAATTTAGTTATTAATTTTTAAAAGAAACGAATGGTTGAATTGCGTAAAATGGATGCCAAACTAAGTTAAATACATAGCTGAAAAAGTTTCGAACTAAGTTAATTTTTTCTAAAAATTGCCATGATCTAAAGAAAAACTTATCAAGATGTTTTAATTGATGGATGTCGAAATTTCTCTTGGGTTCTCCCTATGCAAGCGAAATTATTACAAATAACTGGGAAGTAATTGAAATACCTATAGAATTATGCGAATAACTTTTGGAATACAGTGCAAATAATTAAAATAGTAATTTGAAAACACGTATAATTTAGTTTGTTAAAGTTCGCGGATAATAAGTACATGCCAGGTATCTCATTAAAAGCAGCCATTATTCTAAACTTAATATCGACCGGTGCAACTTTCTCATATTCAATTCAGTGTTCAAAATAAAAGTTTAAGAAAGTTTAAAATATGCAATATTATCTCTGACTGAATCATTTATTCAAACATAAAAATATGTAAATGGAATAATTTCACTTCTCGAAGCCCAAAATATTTTTAATTTTTTAAAACCTTGCGATGGTAAGAATTTGCGACATTTTAAAATGGATTATAAAATTTCTCATTAAGAAGTCTTTCACAGAATTCCACCAAAGCACACAAAGAACTTTACAGCTTCTCATATGCTTGAAGGCTGTCAAAGGGAAACCATTGCGTAAAACTCGATTTTATTACATTTAGAGCTCGAAAACATTCGCAACCATTTGTATAAGGTTATTTCGGTGTTTTATGAGAACTTGTAAAGAGAAGGTGTGAGCAAATTCAATTCCCTTCGTGGTAAAGTTTAGTGGATGCGTTAAATGTTTCTAGCTTTTTCCATGGCCAGTAGAAGTACGCTAGCACGTGTATAATACTCTAATTGAAACAATATCTCAGATGAAAGGACTTTTGGGAATATTTGATAGTAAGTTTTATAAGAATGTAGCATATGTAAGGACTGGTAAATACTTCTTATTTGGTTTAAATGTAGAAAAGCCTTCAGTTGGATGATTATACAGCAACAAAGATCTCGAATATTATGTTGGTGATTGACATTTAAGATTGCACTAAATTTGAAACTTTTCGTGGAGGGAGATTTTAGAATAGTACTGGCTCGTTTGAAGTATTTTTATTCAGAAGTTATTTTATCTATAGTTAGGGAAATTAATATATCTCAGTAGCAAATGTTTGTTATGTTATGCAGCACAGCTTTACGGATGAAACTGTGCAAAGATTTGAATAACTAATTCCTGATAAATGCCATTTTTAACAAAACTACAAAAGCTTAGTTGGTTAATGGGCACACAAAAATTTACTTTGGGAAAGGTATGTATTTCTTTAGATAAAGCAAGATTTTGTTTCTATCAAAATAATAATATCCTTTATTATATATATTTATTCGTATGGTTATGAATAAATATAGCCCTTTTTATTATAATGAAAAAATTAACTGTCTAATAGCGAATATTAATGTACGTAAGTTAATTCAAATCAATTAATTTTTTTAATTTTTCAGAATCAGTGAACTTTTATATAATGAAGCTACCTCAAAAAATTTTTAAAGCTTTAGAATTCACATGAAGACTGAAACATAAATGTACTGCTCTCGCAAACCAATAATTTCATAAGCGTTCATTAAAAGGCAAAATATATAGACGGAATATTTTTATCTAAATAATGGCGTGCATTAATATATCTAAGAGAAATATAAAAGTCAATGAGTTTTTCATGATTTAAAACCTTCCCGATATGAGATTCATAATCTTTAAACAAAATTTATCGTGAAAAATAAAGAATTAATGAATTTTTTCAGCCTTACGTGGCATTAAAATTTTGTTTCATTTTAAGAAAAATACAAGTACACACATAAAATAAGTTAAAATTCTTTTCCGCTAGAGAGACTCTTCATCATGCGGTATAATTGACTTTATCTTTAAAGGCGTTCCACCCGATTTTATGCGCTCTCAGGAATACTCTGATGTAAAAACATAGTTAAAGATAAATTAATTTAAAGTGTTTACTAACGAATGCGTTAACGGAAGTCATTTTCGGGAATGAAATGAAGTACGTACTTGAAATCTGTATATTATGCAGATAGCCTGAGTTTTAATGATTTTCATTTCGCAGGTGCATGATGGGAACCCTCTCGAGCATAAGTTTAAACATCGCTGCCTTTTAGACTCACAGATTTTAATATTACGTCGCTTGCGAGAACTATTAAAATCAGGTTGAGTTAGGTTATATTAACGTCCCATTTTGAAGCAAAATGAGGGCTATTTAGGGACGGACCTCGTAATTTTGAATCGCGGTCATATGACGACGACGACACCTGAGCTACCCCCTCTTCCAGATTTCTGCACCACACCACTGCTCCGCATTGCACATGAAGGACTGGGTATCTTTGAATTGGTGGGTTTCCTGCACTGGGAGTGGTTATTCCTGTTGGTTTTTATTACATGGTTTTAATCAATATACCCGGTGCATGCTTGGTAATAGAGTATTGGCATTTTTAAAGTTTAACTGATTAGTTGCGTGGGTGAGAATTGATTAGTTTTTATATTTTTTAAAGAAAAAGGGAAAGGGAAAATTGTCTGCCAATTCATTTTTTGTGTAGAGTTTGTTTGTGTGTGTGTTGTTTGATTTTTGGTTCGATATAATTTGTCTGTGTCTGTTTTGAGTGTTTTTTTGGGTTGGCTTTTTTTTCTGTATTTGCGCTGTATCTCACACATTGTATTTTATGGGTGGACTGCTATTGGTAATTAAAATTAGGAAAGTATTGTTTGTTTCTCCCCGTTCAGGGTAAATTTTTATCAGTAAATAAGCTTCACTCCACATGCTGTTATTTGTATTATCTCCTTGGCCCTTGTAATGTGAGACTTTTATATATATTTATATGTATTAATATCCACCCATGTTGAGGGGTATATATGAGGAAACATTTTTGATAAATGAGAGTGGGGTTTGCGTCCCTCTGCTGCTGGTGGTCGGTTCTTGTCCCCTCCGAATCTTTAATGCCTTAAACCCAGTAGGGTAGGCTGTAGGCCACTGAAGCCTCTTGGCTTGGCCAGAAGGGCTTGGTTAAGTCTGTGGTGAAAAGTTGCAATGTATGTGTGAGTGTGCTTTCTTTCTGAATTAAAATTGGAATAATTAGAAGTTGGCACTGAATAATAAATAGAATTTGGCTCTCTCTGTGTTGCTATGAATTTAAGACAATGATTATGGTAAGGAATACTTTCAATGAATAAAATATGCTTTCATTTTTATCTGTATTTCGAAAAAAGCAGAAAAAAATTTTGTAAGTTTTAAGCCATTGAGTCTTAAAAAATTAAGAAAATCTCTATAATAAATTCTATTTAAAATATTATTCAAACTAAATGTATCCGTATCTGTAAATTTGACTAAATGAAAATGACGTTTCTATTTTCTCATATTCGAAGAAAACGTAGCGAAAGTATTGCTATGATCTAAAACTTCAACGTCGGGTTTCTTTATTAGATTTTACTGCGTCTAAAAAAATTGCAATTCGTAAATATATATGTGGAGGTCAGCGCGTTAGGTTATTAAAAAGCGAAAATTATTTTTAAAAAATCGACGGGAGGCTGTCTGCGAAACGGCCGCTGGGTTTGAGGGGCGTGGTACTTACATTACTCAACTGTGAATTTCTGAGATTAAATTAGCTCTATGTGACTATTAATTCTATAGTCTATAGTGACTATTAGTCTATTATAAAAGTATTTTATTTGCTTTTGAGCATTCAATTGAAATGCAAGTTCTTTCTAACAGCTATACAAAATTTAAGTCAAAAGTTTTCTTAAAATGTAATGCGTCGATGATTTAGATATCTAATGCATCATTTAAGTCAAAACTTTGATTACAATACCATTCGGCGATGAAATAAATATCTAAAGACTGATATGGATCTTCAAAGTCTCATAATCGAGTCATTATTAACCTATGGAACCTGACTCCACAAGTTTCTCGATAACATATAAAAAGATAAGAAATATTTAGTGACAAAATTAATTATAGTATTAATTATAAGATATATGCATTTTTAATACAATCATGAAATTATATTCTATAAAATAACTTTATACATATATCTCACCCTAAAGGTATTTCGAGATCTATTATTTAAAGTTCCGAAATCCATTCTCTCCCAACAGCTGTTAAATGTTGGTTTCCATGTAATGAGAGATCGAGAACTATGCGGTGGACTTTTCAGAATGAGAATCCTCACGTTTAAGCATCCTGTATACAAATGCACCTAAAATTGTAAAGATTCCCAATCAAAGTGAATGGAAATATGTGGGAAGAAAAAGAATGTAGTTCCCATATGAGTATACTACAACTATTGGGCGCCAACGTTTCTTTCGTGCAACAGATGGCATTTGTAAGTTATCGGCAACTTTCGCGCCGTGATGATACTATCTGTTCGCAATATTGCTGGAGTTATTGGATTCAGTAATAGATCATGAGAATTTTTTAAAATTAAAAGTGTTTGTTAAAAAAATTGCTGTGGCAGTATCTTTTATATTATTTGAAAAAGAATTAAACGCTCTAAAAGATAGTGAATTTTGATTTTTTTTAATTTTATTGATCATATGGTTGAAATGGAATGTCAAGTGAAAAAACACTAAGGAATTAAGAGCAATTGAATAGATTTTGTCAAATTACTGAAGGAAATTTTGAAAGATAAATTTTAAAAGATTTCGAACATTTAAAATAAAATTAAAAACCGCTCGAGAATTATTACTCAATTCGATATTTTTCGTAGGCCAGTAAAATGAATATTGCCTTAGGAAATGCGAGGAAGTACGTTTGTAAATTATAAACCTGTCATTATTTCCATGATTTAGAAAGAAAAACAACACAAAACAAGAAAGCTTACAATCGTAAATTCCAGAAACATCACGTTGAACCTGAAATAGATTCTCAAACCTGGAAAAAAATATTAATTAAATATCACCCCTCTGATAACTATAAATTCTTATTTTTAAATTTTTCTCTTTCATGCTTTTGAATTTGATATTATAAATGTAAAAATCTCAAATAGATAAAGAAAAATCAATTTCCCGATTCCATCTTTACACTCGCGAAAGAAATCAAATTAAATGAAAATGTATAAAAAAGCAAAATAAAAAACCGAGGCAGCAAAATGCTTATTTTTCATACGATAAAGAAATTATTCTAAAATCCAGAAGCGTTTACCATGAAATTGATATAAATTATGCAAAATTTTGCAAAATCTAACAATGACAAAAAAAATTCTTTTAAGAAATGTTACTTGATTGAAAACCGTAATCAAAGAAAGTAACATCCAAACACGTAGAGACGGAAAAAAACTTAATTTTTCGGTTGAAAAGAAGCGTTACTCAACCGAAAGAAGAAGCAGTAAAAGCGAGCGGTTGCCAACGTGAAAAAAGAAAAACAGGAGTAGTGGAATTTCTGATTTGTGTTTCTACCGGTACGGAAATCAAGTTAAATGTATTCATCTTCAGAACAGAAATTTTATTCTTTTTTTTATCTTTCTCGGTGCTCAGTATCGTGTTGAAGCATGAAATTAAAATCACTGAATCTAATAGAATACACTTTTCTTTTTCTTAAATATTCTTTCAAATGTAAATTTGATTTGCTTTATCCACCCAACTATTCTTTCCTTCCATATAGAATTATTTCTTTTTTTTAAAGTAATAAAAGGATTTCTATTTATTTCTTCCTAGTCAGAAAATCTTTTAAAAGCACTTTTATTAAGAATATAATTCAGTTTTCTATTTTCTTATGATATTATCTTGATTTTAGTCGGAATTAGCTTTAGATACGATTTACTTTAGTTTCAAAAACTTTGAAATGAAAGCTTAACGCTTTTATTGTTCAGTAGATTTTCTATCTAAAATATTTACAGACAACTATCTATATATTTAAAATAGTTGGCAAAACCAAAGGATCACTCCTCCAGCCCACCCACTGAACCAATTTCGACATTTTTTATTTCGTATGAAAACTTTTGTCCTCTATATATGTCATGAATGGTCGCCTTCTCCCCACCACCCTCCATTTACAAAAGAAATCGAAAAAATACTTTTCCGCTGTACATTCTCTTTGGAGAAAACGCTTCAGACAATCTTCCTAGCCCCAACCACCGGACCGATTTCGACAATTTTTATTTCATCTGAAAACTTATGCCCTCTAGATATGTCATGAATGGTCACATTCTCCCCACCACACTCCACTTTTGAAGGAAATCCAAAAAATACTTCTCCACTGTACACCCTCTTTGGGGAAAAAACTTTAAGACAACCTTCCTTACCCCAATCACTGACCGATTTCGACAATTTTTGTTTTATATGAAAGCCTATGGCATCTAGGAATGTCATCAATGGTCGCCTGTCACCCACCACCCTCCACTTTTGAGGTATATCTCAAAATAAAACTTTGGCAGAATCCCTCAACGTCTACAACTGCCAATTCGCCAAGTTGCAAGCATAGCAACAGACTATTAATATTCAAGGCTACAGCTGGTTGCCGAAGGCGGCTAGTGTCCTCTTTAAAAATGAACGTATAATTTGCATGTTATATCACAATGGGCTTAAATCTTCGTATTCATAGATTAGCACATCATTTAAGCATCACAGATAAATGAAATAATAAATAAATTTAATGGAAACGATTTGATTTTCATTACACTTATAAATAATTAATGAATTTAATAGTTTGCAGATTCAGTACGTCAGAGATAGCGTGGATTGCTTGTTCTAGTGTGAAGTTAAAATAGACTGGAATAGATAACAATCCTGAAAATCCTGGAATAACCAACCGTCTATAGAGTCGCTACTTAGTGAATGAATTCCTGGTCTCGAGGGAGCCGTGGTGACTAAGTGTTCAGGTCTTGGTTTCAGAACCAGAGTGTTCCAAGTTCGAAACACGATTTCATCCAAAGTCTTGGATCAAACACCCTCTAGTTGGTGTGGAACGAAAGCTTGGGGAAGGTGGTGCCAGCTCAGCCATCGTGTCAGACCTAGTATTGCTTCTAACGGGACATTAATATAACTCAATTAAGGAAGCTAATTTCACACCTCGAGAAATTACCATGTCTTGCGAATGGATTACCAAGAAGAAATAAGTCCCGAAACAATGAAAATTCACCTTAATATTCAAATCAAGAACTACAAAACCATTGTTTTTTCTTAATTCTACTTAAAAATAATTAGATTTCACGACTAAAGATAAAGATTAAGCTGATATCTTTAAGAACAGAAATTCATTAATATTGCACTAAAAACATTGATGCTGCCATCCAAAACCCTCAAAATTTAAACCTTAATGGATCTCGCGATAATTCCAGTGATTGATTTTTATACAACAGCGAATATCATAATTCAAAAACTTCTTTGAAGATCACACTTAAAAACACTACACTGGCAGACAGCTAAAAGTGCTAACGAGTTTCCTCAACAACTTCGAATGACTGAATTTGTCACGAATCAAATTACTAGCAAATTAACTGTCATGGCAACGCAATTTGATCACTGGGCAACATCCGTGGTAGTCATCCGCATCCTTAATGCAAAATTAACTCTTCCCTCTCTAAAGTTAAGTACACTTTTAAATCATATCATATCCTGAGTATGAAAAAGGTATGACTTAAATTGCACATTAAAAGTTTTAAAATTTAATAATATGTCCTAGTACATTGAGTTTAAAAGAAGCAACAAATAAACTTCTTTCACAAGAATAAGATGAAAAAATGGTTTGATGGCAAAGCAACTAATGACATTTTAAGAGGTTTTACCTCCTCTAATTCCTATTCTTTTGTGGATAATTACTGATAAGAAATTATTAATTAAATTAGAATGCTTTTTCAAAATGGCATGCCAGTTAGACTATGCTTAAGAGAAGTTTATACATTTTTTTAAAAAATTATTATTCTTTTAGCCTTAGATTAACAAACATTTCTTCAACTTTATGCTTAAGTTCGAAGGGTTGAGTAATAAACGGTGTCGAGTTGTAAAATTTCAAAATAATGAATAACTTATCTCCTTTTTATTACTAGGTGTACCGGTTAAAAATGCGGAAGTTAGAAAAAAACACGATAGTTTGAAGAGAAGCAATAACAGGGCTTTATTCAAAGTAATAGCCATTCCCAATCGCCATTATATCATGATATAATAATATTCAAAAAAGTAGATTAAATAGCAAGACAAGAGATCTAACACTTTGCTATTTCATCACAGTTTACACTTGGTTATGCTGTATCAAAAAGTATTTTCTGTAAGACATTTTTTTAAAAAACAAAGGATTTCCTTACTATTGAATTAAATACCTTTCAGTATTAACAGAACTGTTTGCAAAATTAAGTTCTAATATTTGTCAAATACCGATATGTGTGTGCATTCAAAAATATTTTATTTGTTTTATTGATGTTGCTTTGGAGTGCATCATTTCTTTTTTTAAATTGAAATCTATAACATATTTTAATTTGTGATACAATTGGAAATTAACAATTAAATCAAGTTTAAAGTAAAAAATTATTTTCAAGTATTTTCATCTGTTGCACCCTGGGAGGAAAGACAGTAAGGAAAAATTTTTGTGATTTTTTTTTATTTTTACAAAATAATAAGAACATTATTTGTGAAGTTAGATTAAATTTCTTCTGAACAAATCATCTTTCTATAGCAAATTTCTACTGAAATTTCGATAAAATTATTATTATTAGTTAATACGTTTTATACCTTTTGTAATCATGTTGTTTAATAAAGCGTACCTATTTTCATTTCCCAAAAATTTAAGAAAATGAAAAAAACGTCAAAATACGTCACTTTGTGATACTTGAACAAAACAATTGGAACGAAGTGGATGAGTATCATAATTACAGCCTGAAATAAATATATTCTTTAACAATAAATTAAAAAATTCATATTAAATATCATTATGCTCATATTTTGTGTCTTTTCATCATTATAAGCATTTCTGCAATTTTTTGCGTTACTTTTAAATTTGTGACCCTATATTAATTTTGTTCGTTAGGAAGAATCCAAAATGAATAATACATTCACTTTTAATATAGATTGTTAAAATAAAGCTTTAAAATTCATTTCATTGAAATAATTTTGTGTAAAGAAAGTGCCTTAAATGAAATTTTCCTAACAGACACTAAAATTATGCATTTTCAGTTTAGTGTTTGAACAATTGTGTATTTAAAATATTCTCTTATAGAAGTGCGATAATGTTGTAAAGGTCATACTGGATAAATTTGCAATAAGATTAAACGCAGAAACCATGTATACAAAAAATGTAATAATCAGTGGCGTAGTGGCCGGGAGACAAAGGAATAGATGCCCCTGGCGCAAGTTTTAAGGGTCAATGGAGTCAAAACCTACTACCATTTATGACATTTTAATGCAAAACATGATGATGGAAACGCAAAAATACATTACACCTGGCACCATTTTGGACTTTTTAAGCCACTGTTGATGTATGGGATAAGAAAATATATATTGTTTTCCGGGCACCACTCACTTTCACTACGCCACTGGCTATGGTGCCAAAACGTTGATGCATTTTTGTCACACTTTAAAGTGTAATACAATGAAAAGGCGAAAAGTTTCGGTTTAGCATTTGAACAATTGTGTATTTAAAATATTTTCTTGTAAAAGTGCGATAATGTTGTGAAGGTCATACTGGATAGATTTGCAATAAGAGCAGAAACAATGAATACAAAAAATGTAATACTCAGTGGCGTAGTGGTCGGGTGGCAAAGGCATAGGTGCTACTGGCGCTAGTCTTAAGGGGCAATGGAGTGAAAACCTCCTTTTTAATGCAAAATATGATGACGGAAGCGCGAAAATACGTTACACCTGGCACCATTTAGGCTTTTTCAGCCACTGTTGACGAATGGGATAAAAAATATATATTATTTTCAGGGCGCCACTCACTTTCACTACGCCACTGGCTATGGTGCCAAAACGTTGATACGTTTGTGTCACTATTTAAAGTGAAATACGATGGAAGGGTTAACGAATACCGTGCCCCAGGCGCCGTTTACACAAACTAATTTACTGATAATGGCGGGAGATCAATATTATCATATTACGCCCCAGGCGCCACTGGTAATATTCAAAGTTTATCTGATTTGTTAATAATGTTTAATTTATGTAACAAAACGAAATACACCAATATTTGACTTAAATAAAGTTTCTGCTTCATTGATGAACTAAACATCAAGCTAAATGTAATCCTCACGAAATAGAAACAACTAGCTTAGACAACCTGAGAAGCTATGATTGCTTATATCAGACGCATATTTTTAACTTTATTATCCTGAAAAGGATTTATTATTCATTTTTTATTTGTCCATTTACTCTGTTATATACACTAAAATGGCTTAATGTTCAGAGAAATAAATAATCTCATAAATCGGGATTTCATTTGAAGTACGTTATATCATATAAATGCAAAGTATTTAAATCCACATTATTGATGATGCCTTAAACCCATTAATTTGCACACAAAATCTGTGAATAATGTTATAATTTAATCATGATCCTCATCGGTTGTAATCATGTCGATGCAAATTCCAACTGAAATATTGCCAGACGTGACTCTTTTATCGAATTATAAATGGGATAGTTTTCCATTTGAGCTGATTATTTCGTTCTAGAAAGCGACAGAAATGTGGGAAGAATTATTATTAGAATGAAGAATATCATCATTAATATCAATAACTTAGCATGGTTGGGACGCACCATTATATTAATATGAGATTATTTATGGCAAAATGGTAGAAGATTTGCATCATTAAGCAGCTAAAATGAATGATGTTTACACGGATTAAGAAACGTTTATAATTTAACATCTACTTTATCGTGCATTTTAAGATTTATTATTAAATTCAAAGGTACGACACTCGGTGAGAGTCTCTAAAGATATCAGAAATAATAAATAAAGCCAGACAACAGAAACTGCTTTATGCTATATATTTACTGTACTATCATGCCAATAATCAATTTATTAACATTTGCAAAATTCTAATGTTAACACAATTAATTTCTAATTCAGTTTTTACCTAACCATGAAACGATAGAAACAAGAAGTCGGATAAAAATGGTATTGGAATAATATTACAATTATTATTTTATTCACTTCTTTTCTATTTATCAATTATTAGTTTCTTCATACATATTAAATTTTAAATTTTTTCACTGGAGGCATTTAAATAAGCTATTGAATAATATCTCTTTCAAGTATCATAGGGCACGCGTGTTTTTATAGTGCATATGTTACGGTTAATGTGATCAATCGGTTATTATGAATAATAACCGGCTAAAGCGATGAATCAATTTATCACATTGACCGGTTATTCATCATAATAACCGATTAATCACATTAACCGTAACACATACTTGTCTCATATTCATCCAGATTGCAGCTGCCTGTGGATTCCGCAGATGCTTTCATTTTTTTCATGCTGTGCTGTAC